>CM046451.1:24422254-24868752 GCA_025506515.1 Flaveria trinervia
TTAATATGTGTTAAACAGCTCACTAATGAAATATTAAACATTATAGACACGACCAAACATTTTGTATTTCATTAAGTACCCAATAATTACATAAGTGTAAGACATATTACATTCAGATCAGGATCTAGGTACATATATGTATCAACAAACTCCCCCTTGGACCTAGATCTATCTATTGTCTAACATCTTTCATGATTTTCTCAAACTTCTTGTACTTAGCTTCTTTGGTGACCCCTGTGTTTATCTTAAAAGCAAAACAGAGTCTTATCACTTTCTGGAACTGTAAAGCTTGTACAATATCCTGTGGGTCGTAGAACAGTGGCCACTTGTATAAAGTATAAACATCTCGTGCTAACAAGTTGGTGAGCCACATTGGGTCAAACACCCTTATGGTTTCCATTGTGCCATTCCTGTTCAAGACTATTACGACCTCTCCTGTTCTCCAATTGTAGTACCACCATTTGAAGTATGGAGTGAATTCCTGTGGCATCTCACGTAGTGGGATCTTTGACATTGTACGTGGTGGACTCCACTTCAGCACTACTCTAGGTTTGCCAGTTATGGCATCAACCTCGATTCTTCTGATGTACCTCGTTGGTTTTTGAGGTTTGAAGTTGACCCATCTGGTACGGTACTCTCTCTTTATAGCAGCTTCAAACCAGCCTGACATCCTACGAGGGTCAGCATATAGCAAGTTTAACTTTGCTAACTGGTTGAGCTCAAAACTTGTAAGAGTTTTCAAATCGTGTGGAAATCTGATTTACTCTATTCCCTTCTCACGTTTAACCGCGTAAACGTTGAGGTCTGCAAAATATGCCCACGCTATGATTCTGCCTACCACCTTTTGATGTTTCTTAACCTTATACAGTTTGGTGTAGACAATTGACGTTGTAGCTCGCTTTGACTTCTTCAAAACATGCTGCCCGTTCAGCCTTTTTGATGTTGAATTCGGCGTTTGAGGCTTGGGCCTTCTCTTTATCCTTTTCTGACTCTTGCTCTATTTTATCCAGAGTCTCAAAAGTGTCACTGACAAGAGTTTCTCCCAGATTAGGAATGACATTTCCCTCATTGTCAGTGTACTCTGGATAGGGTTGTGTAGTGATATATTCAATCTCAATCTCATCGACATCCTGCAGCTCATCGTCACTCTCCTTTTGCACAGGTGGAGCATCTTTCACAATCTCATCAGGATTGAGTCGGAACATTTCATCCAGTTGCTCATCAGTGAGATCATGAATTATCTCTCCTTCTTCTGGAGTGTAATTCATAGATCTCCGAACAATCCCCTGCAGATCAACAATCATTGTGAGTTGAGTCTTGATCTGTTGGAGTGGAGCAATATCATATTCATCTCCTTGAGAATTAGGATCTGCTTGATTTAAAACATGTAACACATCAGTCATTTAGTCAACAAACAGAACAGTAAACATTAATAATAACCATAAACATTAATTACATTTATTAGATACAATATTCAAATACACATAGTTTAAATAACATAAACAGCTATGTATTACGCTAGTCTTGAATAGCTGGTGTGTCTGTAGGATCGGCAGAAGATGATGGGGCTCCTTGGTCTTGATTCTTCTTTGTGCGCCTCTCTTGACCTTGAGCTGATGTAGATGCAGCTGCATCTCCTTCTTCATCATCATCATCATGATCGACATTAGCACCTGCATCAGTGTCATCCCCTTGATCATCACAGTCGTCGTCATCATCATCATCATCACTGTCATCGTCATCACCATCATCTCCATCATCTCCATCTCCTTCTCGGATCTTTAGGGCCTCATCTTTGGAGCCCTTCAGTCTTAGCATAAGCTTCTTGTTCTGGGCCTCTAAATCTTGTATCCTCTGTATTGAGGATGTATGCATCTCTCTCAGCTCTGTGATCTCTTGGCTCTAGGCCTCTATCCTTTGGGCTTGGGATGCATTAAGCTCCATCAACTGATTAAGCTGAGAGGCTCGCTGTTCATCCGTCGTCAGCAGCTTCAGCACTAACCGATTAAGGTTAGCCAACTGCTCCTCCAACCCGACAGATGGGTAGGCGGATCCAAAAACAGGTGGGACCTGTGAGGAGGTCCCAACTCCATGGCCTGTGGTGGTGGTAGTGGATGTAGAGAAGATTGGGGTTGGTATAGATGTGGATGGCTGTGGATGAGCTGTAGTGGTGGTGGATAGGATGTGTGTATCTGGTGGAGTAGGTGTGGAAGTGGTGTATGAGCTGGTGGTATTGGTGGGTGGAATGGTGGTAGTGATGGTAGTGGATGTAGTGGTAGTGGTGGTAGGTGGAATGGTGGTAACTGTGGTAGTGGCTGTGGTGGTGATAAAGGTGATTCTGCGCTTCTTCTTTTTCAAGCCATGGGGCTGAGCCATCCTCTTCTTCCTTGATCCAGTCAAGGAGGATGCTCCCCCTAGAGCGCGGCCTAGCAGATCAGTAGTATAAGTAGGATCATCAGTAGTCTCTCCCAATCCGCCTGGGTGTTCACCAACCGCCCAGAGCCCTCATTCTGCGGGAACGACTTTGCTTCCCACAGTCCGAGTCAGTGGCTCCTCATCTGACACCTCCTCTTCTACACCAGGCATGAAATCCTGGTGGAACCCAGCATTCTCCGCTCCATCTCTAGTGGGGGCAGATGCTGGAGATGGAATATCAACTGTGGGGCCCCTTTGTTGAGTGGGTCCTACATCTCCAGCATCCTCGCTATCATCGTCATCAGAGTCATGCTCTGGGAGCAGTAGCTGCTCGTTGTCAGAGTCGTTGTCTGTGTGACGCCACTTACGTCTCCCTAGCGCCACATAACTCTCATTGGCCAGATGGCCTATTAGTCTCTTCACCTGGGGCTTTACTTGCTTACCCCGGTAGACTCTCATACGACTCAGGGTCGTATCATCCATGATCTCTAAAACCATAGCATCGTGGCTTTCCTTGGGAAGTGATGGTAGCTTCTCATTGAAAATCAGCTGCAAGAATCTGGGGTACATGCAAAAACCCTCCTTACCCTTTGCCTCCAGATTCTCCACAAGGTAAGAGAAGATCATGCTCGAGAAGCTGAAAGGGTAGTTCAGCACCAGTGCCACATAGGCATTCTGGATCTGGTCTGAAAGATCATCAAACCCACCTCTTCTGGAAGCGATGCACTTCAATATGACATGTGCCAAGTACTTGTACTGGGGACAAATGTTGCTTTTATTGAGCACACCTGAGTTGATGTCCCCAGCATACTTAATCCTCAAAAGGAATCCTCTTACTGTCAGTGGATGTAGCTTGGTGGGATGATCAGTATCGTCCCCCAGCTCAAGTACTCTCTGAATATCGGCAGCAGTGATCTCGATAGCCATCCCACAAATAGAGCTTCGTATGCTATACGGCTCTTGTGATCGATCAACAGAAGCATTCTCCCAAAATGCCTGGTGTAAAGACTTGTAGGGAGTGCAAGGAGTAGAAATGGCCTTGTGGATCCTTGATCGCTTAAGAAATGCGATGATCTTTGTAAACTCGGCGCCATTCCGAGTAGTATGGTCTAGATGAGCACATATGTTGTGCTTAGGGTTGATTGACCATCTAGCAGCCATCAATCTGAAACACAAGACACATAATCATTAGATACTCACATAATGCATACCCGTTCTAAGTAACTTTATAACATTCATTCTGATTCATTCATGCGAATGAATTTTGCAACTGAGTTCAGTCGGCTATTCTAACATACGAATGGACTCATTCGGGTGAATGAACATGCAACTTAGTTCAATCGGTGGTGGAGCCTACGATTGATTCAGTCGGCCGACTGAGCTCATTCGTATGTCACATTCAGCCGATTGAGCTATTTGGCCTGCTCAATCGTGCGATTGGAGTTCATCCAGATGACCAGTCGCATGACCCACTGTTCGATCGACTGAGGTTCGAATCTTGACTAATTCATGAAATTAAACATGGTTTAATGGTTCTTTAGACTCGCAATCTCTTAACTAATGACCTATTAAACTTAGTTTTAACATTGTACTTAGTTTCAGTAGGTTATTAGGTCATTTACAGATTTGGTTCTTGTTTCAATTGACCATTACAAATTAGGGCACCATTTCTCCTGATTTCTGTGAGATTTAATCTCAAAATACCTGTATGGATGCAAACACACTTCAGAAGATCAAGAAGAAAGTATATTCGAGGTCTAGAGAAATTTGGGTAGAGTAACGGTATGATGTGCGATTTAAGGGCGATTGGGAGTGGTGAGAAGAATGCGATCGACTGTGGCCCTTTATATACTGAATCTGAGTTCAATCGGCCGATTGGACTCATTCGCTCAGTTCATTCAGGCGAATGAAACTCAGTCGGGCGATTGACTCAGTCGATCACCTACAGTCGGCCGACTGAAGCTCAGTCGGTCGACTGACTCAGTCGCACACTCCCAGTCGGGCGAATGGCACATTCTGATAATCCATTCGGGTGAATGGCTCATACTCATGTCCATTCTACTATTTAATGCATGAGTATGGTCCATTCGCCTGATTGGTCCATACTCATGGTCCAGTCGTGCTAACGGGTCATCCTTTTTAAATTTTTATCTAACTTTATGAACATTTCACTTTTAGACCCATTTAAACTGTTAATTTAACATTATGAACACTTGATCATCTCAGACATGATCATTTTAACTTAAAACTTTTAATCACCTCAGACGTGGTCCTTTTAAGACATTTTGTCACCTCAGATGTGACCCAATTGATGTTTGAAAGCACTTGTGGTCACCTCAGACATGACCTTTTAGATGATAAGGTCCCTTATCAACTTCCATGACATAGTCCGATACTAACATACTGAATTTGACAAACTTTGTACAGAAATAAAAGAAATAGTACTGAAAACTTAAACAAACTAAGACATGTTTTTTTGTTTTTGTGAGAGTTAGTTCCTAAGATGTAGTTCTAATGAATAATTATTCTGAGAGAGCAGCCTCAGTCATTTAAACCATACACGGATTAATTTAAGTTGGAATCATACATGATATTAAATCATTCAGGACAAGTTATTAAAAACAACTTTGATGCTCTTTCCTTGTTTTTCATCTGGAGTCATTTAGCAAATTAGGAAATCATACTAGTACTCTTAGGTCCCCACACTGATTTGAACTTTCAAGAATTGTAGCCATAGTGATTGTCAGTATACTTATCCTCTTAAATCCATACACAGACTTTGAACACAGTTTGGTGATTGTTTTTAAGGTTTGTTTATTCCAACAAGCATTTGTGGATCCCACACTCATATGGTAATCAACATTCCTCAGGAGATTTTTGAGCAGTCTTAGGGTAGTGTTCAAGAAGCGACTATTCATATAATTTTCAAAGAGAAGCCAATCCTCAGGTCAGTGCCATCGCACAGTAGAGAGGCGGCAAACAACAATGAGTTCTAGAATATATAGGTTATGCTTATCCTCAGGTCAGTGCCACCGCACATCAGAAAGGCACATAATCTATCTTCTTGTTTGAGCAATTTTTCTTCTTTTACACAAATCTCACCAACAACCTAGGTTATCAGTTTGATTGTATTTTCATTTTTCATGTGCTTTTGCTCATGCTTTGGTCTCACGCACACTTTTATGGCGTTTATTTTGCTCGTCACCCCTTATTGGAATCTTGTTGATTGTGTTAACCAGGAATAAGGTGTTACCCACAGCTAGTCAAACATTTTAGTTTAATCTTGAGATCACCAAAAGGTCTAGTCATCTATTGTGTTGAATCTACCACATATTAACTGTGGTCTAGCAACCTCTAGGTCTACTTTCTTTGTGTTACCTTAGTAGTAGCTAGCTTAATTATCATATTTCCTTTTATATTGCTCAGACTACACAGACTTATACTTGAACTTTGCATCTTTTTCAATTTTGATTTTTAAAGTCCAAATGGTTTGTACCTGTGTACTATCATATTCCATACACTAAATCGGTATCACACGTACGATCTTATTTATTTTCGGCTTGCCTCCCCTTTTCCCTTGTTTTTTTTTCTTATCTATTCTCCCCCTCAAATACTAAAACCTCTAAGAATTGCATTTTAGGATTTTAATGAGCAAAAAAAGACACTAAGTGTAATTAACGAACTAACATTTAACAAAAACAAGAGAATTAAACATAAATATCACTAAAGTTTAAAAGATAACATAACCTAGACACGATGCATCGGACTATACATGGTCATCTTCAGGAATGACCTCACTTTTCTTTTTAACACCATTGACCTCTAACAGATATAGAAAACGTGGTTTGTCAAAAGCCTTTGTATGGAGGTCAGCGCATTGAAAAAGTGTTTATTTTTATCACATCGATTAAATTCTTTTAAAAACAGTCACGTATGAAGTGATATTTGATTCCGATGTGTTTGGTCTTAGGATGTTGAACCGAGTTCTTAGTGACTGCAATTGCAGCAGAGTTATCAACAAATATAGGAGTGGAAGTGAAGTGCAAACCGTAATCCCGCATTTGCTGTTGAATCCATATGATTTGGGAACAATAGCTTGCAGCAGCAACGTATTTGGCTTCACAGGTTGACAAAGCAACCGAGGTCTGCTTCTTACACTGCCAGGTTACTAATCTTCTCCCAAAGAACTAACACCCTGCTGATGTAGACTTGTAGTTGATCTTGCAGCCACCGTAATCCGAGTCACTATATGCTGTAAGTTCAAAAATCATCATCATGAGGATATCACAACCCAAGTGTGGGTGTGCCCTTCAGATAACGAAATATCCTTTTGACCCTAATTAGATGATTCACCTTAGGCTTTGCCTGATATCGTGAGCATAAACATGTAGCATACATGATATCTGGTCTTGAGGCAGTGAGATACATGAGAGATCCAATCATCCCTCGGTACATAGTGGCATCTACCAGATCACCGTTCTCATCGGGTGCTACATCATGGTTTGTAGCCAGTGGAGTGCCAGCTGTGGAGGCATTCTCCATGTCAAACCGATTGAGAATATCCTCTACATACTTGGTCTGATGTAAGAAGATTCCATTTGGTGTCTGATCCACCTGTAACCCGAGAAAGAACTTCATCTTCCCCATGGCACTCATCTCAAACTCCGCCTTCATAACTGCTTCGAATTCTTTGCGTAATTCTTCGTTCTTTGAACCGAAGATTATGTCATCTACATAGATCTGTACTAGCAGTAAGTCTCCATCTTTTTCTTTGATAAACAGTGTGTAGTCAATGACTCCCCTGCGAAATCCGTGTTTCACAAGATGAGTTGAAAGTTTCTCATACCAAGCTCTTGGAGCTTGATGAAGCCCGTAGAGAGCCTTGTCGACTTTGTAGACTCTATCCCGATGATATGGATCCTCAAATCCCTCGGATTGACTGACATACACTATTTCTCTGATCTCACCATGAAGGAATACACTCTTCACATCAAGTTGAGAAACTTTGATTTTCATATAAGATGCATAGGCAAGAAAGATGCGGATGGCTTCCATTCTTGCCACTGGTGCAAATACTTCATTGTAGTCAATACCTTCAACTTGTCGAAAACCCTGAACTACAATCCGAGCCTTGTTTCTAATGATCACCCCTTGATCATCTTCTTGCATTTCAAGATCCATTGGTGCCAATGACTTTAGCCCTTTTAGGTCTATCGACTAGTGTCCATACACCTAACTACTTAAACTGAAGAAGTTCTTCTTGCATGGCACTAACCCAAACCTCATCATTTAGTGTTTCACTGACATACTTTGGTTCAAACTGAGACACAAAGCATCGGTATGCATCATGTGAAGGTATCCTTTTTCCATCACGGAGGCATAATCAGCTGAGTATAGCTGATTTCTAGTTTGAACCCCTGATCTCACATCTCCTATAATGTTATCCAATGGATGATAGACGTTTAGACGTGATCCAGGAGTTGTTGGAACAACCACCTCAGAGTCAAGATTATGAGTATTTGGTTCTAGGTCAGAGGCAGTAGGAGTCTGAGGTTCTGATGATTCTGAAGTATCACTTGCTGGTGCTGGTGAACTTGTGTAAGTCGGAACCTGTACATCCTGGTTGATCTGATCATTTTCTTCATTGTCTTCATCAGAGGAAGAATCACCCGCATCATCTGCTCCCCCTGAGTTGGTAGTATCATGACTTGTTGAATATTGAGATGGTGTGTTCAATACATCGTACATAATCTTGTTTGCCAACTCGTCTTCTGAAGCGGGAACAGGTATGTGGAAGGTCTTGAAGAATCCATCATAGTCGAAGAAGTAGGCAGGCCCTTTTCCAGCAGGTGGTGTGATATATCTCTGAATATCAACATTGCACCACACCTCTACTTGGCCTGTTGAGTTGTTGTAAACTCTCTTGTTCGGTATGTTGTATCCTAGAAAGATCCATTCATCAACCTTCTCACTGAATTTTCCCTCCCGAGTCTTCTTCAGCAGGGTGCACGGAGCGCCAAACGGCTCGAGATATTCCAAGTTAGGTTTACGTCGCTGTAATAACTCGTAGCATGATTTTCCATGGCGTTTAACTACTAGAACTCGATTAAGAGTATAACATGCATTTTCCACTGCTTCATTCCAAAATTTGATAGGCAGTTTCGAGTCTGCCAGCATTGTCCGTGCCGTCTCTATCAAGCTGCGGTTCTTTCATTCAGCAACACCATTCATCTGAGGGGTATAGGCTGAGGTAAATTGATGCACAATTCCCTTTTCCTTGCAATAGGCCTCCATCCTCTGATTCTTAAACTCGGTTCCGTTGTCTGAGTGCACCTGTCGTACCTTCAGCTTGTATAGGGATTCCAGTGTAGTTACCAATTCCTTGAAGGTTTCAAATGTTTCAGATTTGGATTTAAGAAACATTATCCAAGAGAACCTTAAGTAGTCATCAGTAACTACATAGCAATACAAGTCTCCAGCGATGCTTCTTGTACTGACTAGACCAAACAGATCCATGTGAAGAAGCTCAAGAGGAAGTTCTATAGAATGAACTTTCTTTTCCTTATGAGACTTCTTCGTCTATTTACCTTTTTTGCATGCAACACAGAAATCCGGGAGTTGGAAGTTTTTGACATTTACTCCCCTCACAAGATCATTCTGGATCAAGTGATTCATTTTCCTCGGATTTATGTGTCACATTCTCTTATGCCAGGAGATGGAGTCCTTCTCAGTAGCTTTGGACAAGAAGCATTGGACTTCACTATCCGTTGTGGATGCCTTTGAGAGATCCAAGACATAAAGATCATTATATCTTGAAGCTAACATTAGGATCTGGTCCTTCGGGATCATGTATTCCTTCTTTAGAATGTAACACTTTTGGTTGTCAAAAACTACCTTGAATCCTTTATCACAGATTTGAGAGACTGAAAGCAAGTTATTTTGTAATTGTTGGACATAGTTTACCTTATCAAACCTAACCTTCTCATTTCCCACTTCTCCTTGGGCTGTGATATACCCACCTTTGTTTCCAGCAAATGAAACATGCCCTCCTTTAATTTTCTGACATTTGATAAGAGAGCTCTGTTCCCTGTCATGTGCCTGGATGCTCCGCTATCAACAATCCACGTGTTAGTCTCAGAACTATAGCGAACACCCTGCACATTCAATGAAAACATTAGTTCATGTTAGGAACCCAAGCCTTAACAGGCTTGGGTTTCCCTGAGGCATCACATATCACAAACTCAACCCACTGAGCCTTTGAGGTTAAGGATTGATCAGAATTCTATTTGTTCTCATTTTTAGGCACTGAGGAGGTTTTTTCTTTCCATAATCCAGATTTGTGTAAGGCCTGTTTGTGATAAACAGATGACTGTCTGATGGGTTGAACTTTGGGTGCACAATCCCTTTTAGGAGGCGTCACTGAGTTCCCTTTAAAAGATCTAGATGTAGATGCAGAAAGTTCAACTTTTTTCCTTGGTGTCTGGTAATAAGGACAGTGAGACGCTATGTGACCATACTCTCCACAATTATAGCAGGATCTGCTTTCAACTTTACAGTTTATTTGTTTGGTGGAGATGTACTTGTCACAAGGTCAACCTTATTATGTTTGGACTGAGGCACTACTTTGTTAGATGTATGAGTTGGTTTTGCAAATTTAATTGCTTTACTTGGTTTTACATATTTAATCTCTTGTTTCCCTGGACTGTGACATGATGCACATGATTGATTAGATTTTATAGTCTTTTTAGGTTCTTGTTTGACTTTGTTTGACCCTGACTTTAAACTAACTTTTCCAAATTCTTTTTCCAGGTTAACACATGGCATCTTTCCTCTTGCCTTTGAAGTGACCTCCTTTTGTTTAGGGTCAGATTCACTTGATTTACTTATGGAATCTGGATCATTAACAAGAGGCGTAGACACCACATGATCCTTGATGAGATTATTGTTAATTGGTTTACTTTTGGTGTTCATCAAGGTCTCTGGTGGTGGTGGAACCACTTTGTATCCCAGTCCCTCCCCATTATTTCTCTCTCTCACTAAGTGTTGGACAATGTGTGATGAGGTTGTCCAACTAGGCAGTTTTTGTTTTAATGAATTGACTTCTACTTCTAAAACTGTTTTTTGCTTCTTAGTGTCCTCAAGAGAATTTAGATAGTACCTAATGTCATTTTCTTGGTTAAAGGCAACTACCTCAGTTTCCCTAAGTTGTTTATTTAATAGGTCTATCTTTTCCTTGTAACTGTGCTCATTTAGTTTCAACACTCTATTTGCTTCTGTGCACAGTTCCAGATCCATTACTAAGCTGTCATTATGATCTAATAGCCTCGCAAATTTTGAATCTATAACTTCTCTGAATTTATTACATTCTAAGCAAGAATGATTATTAAACAGTTGGGCAGTAGTACTTACTTGGGATATTGAAGAAGCATCAGCCATGATTGCTGACTCGGTTGTCTCTCGTTCTGGTGATTCAGATGATGATGCAGATTTTCTTCTTCATGCAGATAGTGGACCATATTTGCAGTATCTTCAGAATTTGACATCGCAAGCTCTACTGCTAGATCTCCTTCACTTGAAGAGTCGTCATCAATATCCTCCACACTAGCTATATTGGACTCTCCTGGTGAGACGAACCAAAAGCTCCACTCCTATCCTTTATCTTCATTAGTAGTTAAGGCTTTTGGATTCTTACTTGATGAGTTAGAATTACTAGCTGTGGCCTTGTCTTGACGGTCAAATGACGAGAAGGGATTTCCATTACCTCTCCTCTTTGGTTTTATACACTCCCTCTTGAAGTGTCTTTTGGACCAAAAGAACCAATGAGCCTGATCAGAAAAACCTCTAAGTCCCACAGACATTGCAACTGCTGAAGAAGATCACAACAACTAAAAAGATTAGCTGATTACAAGGTCTGAAGACAAAGTTTGAAGAAAAGATCTGAAGACTTCTACTGAAGACAAAGTCTGAAAGCAAAGACTGAAGACAAAGTCTGAAAGAAAAGTACTGAAGACAAAGTCTGAAAGAAAAGTACTCAAGACAAAGTCTGAAGCTATCAGCTGAAGACAAAGTCTGAAAGTAAAAGTCTGAAGAACAAAGACTGAAGACAAAGACTGAAGACCAAAATGATCAGTAGTTGTCACAACAGCTGAAGTTATTAACTTCAGTAGTTGTGATGATTTCCTTTCAGTACTTGTAATTTACTTTTCAGTAGTTATAGTTTCAGTAGCTGTAGTTGAGTAGTTTGATGTTTTTGTACTTAGCATTCTCTGCGATGTAATGAGTAGTTGAGAACATTCTTAGTAGTTTGCATAGTTTCAGTAGTTTGTATAATTCTGTTAGATGTCATTATCAAGTGACATCAGCAGACGTCACATTCCCTATATAGGAATGTTGACCTAGTTGTAATGTGTGACATTTAGCCACCACGAAAGCATATGAATGAAATATCCTTTGCAGAATTCCCTCTCTATAACCATTTACTTTTCATTGAATATCAATTGTGTTCTTGCGAATTGTCTAATTCATTATTCAAATTCCGATGTGATCTACTCTAAATTAATCAAACTTAGATCACTGATCCTAACAAATGGTATCAGAGCAGGTTAATCATTGATCGATCTAACAATTGATCATTGAAACTGCTATTTCAATATGTAAGTTTGATTGAATTAGCATATTTGCAAGAATTGGCTATAGATCATTGAATTTCTGATGCTTTCGGTTATTTGTTTTGAGTTTTCTCTTGGTTCATATTGAGTTTGTTGTGTTTTGCACTAAATCCGTTAAATCTTAATTGAATTTGGTTGAATCTGAGAATGACTACTCCTTCTAATGACCCTCACAATACCGGTTCCTCAACCAAGCCTCCGATGCTGGTTAGGACTGAGTATAACATATGGTAACGAAGAACGCTCCATCACCTGTCTATTAACAGTTCAGGTTGTTGGACCTCTGTGGTACATGGTCCACACAAGCCTATGGTGAACAATCTGGAAACCAACCAAATGGTTCCGAAAAGAAGGAACAATACTTAGATGAGGATCGAAAACTGTTTGAGATTGATGCTAAAGCGCATGGTATTCTGGCCATGGCTCTGCCTAATGAAATCTATTCTGGGCTTATGCATCATGAAACTGCTCATGACCTCTGGAATGCATTAAAGGAACAATTTGGTGGAACAGATGAGGTCTTAGCAAACAACAGAGAAATCCTTGCCCAACAATATGAGACATTCTCTCATAGGAAGGGTGAGTCACTGACTCAACAGTTTGAACGTTTTTCCTGTTTGATCTTTGAGCTGAAAATGGTGAAACATTAATACACTAATAGCCAGATGAACAATAGATTCCTCAAATCACTGCCTGAGAGATGGGACAAATATACCATTATCCTACATTCCAGTGCAAATCTGGATAGCCTATCTCTCACCCAACTCCATGGGAACTGCTTACATTTAAAAGAGAGATAGAGCAGAACAGGAAACTGGCATCATCAGGAAAGCTCACTGATGACTTTGTACCAGGGAAACTGCCTTGGTTGGTCATGAGTCAGAATATGCTGCATCAGAAGCAATTATGATGAGCATATAGATTTCTCTTCAAACAGTTCTGATCATGCATTTGTTAGTGTTGATAGTCAGTCAGGCTGTAATAGTGACAATCTGTGCTTCATTATGGATGATTTGAAAGGTATTACTGATGATGACTTAGAAGAGATGGATATTCTAAGCCAATGGCCTTGATTAATATCAGATCTCAAAAGTTCTACAAGAGAACTGGTAAGAAATTTCCAGGACTCTCTGGCAAAACCAAAGTTGGTTTTGACAAGAGTAAGTTGAGGTGTCACAAATGCCACAGGCTTGGACACTTTGCAAGAGAGTGTAGATCAACTGGATCTAACTTCTCTGCACCCTTTGTGACTTTTCCAAGCAATAGTCCACAAAACAGAGGGCAACATCCGGCTAGTTCTGGTCATCATGCACAACCTATATCTCCTGCATATTTTGTCTCTCAGGGTCCAATGTCATATCCATATCCCTGCTATTACATGCCATAGCCAAATCCAGTTCAAGTTCCTATTGCAAAACAACCTCAAGCCTTACCTAAGCCTCTACCATCTCAATCATCTCAATCACAACCTCATCATAGCTTCTTCACCCCTGGTGTTGTTGACTGGAGCAGTTTACCAGATGATCTCTCTGGTAATGAGCATTTATTTGCTGGTGATGGTCAACATGGTGGTGAACATCCTTTTGGGAATCTTGCTCTCATGGCCCTGGAGTCTACTGAGAGTTCATGCTCCAATGCATCTTCATCACAGGTAACCCAGGTATCCTCTGAGGCTAAGCCAGCTATGTTCTGAATCTTGCATAGCTGCATTTATCTCTATTAGAGAGGCAAATGTAGCTTTAATAAATCAAAATCTTGAGCTTGAGCAAATCCTTTCCAAAAGAAAAGCTGAGTATGAGTCTGTACTTAATGACAAAGATGATGAGATTTATAAGCTTAAATGCCAATTAAATGATGAAAAGGCTAAGCTAGAGGTCATCCTTGAGAACCACAGAGAACTCAAAGAAAAACTTGCAGCTACCCAACCCAAGTTGAGTGTGACTGTTGGGTATCATCTTGCAAAGGATTTGAAATGCTGCTTAGCAAGCAATCTGCTTCGAATGTGAAGTTTGGAATAGGTTACAATCACATTGCACCACCAACAGATTTTACTCCAAAATCAATAGTAAAACCTGAAGGTGAAAGTAATTTCCAAACCACATCATCATGTGTATCATCCTCAAGTGCTCTCCCAAGATCAGAAGATGAAATCCATGTTAATACCTCAGCAAATCATTGCGTGGTGGGTTAACTACTGATAAGCACATGAAGCTGAGTACTTCAGATGTTGTCCCTCAAAGTACCTCAAGTACTGAAGGGCAAGTCACAACATCTGAAAAGCATTTCAAATCAGCCGAAATAAAAGGATTAACAACTGCTGATGAATCTATCATACGGTCTTTCGGACGGATAAAGAACAGCTGAAGAACAAGTCTTCAGTTGTTACAGATCCTTCAGTACTAAACACAAGTACTGAAAGGAGAAAGTACTGAAGAGCACACCTTCAGTAGTTTCCACATCAGCAGTTGATCAATCCAAGATGAAGAATAAGCCATGTGAATATGTGGTAAATTCAATCATCTTTCTGATGAATGTTGGTACAGAAAGGGTTCCAAACTCAACAGAGATAAGCTCATTAAAATCCAGATGGATGAAATGAAAAATGAGTTTGAGACCAGTTTGTACTAAGTTATCCCAATGTGATAAAGCCAAGCCTTCATCCAAATCCAAAAGAAGGATAGGGTTTATCATGGAACAGCTGATAGTGCTGCTCATGACAAAGCAAACTAAGTCTGTGAATTTCAAGGAGGAAATGGTGGGTCACAGGAACTCATTAAAAACAAGTACTGATATGTCCCAAGAGCTAAAGCTTTAGCTACAAATCAGACACAACTTGTTATGATGGTTCAACATTTGTTGGGGAGAGTTAACCAACTAGATGCACCTGTGATGAAACCACTGAAAAGGTATCCAAGTCCAAATCCAAGAATCTATTTCAGCACCATCTCCACCTTCATCAGCTGTTAATCATGAGAAACAAGTTATGGTTAAATTTGTTGATGAATACAGACCCAAAACCAAAAAGGTTTGGGTCTCAAAACCTAACTAGTTCTTTATGATAATGCAGGGTTCTTTCGCATGCCAAAGGAGCATCTGGTATGTAGACAGTGGAGGATCTATACATATGACTGGGAGCAGTTCTCTTCTTAATGACTACTCTCAAGGAAAGAAGGGATTTGTTTCATTTGGAATGATGCTAAGGGTTACATCATTGGGAAAGGATATGTGTCTAATGGAGATAAGATTTGATGATGTTATCCATGTGGAGAATCTTAAGTATAATCTACTGAGTGTCAGTCAGATGTGTGATAAAGGGCATGTTGCACTTTTCACAAGCCAGAACTGCAGGATTCTGTCTTCCCAAGTTCTGAGGCTGATTGAAAAGGTATTGGATGAACATACTCTCCTGAAGGCCAACAGGATTGGAAGAGTATATGCCTTGGATTTGTCAAAGAAGATTGATTTGAAGGGTCATCCTTGCCTGTTCTCCAAAGCCTCTCCTTAGGAATCTAAACTGTGGCATAGAAGGCTGGGTCATGTTATCTCAAAAACATGAATCAGCTGATCCACAATAGTTTAGTGAGAGGTCTACCAATAAAGGAGTTCCACTATGATAAACCTGCACTGCTTGTTTGAAAGGAAAACAACACAAAGTCTCATTCCCTCCTATTGAAGAACCTAACTCCACTGCCTGCTTACAGTTATGCACATGGATCTATTTGGTCCTGTGAGAGTGATGAGCATGGCAAAGAAGAAATACTGTCAGGTAATTGTGGATGATTACTCCAGATTTGTATGGACTTTCTTTTTGCATTCAAAGGATGAGATTGCAAAGACGATTATGAACTTTGTGTTGTATGTTGAGAAGCAGTATTCCCTATCAGTAAAGTGTATAAGGAGTGATAATGGAACTGATTTAGAAACCATACACTTGATGATTTTTATCTATCAAAGGGAATCAAGAGGCAGTTTAGCATTCCAAGGACTCCAGAACAAAATGGAGTAGTGGAGAGAAAGAATAGGACCCTAATTGAAGCTGCAAGGTCTATGTTGGCTGACTCTGTTTGCCATTGACCTTTTGGGCTGAAGCTGTCAACAAAGCTTGCTATGTGCAGAATAGAGTATTAGTAAATCAGAGGTTGATGAGACTCCATATGAAGTTCTACATCATTTGGCTCCTCTAATTTCATTTTTCAAAGCCTTTGGGTGTCCTTCTTTCATTCTCAACACAAAGGATCATTCCACAATTTGATCCTAAGGTGGATGCAGGGTATTTTGTAGGTTATTCATCCACATGCAAGGCTTACAGAGTCTTCAACTGCAAACAAAGATAGTTGAAGAAACCTTGCATGTGAAATTCAATGAATCTCCTAAGGATAAAATTCCACAAAACCCTGGCAACTGTTTGATCTGGACATACTGCAATATGTTCCTTATCACCTCCAGCTGTTGTAGATCATGTGGATAAATCATCTTCTGCAGCATGTCTTCCACCTGGTGGTACTGAAGATGATGATGATATCAGTACTCACCTTTTCAAGTTTAGTGATCAATTGCCTGAGTTTGCTAAACTTGATGTTCCTGTAGCTTCAGCAGCTCCATCCACAACAAATGCTGATGAGATTTCTGACTCCTCTACATCATTGAATTGCCATCTCAGACTTGGTTTCAAGAATATGGATCAACATCTATTGCTGCTGAACCGGCTACAAACACTTGCACTGATCTTATAGTGTACCAAGAGCTGAAGAATCACCCCATGTCTCAAATCATTGGTGATATGAATGCTGGTGTCTCAACCAGAAGTCAATTGTCCAACTTCTGCTTCGATGCTCTCTTCATCAGTCAGCTAGAGCCAAAGAACTATCATGTTGCTTTGAGAGAAATGGATGGGTTGAAGCCATGCAGCTTGAGCTACTTCAGTTCAAAAAGCAACAAGTGTGAGAACTGGTTCCTCTACCCCCAGGTAAGTGTGCAATAGGCACTAAATGGGTGTTTAGGAATAAAACTGATGAAAATGGGCTTATTGTCAAGAACAAGGCTAGACTGGTTGTACAAGGGTTTTTATAAGAAGAAGGTATTGATTATGATGAAACCTTTGCCCCTGTGGCCAGACTAGAGGCAATTAGATTGTTCTTAGCCTATGCTGCACTCCACAATCTTAAAGTTTTTCAAATGGATGTCAAAAGTGCCTTTTTATATAGTAAAATAAAAGAAGAGGTTTATGTGTGTCAACCACCAGGTTTTGAGGACAATAAACATCCTGATTGGGTGTATAAACTTGATAAGGCTCTTTATGGGTTGAAGCAAGCTCCTAAAGCCTGGTATGAAACCCTTTCAAATTTTCTTCTGAAAAATAATTTCACTAGAGGCTCCATAGATAAAACTTTGTTTATTAAGAAAGTGGATTAGCATAAGCTACTTGTCAAAATTTATGTTGATGATATAATTTTTGCATCCTCTGATCCCTAGTTGTGTGATGATTTTACAAGTTTAATGAACAAAAGTTTGAAATGAGTGCAATGGGAGAATTATAGTTCTTTCTAGGCTTGCAAATGAAACTACAGGCTGATGGAACCTTCATTGATCGGTCAAAATATACAAAAGATCTTTTGAATAAGTTTGATTACAAAATTGTAAGCCCTGTTCTACTCCCATGTGCAACACCACACAACTGGATGCAGATCAGAAAGGTAAAGCTGTTGATGAAACACTTTACAGATGTATGATTGGGTCCTTGATGTACTTAACAACTTCTAGACCAGATATCATGTTTGCAACTTGTGTTTGTGCTAGATTTCAGGCTGCTCCTAAAGAGTCTCATTTGATTGCAGTCAAGAGGATCTTTAGATATCTGCAAGGTACAAAATCTCTAGGTCTTTGGTATTCCACTGGACACTCTTGCAAATTAGTTGCTTTTTCTGATAGTGACTATGCAGGGTGTAAGTTAACCAGAAAATCAACTTCTGGTGGATGTCAATCCTAGGAAACTGTTTGATTTCTTGGCAGAGTAAGAAACAAACATCTGTTGCTACATCCACTGCTGAAGCAGAGTACATTGCTGCTGCAAGTTGTACATCTCAGGTACTCTGGCTTCAGAACCAACTATTGGATTATGGCATTACAGAGACTAAGACTCCATATTTATGGATAGTGCTTCAGCTCTGTGCATTGTCAAGAATCCAGTCCAGCACTCTAGGACCAAACATATAGAGATCAGACACCATTTTATTAGGGATTGTTTTGAAAAGGTCTGAATGATCCAAAGTTTGTGCCTAGTGCTGATGAGCTTGCAGATATATTTACTAAGCCTTTGGATAGTTCAACTTTCCAAAACCTTGTGTTAAGGCTTGGTATAATGCAGCTAGAATAAGTGATAACTACTGATGATCTCAGTAAACAAGTACTGATGATCATTAGTAAACATGTCACAAATATGTATTGATTCTGTTACAAAATACTGATGTAGTTATAATTACTGATGTCAGTAAAAATAGATAAGTACTGATGTCCTATGAAACCACTGAACACAGCTAAAAAGTCTGATGAGTAAGTGTTGAGGACAGTATGAAACAGCTGCAAAGCTAAGAATTGACGAAAACTACTGATGAGAATTTTCTCTTCAGTCGTTTTCACAAACTGCTGTTTCACCCTAAACAGTTGATGACAAAACCATGTCTTCAGTAGTTTCACAACTACTGATAACTAACACCAAGTCCTCAGTTGTTTACAATAGCTGATGACAAAACCATGTCTTCAGTAGTTTCATAACTACTGATAACTAACACCAAGTCCTCAGTTGTTTCCTACACCTGAAGACAAAACCAGGTTTTCAGTAGTTTCACAACTACTGATGACTAAAACCAAGTCTTCAGTTGTTTTCAAATGAATGATAGTTAAAACCAAGTCTTCAGTTGTTTTCTTACAACTGCTGATAACACCAACACTTTTAGTTGTTTTCTTTTCAGCCTTTTCTTAACCTATAAACACCTGCACTTATAGCCAAACGTTTCATTAGCCTTTCAACCTTTTCTCTCCCAACAATAGCGACCATGAAACTCAAACCCCGACATAACTTTGTTGCCTACCTTTCGAAATCGGCTTTCTGGAACAAGTTTGATACTGCCATCTTATGGTGGATTCCCAATACCGAATAGCCTTTCTTCTGAATCCTACCATATACCCTGATTCCTTAACCCAATTCTGGACCAACGTCTCTGTAACAACTGGTAAGAATGATAGCCAAATCACTCTCCAGTCGTTGGTGAACCAGAAACAGGTGCTCATCACCCCCGGCATCATTCGGAAAACCCTAAATTTGCATGATGGCACCTATACTATGAATACCCGAAAGGCACCACTGATATGTCTTTCATCAATAATGGGTATGCAGGTGACTCAAGTGCTACAACCATTCTTAAAAAGCACTTCCATGATGCCGAAAGACTTATATTTCATATGGTGAATGTCTGCCTTGCTTCAAAGACATCTTCTTGGGATCAGATGTCTTCACGGTGGCAACAGGTATTGTACTCTATCTTTGAACGCCAAAATCTAATTTTTCTGAGATAGTGTTCATAGAACTAAAGGATCTGGCTCAGAAACCTATGTCAAACAGATGGTTACTTCATCCCAGGTTTCTGATGGCCATAATTTTGAATCAATTAAAATCTGATGGCCTTGTTGGTCTTGGGGTCCCTGCTCCAGCTGTTTTAGCTGAGGTATACTCCAGACATAACTCAGACCCTACTCTAAAAGGGGCTGCCCGGATGCTAAAACCCAAGCAGAGGGAACCCACAGCCTCCACTTCCAGATCCCAAGTCCCCACCAAACCCAAATCCAAAAAGCCCAAAAAGGCTACTCAGGGAGATGAGTCCCCTGAGGATGCCCCTGTACCACCAATACAGGAAGCACATATTGGTTATAACCCCCCAGTTATGTCCAAGACTCAACCTGCTGAAGCCGCACAGGTATCCTCTCAACAGGATCCTGTTGCAAACCACAATTAGGGATCCCACATTACTGGAACCTATCTCAATTGAGAGGGTTACCATTGAAGAGCACCTCTCACCACGGGTGCAATCTGCTTCGGACCAATCTACACATGCAACCGCCCCTCAAAGCCCAACACTGATAGTTGCTAAAGTGCTGAGTCAGTTGTATTCCTCACCCCTCCCCAGAAACCAATTACCCCTGGGAATACCTCAACCATTGAGGGGGAGGACCAAAATGCTTCCGTTAACCAACAGCACAGGGGTTACAATGTTCAATCTCCAAGTGTAGAAACGGAGGTTAGAACATCTGGTAAGGCTGCCACTTCTACTGATTCAGCAAATGATCAGGATAAAGTTGGTAACATCCATAAGACCTCACCAGAGGCAACTACCAATGAAGGACATAGTCCTGAGGCAGGAAGTCCCCAGTACCAAGAACAAGGGGCACATGCATCTACTGATCTACACTCAGACCATGTTCATCCTGGTTCAATCAGGAGGTCAGGTGATTCAGCACGACTGATGATGACCTGGGCTTTTTCTATGATGTTTTAGCCCATAATACCATCCTAGAGAATGAGGTAAGCAGACTCAAAGAGCTTCTAGCCAAATGTCTCAAGATCAGTCCATCTACCCCAATAACCACACAAATGGCACTTCAATTGAGGTTCACCAAACTTCGCCTACACACTACACTATGCCATCCAGCCTTCACCACACCTTGCACACTCCCCTTGGCACCACCTCTCAGGGACAGAACCCTCTGAGCAATGGTTGCTATCTTTCAAACTCTTTACCTCTCATCACTCAATCATTACTGAGATTGTCCATAAAGCCATAGATGAGAGGATCTCCTCAAATCTACAAACCCTCATTGATGATGCTGTTCACAAATCTCTTTCTGCCTTTCAAGCCCCTGATCCCAATGCAACCAAAAGGGGAGACTACTAAGGCAGTGAAAGAAAAGAAAAGGAAAAGAGTTGATGATGAGAAAGAACCTGAAAAAGAGAAGGAGGTGGAGAAAGAACTGATCTCAAACAGCTGATCACATACAAGCGAAAGAAAAGTGTTGAGTCAAAAGCTGTTGAAGAAAAATCCTTAGAAGATCTTGTCAAAGATGCTGATGAAGCTCACAGCAGATCCATGGATAAAATTATAGATCAGCTCTTTAGACATGGTCATGACACAACCACATTAGACTCTGAGATCAGAAGGCTGGAAATAGAAGAGATTCAAACAAATAGGCTGGTTATGTGTGTTGGAAAGGGAAAGATTGGAGATAATGATCATATTCATTGCCAAATACCTTGGAAGATCATTGATAGAGATAAAGTCCTGGTGCAGAGACAGTATCTTGAAGATAACCAAGAAAATCTGCTCTGCTGGAGGATATAATAAAGGTTGATCATCGAAGCACTGGATGAAGCAGGTGCAGGGAAGAGAACTGAAATGGCAAAGCTCTCCAAAGCCAACTCACCACCAAAATGCTAGATCAGTCTTCTCAAACTCCCACTCAAACACAACCCTCATCTCTAAAATCTCCCAAATCTACCCTAAACCAAAGCCACCCACAACTCAACCCACAAAACCAATCCCTTTACCCCCAAAACCACCTCAAACCTTACCCAGTGATACACCCAAAAGGAGGAGAAGGGTGTTGAGGGTAGAAGAAGATGAAGAAGAGGATGATGATGAAGATTGTCTGCCAATCTCTGCTGTTCTCAACCTTAAAACACCTGAGCACAGAAGTCAATAAGTGATTACACCTGACTTGCAAATGCAAATGGTGAAGGTAAAGATTGAAGAAGCAGAACAGCAGAAGCAGCACGATGAGCAGTTTCTCAAGATGGTTGACAAGGATTCCCTCAGTCCTCATCCATTCAAGAAATAAAGAAACAAGCTCTGAGGCTGTACACTCTTAGACATACTTTTCAACATCAAAGAGAAAGAGTGCGGATTGGCCAGACCCTAGGGTAAGTTCTAGAATTCATAAGAAGAATATACCAAGTAGATATCATGGCCAAGTGAAAAGAGACCTTGAATGCTGCAATTACGTTGGCCATGGTAGTCTCACCCTGGGAAATCATTGAAGAATTCAAGAGAGCTCACAACTCCAAGACAACCCCTCAATCTATTCTTGAGAACAAAATGATCAAGAAGGGGTTGTTATACAAAAGACTTGAAGATCTTAAGAAGAGTGAACTCCAGTTGTTGCTTGAAGGCTCTCACCATGATGAATTTGCTTACAGAGAGATAACAACTATGGAGTTGAAGAATGGAAAGACAGTGAGATACCTGTCTGAGTATTATGGCCCGGAGTTCTTCTTCGAGGGAGAAGCAGAAGAACTCACCAAGGAGGAACAAGTTGTTCTCCTTGAGGCCTATGCTAGTGAGTCTTACAGATCATTAATGGGAATTAGGTTTCATGGTTGGGACAAGACTCTGTGTCCAGTTTCCCCAAGATAGAGTTCCCTTCCATACTTAGCCAATCAAAAGATTAGAAACCTTTTCCCGGCCTGTGCTTAACTGATTACCTCTGAAGCTGATCAAGAGGGTGTTTCTGCCAAGAATAAGTGGGATCATCAATAAGTTTAGAGGTTTTGGCTGCATTGGTTCAGGGGGAGTTTGTTGGACCAAAACAACCAATGAGCCTGATCAGAAAAACCTCTAAGTCCCACAAACATTGCAATTGCTGAAGAAGATCACAACAGTTGAAGACATCAGCTGATTACAAGGTCTGAAGACAAAGTCTGAAGACAAGATCTGAAGACTTCCACTGAAGACAAAGTCTAAAAGCAAAGACTAAAGACGAAGTCTGAAAGAAAAGTACTGAAGACAAAGTCTGAAAGAAAAGTACTGAAGACAAAGTCTGAAGCTATCAGCTGAAGACAAAGTCTGAAAGTAAAAGTCTGAAGAACAACACTGAAGACAAAGACTGAAGACCAAAGTGATCAGTAGTTGTCACAACAGCTGAAGTTATTAACTTCAGTAGTTGTGATGATTTCCTTTCGGTACTTGTAATTTACTTTTCAGTAGTTATAGTTTCAGTAGTTGCAGTTCAGTAGTTTTATGTTTTTGTACTTAGCATTCTTTGTGATATAATCAGTAGTTAAGAACATTCTCAGTAGTTTGCATAGTTTCAGTAGTTTGTATAATTCTGTTAGATGTCACTATCAAGTGACATCAGCAGACGTCACATTCCCTATATAAGGAATGTTGACCTAGTTGTAATGTGTGACATTTAGCCACCACGAAAGCATATGAATGAAATATTCCTTTGCAGAATTCTCTCTCTATAACCGTTTACTTTTCATTGAATATCAATTGTGTTCTTGTGAATTGTCTAATTCATTGTTCAAATTCCGTTGTGATCTACTCTAAATTGATCAAACTTAGATCACTGATCCTAACAGTGTCCCTTTTCACCGCTGTTGAAACATGTAACCTTTGACTTATCAAACCCAAAGGTTGTGTCTTTTGTTGCAACCAGTTCTGTCCGGTATTTTTGACAAACTTTTTAGCTCGTCGGAAGCACTTGCCAGAGCCCACATTATGTCCATACGTTCCAACTCCATTTCATCCACCTGCTCATAATCTTCATCTGCGAGGTGGCAGTTACCTATCTTTCCAGAAATTGATCCATCGTAGGATTGAACCACCATAGCTAAAAGGTCCATATGTTCTCTAGCCACCTCCACAGTTACATTCCCAAGGTTGTCAGTTTTAAGCTTTGCTGCATTAGCTTCAGGTATCATATATTGGATGCTGGACGACCCTGACATTTCGGATCCTGAAGTTAAGGGTTGTCCTGGAACTGCTGCGCTTGAGATGAAGGCGGTTTGCAGTGGTGCTCCAGATGTCTTAACTGAAGGAGTAGCATTGTAGAGTGCAGGATTCTGATCGTAGTTTGGCTTTTGGGCTCGATACTTCATCCTAAGTTCCTCTTCTCTCAGTTTCAAAATGAAGTTATTTATATCCAACTTCGAGAGCATTCCATTCTGTCTGAGATTTGAAACAAACGAAGCCCATTTTTCTGGTAATCCATCAGCAAAGTTGGATACCTTATCTTCCATCGAAGTAACCACTCCATGAGTGTGCATCTCACTCATCAAGTGGTAGAATCTATCGATCACATCATCAAGGCCTTCTTTTGCCTTGAGTACTCCGAATACTGATGGAAAATATCCTTCGGAATAGACTGAGTAAGCAAGGCATAGACTTTCTTCTCAGCGTTGTGTTTTATCTTCTGTGCATCCGACATGCCACTTAGAGTAAGTTTTACTCCGTCAGCTCCTGCAGGCATGCTGTACCCCAACTCTATTGCCTCCCACAAATTTGTATCCACTCCATTTAAGTAGATTTCGAAACATTGCTTCCATTATGGATAGTCGTCTAACGTGATAAGCTTCGGGGGTTTATTGTGAATCCCCACTTCGTTCTCTAACAGCAGTAGATTCTGAATACGTGTATCTCTACTTGCTGTGTATGCTAAAAACTGATCCTCCATTTCACTTAACTTTACTATTTAACAAACTGCTGATGAATGCGAATGAAGGTATGCGATTGGGCTTATTCGGGCGATTGAACAAGTGCGGATGGTTTAATCGTGCGACTAAACAAATGCGGATGAGTGAGTCGTCCGAATAAACTAATGCGGTTGAGCAGTCCGAATGAAGATCTCAGTCGTATGAATGAGGGTACGAATGAGTTCAATCGTGCGGTTGAAGAATGCGAATGAACTCAGTCGTGTGATTGAGCCAATCGTGCGACTGAACCTGCTAAAGCTTGATAATTCGTAGGTTAAACTTGTTTTGGCCGTAAAAACTCGAATTTTACCAAACCCTAATAGCTGTATGCCGGAAAAACTACACTTTTCGATCAGGAAACGTCTAATACTCCGTTAGACACAAAAAGATTGCGTTTTTGATGCAAAAACACAATTTTTGGGTCAAAAACTATTGAATTAACAAGTAATCAACAGCCAATGGCTCTGATACCACTTGTTAGGATCTGATATTTGACCAAACACCAACTGATTAACGTTTTAACCAAACCAAATAGTGCGGAATCCTATTTGTTTGGCGATCCAATCAGTGAGAACGTACGTAGACACAATAATGTATTGAATCTAACATCAAGAATCGATTAGGAATCGATCTACAGCGTTCTATGAACTTGGAGTACGAACTTAGAGGCTTCTGGACAGCTAGGGTACGTCTGGAGTCGGAGTGGATTTAATCCTCTTGTTTTTCCACGAATTAGGTGGTATTTATAGGTTAGAGTTGCTCATTCGTGCAACTGAACCATTAGCATGGTTCATTCATGTGATTGAGCCATGTGGTCGATCCATTTGCACAACTGAGTGTTCAGTCGTGCGACTGAGTCAGATGCATGAAGTTGTACGTATGAACTATTTAGGCGTATGGACACTCAGTCGCATGGCCATTTGGACGCATGACCACCGTAGGGCGCATGGTCCAGTTGGACGTATGAGAACTTCACTTCACTAAGTTTGAATGTATTCAATATTATAACATTATGCATAACACTTCAAACAATCACAAACCTATATAATCAAGTCAATATGTGTTAAACAACTCATTAATGAGATATTAAACATTATAGACACAACCAAAAATTTTGTATTTCATTAAGTACCCAATAATTACATAAGTGTAAGACATATTACATTCAGATCAAGATTTAGGTACATATATGTATCAACACAAACAACACCAATTCGTCATATTTATATGAAATAAACCGGTCCTCAACCCTCGCGACCAAGTTTCGAACCTGTAACCTCATTTATTCAAAATTAAATCATCGTTACTACATGTTTATTAATCGAATTCATTAAAACTTTGGTTTAGAAACGTTTTTGTAATCATTTCTAACATAATTACCACATCAATTTGAATTTGCAACGCTCAAATCATTTAGAACACAACTCAAAACCCCGATTCGAAACGTAACAGACCAAATTAAAACTACATAACAGAGGGGAAATTGTGCTTTCGATCCCTTTCAACTTTTTGTAAACCCAATTTCGTGAATCAATCACACAATCGACCTTTTTCAAATTGCTCCTTCTTTGTGACCGAAACCAATCAAAATCGAGCCTAAATACTACAAATTGAGCCTAATCAAGTAAGTATAATACACCATTCAACTCGATTTCTCTTAGGGATCAAAAGCCCTAATGTTAATCGAGTTGAAACTCTCGAATCGTTGTTCAATTCGGTTCATATCAATCTAGGGTTTATAAGAATTTGGGGGTTTGTTTAAAGTGTCGTTTTTAAGAATTAAACCACGATCTAAACGCGGCTGAGGCCTTGGTTTACTGGTAATATGCGTGTTGTGTGGACTTGAGGTCCCGGGTTCGAACCCGGGGGCCCTCATCCCTTTTAATCATTAGTTTATTTTAGTTTTTTTTAATCACATAAAGTTTAATATATTGTTTAGTTAGAATTAAAATTACCTTATTAACTAAAGTATTTCAGAAATTATTAAGTTAATTTTTAAAAGGTTTTATAAACTTATAACTCATAAATTTAATAAACTTTAAAGAATAAAAAGGTTATAAAACATTATTAAGTCCTTTATATATTACAAAGATAATATAGTCCAAACTTGGATTATTTTCAAAACACTTCAAACCTACATATTACAAATACTCTAATATTTAATCATATAAATGATTATTTAAATAAAAATTTAAATAATTAATTATCCATTTAATCATGTTATGTCATATTTAGTTAATGTTCTCTAAACTTTTTATTTAAACTCTTGAAACCTATAAAACAATATATTATATTTCATTTTTATTACTAAAATCTTGTATTATAGGATTTTTATAATAAATAATTTTAAAAGTTCAAAACTTTATAAAATGATGTTAAATAATTTTAAATTTATTTAAATAAGTATTTAATAAAATCTCTTTATCAAATAATTAATTATTAAACTAATTATTCTTTTCATACTTAATTTCTATTAAATCAATAACTTAAATGTTGAGATATTTTTATTCTTAAACTTATTGATTTATATTGTCTTTATTAAACCAAAACATAAACGGGTCATTATTTTACTTAATTATTTAAACCCCTCAAAACTCCAATTGAAACTCTAGTTCGCGTTTATTCATTAATTTTACCTTTAAACTTAACCTTGGAATATATATACCTTAGGTATCTTGTCAAAAAAATCGTTGGAGCCTCGTTTAATCTCTTATCATCTTTCTTACACTTATTTTTCCAAGTGAGTATTTCTATACCCCTTTTTATATTTTTACACTTTTAGGGTGAAACATGTTACATTATAAACTTTGCACTTGTAAACACGTTTGATTCTTGTAAACCCATGGCAATTTACTTGTATGTTGTGGTTAGTTGAACTTTGTGCCTACCATGTAACTCGAATATATATACAATTATTAACTATTGCTAGCCTAGCGACGTCATAGATCTATGGGCCAAACAAGCCTGCTTTGTTGATCCAAGTACACTTAGCTAATCGTATATACTTGTAAATATTTGAGACTCGTAAAACTTTTTCGAGGTTTGATTGTGCATTCTGTCTTACATCCCTAGTTACTTTGTTCTCGAACTCACAATATAAATTGCCATCTTTTATATACTTATGTATTGCAAACTATGAAAATCTCACCAACTTTCAAAGTTGACCTTTTATTTTTAACATGTTTCAGGTTTACTACTTGTGGATTCTCTTCGTGCTCATATAAGACTTGGACCTAGTTTAACTTAACATGTTATTTATTTGTTTGATGCTTTTGTATTGTATGAACTATTTGTCTTGTAGTGTTTTAATAAATAATGATATTTAATAATATTTCAACTTAATTAGTTCCATGTGCTATGAGCAATCGTCTCCCATTCGTTCGCCCCGATGATTCCGTCGTCAGTCGGGGTGTGACAACCACAACCTCCACCACCACCACCTCCATCGCCAACACGTCCACCACCACCACCACCTCCATCGCCAACACGTCCACCACCACCACCACGGGTACTCCCCTGCACAGGCGCCTTAAAACAACCATTTAAAACAACCACCACGACCATAACGATCACCACGGGTACTCCCCTGCACTTAAAACTAGCCATATGTCCAGACTTACCGCACTTAAAACAACCACCACGACTATAACGATCACCACGGGTACTCCCCAGCACAGGCGCCTCATTGGGCCCAGTGACGTCAGCTGCCTTGGTCCGGCCATCAGATCCGGTCTCCACCACGAACTCCACCGTCTCACCGTCGCCTAAGCTCCTGAAGCCATCGGTCCTAATCGACAACTAATGAACAAACAGATCGTCACCGCCATCGGTGGGAGTGATGAAGCCTAACCCCTTTGTGTCGTTGAACCACTTCACGATTCCCGATTTTCTAGCACCATCGTCATCCATTTTTCTCTGATTTCAGATTGATTGAAACCATAGAAATTGGAGATTTGGGAAACTATAAATGAAACCAGCGATTAAGCTAGTGGAAATTACAATCACCAAATAAGAAAAATGTAAACTTTCACTACAAATGATTTGATCAAAATAAATTAAAGGCTTTAAAATATTGATTTTGCTACTTAGTTGTTTTCAATTTGTCTCACTTTACACTAACCAATTAATACCATTCAAATTCTCTATTAAAAAGTATTTTAGTCCTTTTATATAAAAAGATTGTTTTATAATATATTATGTTGGACCAAAAGAACCAATGAGCCTGATGAGAAAAACCTCCAAGTCCCACAGACATCACAACAACTGCTGAAGACTTGATCAGCTGTTTGACAAAGTCTGAAGATTTCAACAGCTGAAGACTAAAGTACTGAAGACTTCAAAAGCTGAAGACCAAAGGCTGAAGATCAACAGCTGAAGAACAAAGTACTGAAGATCAACAGCTGAAGTACAAAGACTGAAGACATTAGCTGATGACAACAGCTGAAGTTCAAGTACAAGTACTGAAGCCTTCAGAGTTTATTACAACAGCTGAAAAAGCATTCTTCAGTTGTTATTATGGTTTCCTTTCAGTAGTTTTCTTTTTGTTTGAGTATTTGTAAAACGACTGAAGAGCATGTTCTTCAGTTGTTGTAGTTTCAGTAGTTTCTTTTCAGTAGTTGTAGTGATAGTTAACACTTAGCATTTTTGTAAGAAGATGTAAGCTGTTTGACATCTTCAGTAGTTGTGTTAACTATCAGTACTTTGAATAAATTATGTTAGATGTCACTATCAAGTGACATCAGCAGACGTCACATCTCCTATATAAGAGGTGTTGACCTAATTGTTTTTGGTGACATTCTGTTACCACGAAAGCGAATATTGAATGAAATATATTTTGCAGAATTCTTTCTGTCTATAACCGTTTGTTCTTACCTTGAATATCATTTGTGTTCTTGTGAATTGGCTAATTCATTGTGTGTTCTCCGCTGCTATACTCTCAAATCAATCAAACGTAGATCACTGATCCTAACAAGTGGTATCAGAGTTGATTAATCATTAATCGATATAACAGTTGATCATTGAAACTGCTTTTTGATATCTATGTTTGATTGAATTAACTTATTTGCAAGAACTGATTATAGATTATTGATTCTCTGCCGCTTTCGTTTATTCATTTTGAGATCTCTCTTGGTTCAATTTGGTTTGTTGTGTTTTGTTCTAAATCTGCTATAGCTTAATTGAATTTGGTTGAATCTGAGATGACTACTCCTTCTAATGACCCTCACAATACCGGTATCTCAACCAAGCCTCCGATGCTGGTTAGGACTGAGTATAACATATGGCAACGAAGGATGCTTCATCACCTGTCTGTTAACAGTTCAGGTTGTTGGACATCTGTGGTACATGGACCACATAAGCCTATGGTGAACAATCCGGAAACCAATCAAATGGTTTTGAAGAAGAAGGAACAATACTCAGATGAAGATCGGAAACTGTTTGAGATTGATGCTAAAGCCCATGGAATTCTGGCCATGGCACTGCCGAATGAAATCTATTCAGGGTTTATGCATCATGAAACTGCTCATGACCTCTGGAATGCACTGAAGGAACAATTCCGTGGAACTGATGAGGTCTTAGCAAACAACAGAGAAATCCTCGCCCAACAATATGAGACATTCTCTCATAGAAAGGGTGAGACACTGACTCAACAGTTTGAGCGTTTTTCCTGTTTGATCTCTGAGCTGAAAATGGTGAAACAGGAATACACCAACAGCCAGATGAATAACAGATTCCTCAGATCACTGCCTGAGAGATGGGACACATACACTATTGTCCTACGCTCTAGTGCAAATCTGGATAGCCAACTCTCACCCAACTTCATGGGAAACTGCTTACATTTGAAAGAGAGATAGAGCAGAAAAGGAAACTATCATAATCAGGAAAGCTCACTGATGACTTTGTACCAGGGAACACTACCTTGGTTGGTCATGAGTCAGAATATGCTGCAAACAGTTCTGATCATGCATTTGTTGGTATTGATAGTCACTCTGGCAGTAATAGTGACAATCTATGCTTCATCATGGATGATCTGAAGGGAATTGCTAATGATGACTTAGAAGAGATGGATATTCTAAGCCAAATGGCCTTAGTTAATTTCAGATCTCAGAAGTTCTACAAGAGAACTGGCAGGAAATTTCCTGGACTCTCTGGCAAAACCAAAGTTGGTTTTGACAAGAGTAAGTTGAGGTGTCACAAATGCCAAAGGCTTGGACACTTTGCAAGAGAATGTAGATCAACTGGATCTAACTCTTCTGCACCCTTTGTGACTTTTCCTAGCACTAGTCTACAAAACAGAGGGCAACATCCTGCTGGTTCTGGTCATCAATCACACCCTGTATCTCCTGCATACTTTGTTCCCCAGAGTCCAATGTCATATCCTTTTCCCTGCTATTACATGCCTCAGCCAAATCCGGTTCAAGCTCCAATTGCACAACAACCACATGCATTACCTGAACCTCAACCTTCCTAATCTCATCAACAAACTCAACCTCAACAACAAAGCTTTTTCACCCCAGGAGTTGTTGACTGGAGCAGTTTACCAGATGATTTGTCTGGTCATGAACAACTGTTCTCTGGTGCTGGTCAACATGGTGGTGACAGTCCTTTTGGAAATCTAGCTCTTATGGCTTTGGAGTCTGCTGATACTTCATCCTCTAATGCCTCTACACCACAGGTATCACAGGTATCCTCTGAGGCAAAAGCCTAACTATGTTCTGAAACATGCATAGCCGCATTTGCATCTATTAGAGAAGCAAATGTAGCTTTAATTATCAAGAACATTGAGCTAGAACAAACAATTTCCAAAAGCAAAGCTGAATTTGAGTCTGTGATTAATGATAAGAATGATGAGATTTACAAACTTAAATGCTAAATCACTGATGATAAGGCTAGGGAAGAGATACTTCTAGAGAAGTACAGAGACCTCAAAGAAACACTTGCAACTACCCAGGTAGAGTGTGATCGATGGGTATATTCTTGCAAGGGTTTTGAAATGCTTTTTAGTAAGCAATCTGCTTCCAATGTGAAGTTTGGCATTGGTTATAATCACACTGCTCCTCCTACATACTTTACTCCCAGAGCAGAGGTAGAATCTGATGGTGAAAGCAATAACCAATCCTTTTCATCATATGATCTACTATCTGATACAACACCATTAGAAGTAGAAGTCAGCATTAATTCCTCTCAGAAACTATCAGCTGATGTTGATGGTTCAAATGCTGACACTCACATGATCACAAAGTTGATCACTCCAGGTGATATTTCACAAAGTACTGAAAGTACTAAAAAGAATGTCATAACACCTGGAGAACAAGCCCAAACTACTACATGTACTAAAGGAAAGAAAACTGCAAGTAGAAAGGGTGGGAAAACTACTAAAGAAGATATCAAGAAAGTAGGTACTAAAGCAAAGAAAACTGCTAGTATTGATAGCAAACTGCTGAAGAACAAGTCTTCAGTAGTTTCATCTTCTTCAGCAGATGATCAACTTAAGATGAAGAAAAAGCCATGTGAAATATGTGGCTTATTCAATCATCTTACTAATGATTGCTGGTATAAAAAGGGCTCCAAACTTAAACATAATGAAAACATTAAAGAGAAAATGGATAAAATGAAAACTGAGTTTGAAATCAAATTTGTACCAGCAACATCAAAACCTGTAACCCCAAAATCCAAAAAGAAATCCACAAAGAAAGGGGTTAAACAGGCAACAGCTGAGGTCGTACGACTGAGCCATGCTAATGGACCAGTCGTGCGACTGAGAGATGCGATTGGGACATTCGTAAGACTAATAACCTATGTTGTTGGTGAGATCTGTGCAAAAAGAATGAAATTGCTCAAACAAGAAGATAGGTTATGTGCCTGTATGCTGTGCGGTGGCACTGACCTGAGGATAAGCATAACCTATATATTCTAGAATTCATTGTTGTTTGCCGCCTCTCTGCTGTGTGGTGGCACTGACCTGAGGCTTGGCTTCTCTTTGAAAGTTCTAAGATAGTTTCTTCTTGAATACTACCCTGAGACCGCTCAAAAATCTCCTAAGGAATGTTGATTACCATATAAGTGAGGTATCCATAAATGCTTGTTGAAATAAACAACCTTAAACCATCACCAATCTGTATTGAAAGTCTGTGTATGGATTTAAGAGGACAAATATACTGACAATCATTGTGGCTACAATTCTTGAAAGTTCAAATCAGTGTGTGGACCTAATAGTACTAGTATGATTTCCTAAATTTGCTAAATCACTCTAGATGAAAAACAAGAATTGAGCATCAAAAGTTTTAGATAACTTGTCCCGAATGATTTGAATATCCTGTATGATTCCAAATTGAATTGGTCCATGTACAGTCTAAATAAATTGAAGCTACTTTGTCCTGAAAAATAATTCTTTAGATTTACATCTTAGGATTTAACCCTCACAAAAACATGTCTTAGTTTTAAGTTTTTGTGTTCTTTCTTTTATTTCTGTATAAAGTTTGTCAATTTCAGTTTGTTCAATATTGGACTATGTCATGGAAGTTGATAGGGAACTTATCATCTAAATGGTCACGTCTGAGGTGACCACACATGCTTTCAAATAAAAAATGGGTCACGTCTAAGGTGACAAAGTATTTTAAAAGGACCACGTCTGAGGTGGTCAAAAGTTTTTGAAGTTAAAATGATCATGTCTAAGATGATCAAAGGTTCATAATGTTAAATCATAAGTTTAAAAGGGTGTAAAAGCTAAAATGGTCATTAAGTAAAAAACCATAAGTATAATTCATTCGCACGACTGGTCCATGACCAGTCGTACGATTGGAGGATATGAATGTGCCCAATCACACGATTAACCCACACGTATGGGACATATGTGCGATTGGACCATCAGGATGACTAAAATGTGCTAACCGCATGGATGAAGGTGACCGAATGACCCAGTCGCACGACTGACTTCTAGTCGCACGACTGAAGGTGACCGAATGTGCTAGTCGCATGACCGATCTTCAGTCGCATGAATCAACTATGCGACTGGGCTCAGTCGCACGACTGAAAGTAAACCCTAGTATAAATAGAGGGTGAGTCGGTCGCAGTCATTCATCACTCCTAAAATCGCCCTAATTCGCACGAACAATAGTTACTCTGCCAAATTTTTGATTGACCATTCTATACCATTGATTGTTGTGTACTGACGATTTTCATTGATTATACAGGTATAATGCGGTGCAATCCACCCAAATTTCGATCTATTTGATTCCAAAATCAAGATTTTCGGCCCTAACCAAGAACCGAGACTTGTTTGGACAAATAACCTAACAAAACTAAGTAAAATATTGACATCAAAGTTATTAGGTGCTAAATAGAGTGATTGCGAGTCTGATGAACCAAAACACAATGTCTAATCTTAAGAATTGGTCTAAACTTGAATTTGAATTGAACAGTTAGTCTGTTATGCGAATGGACAATCTGATGAACTTCAGTCGCACAACTGAAAGGGGCGAATGGCCAAATCGCACAGCTAAACCGTGCGTATGAGTTCAGTTGCACGACTGGCGGAACCGCATGAGATAGCATGCGTATGAGCTTAGTCGCATTTTAAGTCATACGTATGAGATCATTCGCACGATTTGATCTCAGTCGCACATTGCCATTCGCATGACAGAATAGAGAATTTCTCGTCCAAATGATTAATTTATTACTTATTGACTGACACTAACGTTTATATTCATTGTGTAATAGATGGCTAGTCACTAGACTATGAGCACCAAGCACAACATCTGTGCTCATATGGATCTCACATCCAGGAACCCAACTGACTTCTCGGGCATTATTATATTTCTACGGAGATCGAGGATCTTCGTGCCATCTTGACTCCTTGCACTCCCTATCGCTCAGTTCAACAGGCTTTCTGGGAAAGCGCTGTGGTGGACAGATCCTCAGAGCCCCATCGTATCAGGAGCTCGATATTTGGAGAGGCTATTGAGATCATGGAGGATGATCTTTGGATAGTTCTCGAGTTTGGGGATGATGCTGATTGTCCCACCCGATTACATTCCCTTACTGTCGAGGTTGTTTTATGCGAGCTAAGTACTCTGGGGACATCAACGCAGGGGTGCTCAACAAGAGCAACCTGTGCCCCCAGTTCAAGTACCTCGCTCATCTGCTGCTGAAGTGCACATCGTCTCGGAAGGGAGGGTTCGATGAGCTCTCAGATCAGATTCAGAACGCTTATGCAGCGTTGGTGCTTAACCACCCGTTCAGCTTCTCCAGGATGATCTTCACCTACCTGGTGGAGAACATAGAGGGAAAGGGCAAGGAGGGCTTTTGTATGTACCCTCGATTTATACAGATGATCGTAGACCAAAAGCTCCCTTCGTTGCCAAAGGAGAAGGAGGATGCGGTAGCACTCGAGGTGACGGATAATACCACCTTGGGTCGGATGAAAGTTTACAGGGGAAAGCAGGTGAAACCCCCTGTGAAGCGACTGTTTGGGCATCTGGTCCGTGAAGACTACGTGGCGCCTGGCAGGCGTAAATGGCGTCACGTAGATAGTGTCTTTGATGTTGAGCAGTTAGAGCTACCAGATGATGACTCAGATGACGATGACAACGGTGCTGGTGGAGATGCTGGGCCCACTTAACCAAGGGACCCCACAACTGATATCGCATCTCCGACACCCACCCAAAGAGATAAAGAGGATGTTGGATTCCATCAGGATTTCCAACCTGATGAGGAGGAGGATATAGATGAGGAGCCCCTCACTCGGACTGTTGGCTGCAAGGTGGTTGCCACAGAGCGAGGGCTTCGGGCGGTTGGTGAACGCTGTGGCAGATCGAGAGAGACTGACACGGATGCTACCTTGCTCCCGATCAGCCAAGCCGTGTTCCAGGGAGAGCATCCACCTCGAAGGGATCGAGGAAGAAAAGGATGGCTCAACCCCATGGCTTGAAGAAGAAGAACAGAAGACTGACCTTCATAACCACCACCACTCCACCTACCACCACTACTCCGTCCACTACCACCACCCCACCTACCACCACTACTACCACACCCACACCACCACCACCTTCATCTATATTACCCCCAATCTTCACCATTGCCACCACCACCACCACTAGCCATCCATCTGCACCATCATCCTCCTCTCCATATACATCTGGATCACCTCTACCTCCCTTTCGGGTAGAGGAACAACTGTCAGCACTGAACCGTATGGTGATGCGTCTGCTAGTGGCTGATGACGAGAAAACTACACAGATTCGTCAGCTAGTAGATCTTACTGCTGCACAATCTCAGCAAATTTCTCAGCAGGCTCGACTGATTGATCAGTAGGCTCAGCAGATGTCTCAGCTCCAGGAGCAACGTGCCATGAAGATTGAGGAGCTGGAGGCTGCAAACAAGACTATCTTGCTAAACCTCAAAGGATCCAAAGAAGAGCCATTGAAGATAGGAGAAGGAGACGGAGATGATGATGATAATGATGAGAGTGATGATGATGGTGATGATCACGAGGGTGATACTGATGTAGATGTTGATGATGATGAAGACGATTCTTCTACTACGGGTGCCACATCTGCAAGCGAACGGAGGACCAAAAGGACTCAAGATCAGGGTGCCTCCATATCTACCCCGGTAGCAGAAGAGCAAGGATACAGGATAAGAGTAATATTTAGTTATTTACTTTATTTAAATCATATGTATTCGAATCTTGTATCTCATTATTGTAATGAATGTTTATATTTAATTATGGTATTTCTGTCTTGATTATTAACTAATGATTGTTGTGTTACATGTATAAATCAAGCAGATCCAAACTTTCAGAGGGATGAACATGATGTTGCTCCCCTCCAACAGATCTAGAGTCAGCTCACGATGATTCTTAATCTGCAGGGTATTTTTAGGAGATCGGTGATGTACACTCTGGAAGAAGGAGAGATCATTCACAATCTCACTGACGAGCAAATTGCAGAAATGTTCAAGCTCAATCCCGATGAGATTGTCAAGGATGCTCCAACTTTTGTAGAAACTAGTGACGACAATCTGAATGACATTGATGCGATAGAGATTGAGGACGTCACTGCAGAGCACTATCCCAAGTACGTTGACAAAGAGGGAAATGTGGTCCCTAATTTGGGTGACTCCCTGGTCGGTGATACATTTGAGATATTAGATAAGATGGAGCCAGAGTCCGAGAAGGTTGAAGAACAAGCTCAAGCGTCAACACTGATGTTGATATCAGAAAGGCTGAATGGGCTGCTTGTTTTGAGGAGATCCGAGCCCAACGCGTTGCTCCTAAATAGAATGTCTACACGAAGCTCTACAATGTGAAGAACATCACAAGGTGTCAGGCAAGATTATCGCGTGGGCACATTTTGATGATCTTAATATGTATGCGGTGAAGGGAGAGAAAGGTATTGAGTACTTTAGATTCCCGCATGATCTAAAGTCTCTACCTAGTTTTGAGCTCAACCTGCTGGCTAAACTGAAGCTGCTATACACTGGCCCGAGAAGATGTTAGACTGGTTTGAGGCTGCCTTGAAGAAAGAGTACCACACCAGGTGGGTCAACTTCAAACCTCAACAACCTACGAGGTATATCAGACGTTGTGAAGTTGATCCCATAACTGGAAAGCCAAAGGTAGTGTTGAAGTGGAGTCATCCACGGGCAATGTCAAAGATCCCTCTACGGGAGATGCCACAGGACTTTACTCCTCACTTCAAATGGTGGTACTGTGATTGGAGAATGGGGGAAGCTGTCATAGTTCTGAACAAAGAGGGCAGAATGGATACTATCAGGGTATTCGACTCGATGTGGCTTACCAACTTGTCGGCTGACGACGTCTACACTCTATACTAGTGGCCACTTTTCTATGACACGCATGATATTGCACAAGCCCTCCAATTCCAAAATGTGATACGACTGTGCTTTGCATTTGAAATACATGCAAGAGTCACAAGAGAGGAAAAGTAGAAGAAGTATGAGGAGGTTATGAAGAAGGTAAGGCAATAGATAGATCTAGGTCCAAGGGGGAGTTTGTTGATACATATGTACCTAGATTTGGATCTTAATGTAATATGTCTTGAATGTCTTACGCTTATGTAATACTTGAGTATTTAATGAAATGAGAATGTTTGGTAGTGATTTATAATGTTTAATATTTCACTAATAAGTTGTGTAACGCATATTGACTAGATTATATAGGTTTGTGATTGTTTGAATTGATATACATAATGTTATAATAATAAATACATTCAAACTTGGTTAAGTGAAGTTCTCATGCGTCCGACTGGACCATGTGCCCCAATAGTGGTCATGCATCCGAATGGCCATGCGACTGAGTGTCCATGCGCCTAAATAGTCCATACGCTCAAACAACTTCATGCGACTGACTCAATCGCACGACTGAACACTCAGTCGTGCGAATGGACTGACCGCATAGTTCAATTGCACGAATGAACCATGCAAATGGTTCAGTCGAACGAATGAGTAACCCTAACCTATAAATACCACCTAATTTGTCGAAAAACGGAAGCATCATACACACTTCAACTCCAGACGTACCCTAACCATCCAGAGACCTCTAAGATCATACTCTAAGTTCATAGATCGTAGTAGATCGATTCCTAATCGATTATTAACGTTAGATTCAATTACATAATTGTTTCTACGTGCGATCTCACTGATTGGATCTCTAATCAAATAGGATTCCGCACTATTTGGCTCTTGATTACGTGTTGATTCAATCGTTTTTGATATAAAAAATTGTGTTTATTCACTAAAAACGCAATCTTTTTGTGTCAAACGGTGTCTTAGACATCTCCTGACCATAAAGTTTAGTTTTTCTGGCATAAGACAATTAGGGTTTGTGAAAATTTGAGTTTTTGCGGCCAAAACACTTTAACCTATGAATTTTCAAACTTCAGCAGTTTAGTCGCACGATTGGCTCAATCGCACGACTGAGGTCATTCGCATTCCCCAAATGCACGATTGGACTCATTCGTACCCCCATTCGTATGACTGAGAACCCTATTCGGACTGTTCAACCGCATTAGTTCATTCGGCCGACTGAATCATCCGCATTAGTTCAGCTGGACCATTGAACCATTCGCCTAGTTCAATCGCCCGAATAAGAGCAATTGCATACCTTCATTTGCACACATAAACAGTTTGTTTAATAGTAAAGTTAAGTGAAATGGAGGACTAGTTTTCAACTTACACAGCAAGTAGAGACACTCGGATTCAGAATCTACTACTATTGGAGAATGAAGTGGGAATTCATAATAAACCTCCGAAGCTTATCACGTTAGACGACTACCCACAATGGAAGCAACGTTTCGAAATCTACTTAAATGGAGTAGATACAAATTTGTGGGAGGCTATAGAGTCGGGGTACAACATGCCAGTAGGAGCTGACGGTGTCAAACTCATGTTAAGTGGCATGTCTGATGCATAAAAGGTGAAACACAACACTGAGAAGAAAGTCTACGCTTTGCTTACCCAGTCTATTCCGAAGGATATCTTCCATCAGTACTCGGAGTATACTCAAGCAAAGAAATTATGGGATGCGGTTGAGAAGAGGTGTGACGGAAATGCCTCACTCAAGGCCATTAAGGCCAAAGCCTTGAAGAAGGAGTTTGACAACTTCTCTTCAATGGGCAAGGAAGGCCTGGAAGACGTGATCGACAGATTCTACCACTTGATGAGTGAGATGCACACTCATGGAGTAACTACGTCGATGGAGGATAAGGTATCCAACTTTGCAAATGGATTTCTAGAGAAATGGGCTTCCTTCGTTTCAAATCTCAGACAGAATGGGATACTCTCGAATTTAGATATAAATGACTTTATTCTGAAACTGCGAGAGGAGGAGCTTAGGATGAAGTATAGAGCCCAAAAGGCCAACTATGATCAGAATCCGGCGCTTTACAATGTGACTCCTCAGGCCAAGACATCTTGAGCACCACTGTAGACTGGCTTCGTCTCAAGCTCAGCAAGTCCAGCACAAGCATCTACTTCAGGGCCCGAAACGTCAGGGTCATCTGGTACTCAGTATATTATACCTGAAGCTAATGCAACAAAATTAAAGACTGATAACTTTGGTAATGTGACTGTTGAGGTGGCCAGAGAACACATGGATCTCTTAGCTGCTGTAGTCCACTCCTATGATGGACTAATTGCCGGAAAGATAGGAAATTGCCACCTGGCAGATGAGGACTATGAACAGGTGGATGAGATGGAGTTGGAACGGATGGATATAATGTGGGCTTTGGCAAGTGCTGTCCGACGAGAAAAAAAGTTTGTCAAGAAGACCGGACAGAACTTGGTTGCAACCAAGGACACGACCTTTGGCTTTGACAAGTCAAAAATAACCTGTTTCAACTATGGTGAGAAAGGGCACTTCAAACGGGAGTGCATGAAGCCAAAGAAGACTGGTAATGGCAATCCTTTCTCGTACTTTAATCGTCAGGACAAAGCCACATCTAGTAGTTCTACTTCAGCAAGCAAGGACCCTAAATCCTTGACTGCTAACAAGGATGAAGGACAAGACTGGAGCTTTCGGTTCGTCACACCAGGAGAGTCCAACATAGCTAGTGTGGAGGACATAGATGATCATTCCGCCAGTGAGGGAGACATAGCAGTAGAACTCGCGATGTCCAATTCTAAAGACACTGCACTTGTGGTCAACCACATGCCTGAAGAAAAAAAATCTACATCAATGTCAGAATCACCAGAGCCAGAGACAACAGATTTTGCACACATGGCTGATTCCTATTCAACATCTCAGGTAAGTACTACTGACCAGTTGTTTAATAATCATGCTTGTTCTGACTGTAATAAATTTAGAAAAAGCATAGATATAAAATTTGCTAGGTTATTAGATCATAATGATAGCCTAGTAAAGGATTTGGAACTGTGCACTGAAGCTAATAGAGTTTTAAAACAAAATGAGCACAGTTACAAGGAAAAGATAGACCTTTTGAACAAACAGCTTAGGAAAACAGAAGTAGTTGCCTTTAACCAAGCTAATGACATTAGGTACTATCTTAACTCCCTAGAGGACACTAAGAAGCATAAAACAGTTTTAGAAGTAGAAGTAAACTCCTTAAAACAAAAACTGTACAGTTGGACAAGCTCATCACATATTGTCCAACACTTAGTAAGAGAGAGAAACAATGGGGAGGGATTGGGATACAAAGTGGTTCCGCCACCACCTGAGACCTTGATGAACACCAAAAGTAAACCAATTAATAATAACCCCATCAAGGATCATGTGGTGACCACTCCTCTTGTTATTGACCCAGATTCCACAAGTAAATCAATTGAATCTGGCACTAAACAAAAGGAGTCCACTTCAAAGGAAAAAGGAAAGATGCCTTGTGTTAACTTGAAAAAGAGTTTGAAAAGGTCAATTTAAAGTCAGGTTCAAACAAAGTCAAATCAGAACCCAAAAAGACTATTAAACCTAATCAATCATGTGTATCATGTCAAAGTCCAGGTAAACAAGAAATAAAAGGTGTAAAACCAGGTAAGACAATTAAGTTTGTAAAACCCGACTATACATCTAACAAAGAAGTGTCTCAATCTAAACAAAATAAGGTCATCCGTGTGACACCTACATCTCCACAAAAACAAATTAACCGTAAAGTTGAAAGCAGATCTTGCTACAATTGTGGAGAGTACGGTCACATTGCGTCTAATTGTCCTTATTATCAGACACCGAGGAGGAAAATTGAACTTCCTGCATCTAAAACTAGACCTTTTAAGAGGAACTCAGTGACGCCTCCTAAAAGGGATAGTGAATCCAAAGTTCAACCCATCAGCCAGTCGTCTGTTTATCACAAACAAGCCTTACACAAAGCTGGCCTATGGAAAGAAAAATCCGCCTCAACATCTGAAAATGAGAACAAACAGACATCTGAGCTTCCCTCAACCTCAAATGGTCAATGGGTTGAGTTTATGTTGTGTGATGCCTCGGGGAAACCCAAGCCAGTGAAGGCTTGGGTTCCTAACTTGAACTAATGTTTTCATTGAATGTGTAGGGTGTTCGCTATAGTGCTGAGACTAACACGTTGATTGTAGATAGCGGAGCATCCAGGCACATGACGGGGAACAGAGCTCTCTTATCAAATGTCAGACAAATCAAAGGAGGGTATGTTTCATTTGCTGGAAACAAAGGCGAGTGTATCACAGCCCAAGGAGAAGTGGGAAATCAGAAAGTTAAGATTGACAAGGTAAACTATGTCCAACAATTACAAAATAACTTACTTTCTGTTTCTCAAATATGTGATAAAGGCTTCAAAGTACTCTTTGACAACAAGAAGTGTTGCGTTCTGAAGGACTACGTAATCCTGGAGGATCAAGTTCTAATGTCAGCTTCAAGAAATAATGATCTTTATGTTTTGGATCTTTTAAAGGCCTCCACAACGGATCGTGAAGTTCAGTGCTTCTTGTCCAAAGCTACTAAAAAGGATTCCATCTCCTGGCATAGGAGAATGGGACACATAAATCCAAGGAAGATGAATCACTTTTTTATTTATTCTATTGTGAAGTCGGCTGGATCGGTAAACATCCGAGCGTGTTCTTGACGGAAAGATAAACAACAGCAAAAACTAAGAGACAATCAATAACACGAACTATAAACAAATTGGTTTCATTGATAAAACCTAACGATTACAAGCTCGTTACAACATAAGAATCAAGACTCTTGGCAAGGGGAGATCGAGCATGATCTCCCCTCTCATCCGGCAGCCCTAGGCTCCGAGCAGACTCCCTCTCAGATCTTTAATCTCTCTACACATTGAAACTGGTATATATAGGCCTCGGACCATATTAGATACGACTGGGCCCATTCGTGTGATTGGACCATGCGTATGGTTCAATCATACGACTGGACCATGCGTATGGTTCAATCGTACGACTGGACCATTCTTATGGTTCAGTCTTACGAATGTTCCAATCGCATCTCTCAGTCGCACGACTGGTCCATTAGCATGGCTCAGTCATACGATTGAGTCTCATTCGCATATGCTCCTGGGAATGACCTAGTTTCATGTGTTTACAACATATCATGTGTATTACGTTAAGCCTAGACTATTCGACAAGCGACGGACACACTATAGATGACTATATATGCTCCACCAAATTCCCCCTTGGACGTTGCTTGCGAATAGTAGATAACACCTCTTACAATCTTCAGTCATCTTTGCTCTGGTTTCCAATAGAATCAACAAAAAACCATATTAGCCAACATTGCCGATCCGTCAGGTTGCTACAATATCCCTGAAAATGAATTTAGGCACAACAGCTTTTGTTTACTTTGCAGAACACCATCACAGCAGCAAGATTCCCCATATGACTGATTTTTCCAAATAATGACATGAACAGTTTTCCATTGCTTCAATCTTCACACATGCGAACTTGATTAACATTAACACCTACAGAAATTCCCCTCACATTTAGCATATCCCAATATATAAACATTGTGCTCTCTTGGCGTCTTCATACGGTGTATTAGGCAAAAGGTTGAAGGTTCCAATCCACAGCTGATAATATCAAACAAATCAGCATGCATGTAGATTCATCATCAGAAACCTGCTCACATCATCACTTTCTGATTACGTCTTCAATTTCTCTATTCATGGATTCCCCTAAGAATGAAAATCCTCTCTGTGCGGATAAATATAACTTGATTGGTCCATAAGTAGTCAGATGCTCCTGACCACCCCACAAAATCAGCACCGACTGCTGACATCTTCTTTTCTCTCCTTCGTGTTCCAACTACATTCACCTATTTTGGAAGTCCGATGAATAATAGGGTATACATTGAACTTATTTGACAAAAGAACCTCAGGGTGAATATGCTTTGCTTATCCTCAAATCTGTGCAAGAAGCAGTTCCATACTCTTTTTTGTTCTGGAACAAATGCGGATGGCTCATTTGTGCGATTGAACATACGACTAGTCCAATATCATGACTGAATATACGACTGGTCCAGTCACACGAATGGTCCATAAGCATGGTCCAGTTGTACAAATGGTATTCACATGGCCCAGTCGTACGAATAGTCCATTTGCATGGCCCAATCGCATGAACGGGCCTGCACGTAGATTTTCAGATCTGCAGCCGCCAGGGATGCCCAAAACCCTAATCTGATGAATTTTACATGAACCGAAACAAAATAGACATCATCAGATTCGAAAGGGTGATGGGAACGTGGTTTCAAGTTCGATTTTGACATAGAAACAACATATGTAACAAGATCTGAACAAAACACAAAGAACACGAAGTGGGTTTAACGTCAAGATCTCATATTTGATCCAAAAATCAAGAGCTCGGGTTGCTAGAATGAGTGTTAGATCATTCCAGTAGTAACCGGCTCTGATACCAATTGTGAAGTCGGCTGGATCGGTAAACATCAGGCGTGTTCTTGACGGAAGGATAAACAACAGTAAAAACCAAGAGACAATCAATAACACGAACTATAAACAAATTGGTTTCATTGATAAAACCTAACAATTACAAGCTCGTTACAACATAAGAATCAAGACTCTTGGCAAGGGGAGACCGAGCATGATCTCCCCTCTCATCTGGCTGCCCTAGGCTCTGGGCAGACTCCCTCTCAAATCCTTAATCTGTCTACATATTGAAACTGGTATATATAGGCCTCGGCCCATATTAGATGTGACTGGGCCCATTCGTGCGATTGGACCAAGCGTATGGTTCAATCGTACAACTGGACCATTCTTATGGTTCAGTCTTACGAATGTCCCAATCGCATCTCTCAGTCGCACGACTGGTCCATTAACATGGCTCAGTCATACGACTAAGTCTCATTCACATATGCTCTTGCGAATGACCCAGTTTCAAGTGTTTACAACATATCATGTGTATTACATTAAGCCTAGACTATTCGACAAGCGACGGACACACTATATATATTCTCCAACATGTTTGGAGAGCTAAGAAGTTTGTCAAGAAAACCGGACAGAACTTGGTTGCAACTAAGGACACTACCTTTGGTTTCGACAAGACCAAGGTGACCTGTTTCAACTGTGGCGAAAAGGGGCACTTCAAACATGAGTGTGTGAAGCCCATGAAAACTGGAAACGGGAATCCATTCTCATCCTTCAATCGTCAGGATCCTAAATCCTTGATTGCTCATGATGATGAAGGACAGGACTGGAGCTTTCGGTTTATTTCACCAGGATAATCCAACATTGCTAGTGTTGAAGATTTAGATGACGATTCAGCTAGTGAAGGAGATATTGCAGTGGAACTCGCGATGTCAAGCACCGAAGAGACTGCAATGGTGGTCAACTACATGCCTACAGAACGGGAAATCTACAACAACGTCAGAATCACCAGAACTAGAAACACCAGACTCTACTTTGATGGTTGATTCATCAGAACCCTCTCAGGTAAGTACTACTGACCAACTTTTCAATAATCATGCTTGTTCTGATTGTCATAAATTTAGGGAAAGCATTGATTCAAGATTTTCTAGGTTATTAGATCATAATGATAGCTTAGTAAAGGACTTGCAACTATGCACTGAAGCTAATAGAATTTTAAAACAAAATAAGCATAGTTATAAAGAAAAGATAGGACTGTTAAACAAACAACTTAGGGAAACCGAAGTTGTAGCTTTCAACCAATCAAATGACATTAAGTTCTATCTTAACTCCCTAGAAGACACTAAGAAACAAAAGGTAATTTTAGAAGTAAAAGTTAATTCATTAAAGCAAAAACTGGATAGTTGGACAAGTTCATCTCATATTGTTCAAAACTTAGTGAGAGAGCGAAACAACGGGGAGGGATTGGGTTATAAAGTGGTTCCACCACCTCATGAGATCTTGATGAATGCAAAATGTAAACTAATCAATAATAATCCAATCAAGGATCATGTGGTGTCCACTCCTCTTGTAAGTGATCCAGATTCCACATGTAAATCAAATGAATCTGGTACTAAACAAAAGGAGGCCATTTCAAAGGCAAAAGGTAAAATGACTTGTGTTAATCTGGAAAAAGAGTTTGAAAAGGTTAATATAAAGTCTGGGTCAATCAAGTCTAGTTCTGAACCCAAAAAGACCAAACATGTTAACCACCCACGTGCTTTTAGTCTAAGTCCAGGTAAAAAAAATGGAAAAGATGTTAAAAATGTTAAAACAATTAACTTTGTTAAACAAGATAAAACATCTAAACAAGAAGATCATCAACCCAAAAAGGTTAATGTCACACATGTGTCACACACTTCTGCACACAAACAGGTAAATCGAAAAGTCGAAAGCAGATTATGGTACAACTGTGGAGAGTATGGACACATTGCGTCTAAATGTCCTTACTATCAGACACCGAGGAGGAAAGTTAAACTTTAGAACCCAGAACCTAGTTCTTCTAATAGGAACTCAGTGACTCCACCAAGAAGGGCTAGTGAACCTAAAGTTCAATCCATTAGCCAGTCGTCTGTTTATCACAAACAGGCCTTACCCAAGGCGGCTTATGGAAAGAAAAATCAATCTCAATGTCTGATAATGAGAACAAGAAGATAACTGAGCTTCCCTCACCCGCTAAAGGTCAATAGGTTGAATTTATGATGTGTGATGCCTCTGGGACACCCAAGCCAGTATAGGCTTAGGTCCCTAACCTGAACTAGTGTTTTCAATTGAATGTGCAGGGTGTTCGCTATAATGCTGAAACAACACGTGGATTATAGATAGCGGAGCATCCTGGCACATGACATGGAACAGGGCTTTCTTATCAAACGTCAAACAAATAAAAGGAGGCTATGTTTCATTTGCTGGAAACAAAGGAGGGTATATCACAGCTCAAGGGGAAGTGGGAAATCAGAAAGTGAAGTTTGACAAGGTAAACTTTGTTCAACAACTTCAGAATAACCTGCTTTTTGTATCCCAAATTTGTGATAAAGGTTTTAAGGTAGTATTTGACAATAAGAAGTGCTATGTCCTGAAAAAGGACTATATGATCCGGAGGACCAAGTCTTAATGTCTGCCTCAAGATATAAGGACCTTTATGTCTTGGATCTATCAAAGGCCTCCACAACGGATCATGAAGTTCAGTACTTCTTGTCAAAAGCTACTGAGAAGGATTCCATCTCCTGGCATAGGAGAATGGGACACATTAATCCATGGAAGATGAATCACTTGATCTAGAATGATCTCATGAGAGGAGTTAATGTCAAAAACTTCAAACTTCCTGATTTTTGTGTTCCATGCAAGAAGGGAAAACAAATGAAGAAGTCTCATAAGGAAAAGAAAGTTCATTCCATCAAACTTCCTCTTGAACTTCTTCACATGGATCTGTTTGGTCCAGTCAGTACAAGAAGCATTGCAGGTGACTTGTACTGCTATGTAGTTACTGATGACTACTCAAGATTCTCTTAGGTAATGTTTCTGAAATCCAAATCTAAAACATTTGAGTCATTCAAGGAATTAGTAACTACATTGGAGTCCCTATACAAGCTGAAGCTACGACAAGTACACTTAGACAACGGAACCGAGTTCAAGAACCAATGGATGGAGGCATAGTGCAAGGAAAAGGAAATTGTGGACCAGTTCACTTCTGCCTACACTCCTCAGATGAACGGAGTTGTTGAAAGAAAGAATTGGAGCTTGATAGAGTGCACGGACTATGCTAGCAGATACGAAACTGCCTATCCAATTCTGGAATGAGGCAATTGCATATGCGTGTTACACATTAAATCAAGTTCTGGTAATTAAACACCATGGCAAGACGTGTTACGAGTTACTACAATGACGTAAACCTAATCTAGAGTATCTCGGGCCATTTGGCGCACCGTGCACCCTACTAAAGAATACTCAAGAGGGAAAATTTAGCGAGAAGGCTGTAGAAGGTATCTTTCTAGGATACAACATACAAACAAGAGAGTTTACAACAACTTGATATGTCAAGTAGAAGTGTGGTGTAACGTGGACGTTCAGAGATACACCACACCACCTGCTGGAAAAGGACCCGTATTCTTTTTCGACTATGATGGATTCTTCAAGTCCTTCAACTTGCCTCTCTCCACGTCTGATGATGAGTTAGCAACAAATATGATGTATGATGTCCTAAACACACCATCTCAAGAATCTACATCATCTGGCTCACAAGGTGATTCATTTACCAACTTTGGGGGAGCAATCGAGGTAAGTGACTCTTCCTCTGACCATGAATCCGTGGAGAATGATCAGGACTCTCAGGAGCAACAGGTTCCTCTTATTGCAAGTCCACAAGCATCTGACATTGATGCCTCTGAGTCTGTGGAACCTCATACTCCTACTGCCTTAGATACCAAACCAAACGTTCATAATCTTGATTCTGAGGTAGTTGTTCCCACCACTCCTGGATCACGCCTAAACATCTATCATCCTCTGGACAATGTCATTGGGGATGTAAGATCAGGAGTTCAGACAAGAATTCAGCTGTACTCAGCTGATTATGCCTCGGTATTAGAGAAAGGGTACCCTTCATGATGGTGCTCATCGTTGCTTTGTGTCTCAGTTCGAGCCAAAATATGTGAGTGAAGCCCTAAATGATGAGGCATGGGTCAGTGCCATGCAAGAAGAATTTCTTCAGTTCATGAAGTTAGGTGTATGGACACTGGTAGATAGACCTAAAGGTGCTAAGGTCATTGGCACCAAATGGGTCTTGAAATGTAAGAAAGTTGACCAAGGTGTCATCATCAGGAACAAGGCTCGACTCGTAGTTCAAGGATTTCAACAAGTTGAGGGAATAGATTACATTGAAGTGTTTGCACCCGTGGCAAGAATGGAAGCCATCCGTATCTTCCTAGCCTATGCATCTTACATGAAGATTAAAGTCTATCAACTGGATGTGAAGAGTGCTTTCCTTCATGGTGAAATCCGAGAGACAATGTACGTCAGTCAACCCAAGGGATTTGAGGATCCTTATCATTGGGACAGAGTTTACAAACTCAACAAGGCCTTATACGAGCTTCATCAAGCTCCTAGAGCCTGGTATGAGAAACTCTCCACTCACCTTGTGAAACATGGGTTTCGCAGACCTGTTATTGACTGCACACTGTTTATCAAAGAAAAGGATGGTGATTTATTGTTGGTCCAAATTTATGTCGATGACATAATCTTCGGTTCTAAGAACGAAGAATTATGTAAAGAGTTTGCAGCAGTAATGATGGTTGAATTTGAAATGAGTGCCGTGGGAGAGATGAAGTTCTTTCTCGGGTTACAGGTAGTTCAAACACCAAAGGGGATATTTCTACATTAGACCAAGTATGTAGGAGATATTCTTAGTTGGTTTGACATGGAGAGTGCTTCCGCAGCTGGGACTCCACTTGCTACAAACCATGGTGTAGCACCCGACGAGAATGGTGATATGGTAGATGCCACCATGTACCAAGGAATGATTGGATCTCTAATGTACCTCATTGCCTCAAGACCTGATATCATGTATGCTACATGTCTATGCTCAAGATATCAAGCAAAGCCAAAAGTTAACCATCTGATAAGGGTCAAAAGGATCTTCCGTTATTTGAAGGGTACCCCAACACTAGGGTTCTGGTATCCTCATGATGATGACTTCGAGCTTACGGCGTATAGTGACTAAGATTACGGCGGCTGCAAAATGAACTACTAGTCTACATCAGCAGGATGTCAATTCTTTGGGAGGAGATTACTGACCTGGCAGTGTAAGAAGCAGACCTTGGTTGCTTTGTATCTCTGTGAAGCCGAATACGTTGCTGCTGCAAGTTGCTGTTCACAAATCATATGGATTCAACAAAAATGCGGTACTACGGTTTGAATTTCTCTTCTACTCCTATTTTTGTTGATAACTGTGCTGCAATTGCAGTAACTAAAAATCCGGTCCAACATCCTAAGACCAAACACATCAAAATAAAATATCACTTTATATGTGACTATTATGAAAAGAACCTAATCGATGTGGTTAAAATAAATACTGATTTTCAACACGCTGACCTCTATACATAGGCTTTTGATAAACCATGTTTTCTATATTTGTTAGAGGTCAACGGCATTAAAAAGAAAACTGATGTAATTCCTGAAGATGACCATGTGTAGTCCGATGCGTATAGTCCATTTTTCTTTTAAATTATTTTATTTTATTTTCTTTATTTATCTACTTTATTTTAAATAGTTAATTAAATTGATGTTATTTCTTTGCCTAGTAAAATCCTAAAATTGTAAATCGTTTACGGTTTTAGAATTTTAGGGGGAGAATAGGTTTAGGGAGTAATTTTATATATATATAAAAAACGAGGGAGGAGGAGAGGTAAGCTTTAGATCGTATTTGTGATACCGATTCAAACTTTGGAAAATGATAGTACACAGGAACAAACCACTTGGGACTTTAAAAGTTAATTGAATAAGATGCGAAAGTCAAAGTATAAGTCTTTGTAGTCTGAGCAATATAAAAGGAAAAATGATAGTAAAACTAGCTACTACCAAGGTAACACAAAGAAAGTAGACCTAGAGGTTGCTAGACCACTGATGATATGTCGGTAGATTCACAAATAGATGATTAGACCTTGTTGGTGATCTCAAGATTAAACTAAGTTGTTCGACAAGCTGTGGGTTATCATCTTATCCCTGGTTAACACAATCAACCAAAATTCCAATAAGGGGTGAAGAGCAAAATAAACGCCACAAATGTGTGCGTATGACCAAAATATGAGCAAAAGCAATCAAACTAACAACCTATGTTGTTGGTGATATCTGTGCAAAAAGAATAAAACTGCCTTTTCAGAATGATTTGACTTACCTGTATGATTCCAAAATGAATCGGTCCATTTATGATCAAAATAAATTGAAGCTGCCTTTTCAGAAAATGAATCTATTAGATTTCCATCTTAGGATTCACACCTCAAACAAAACCACAAAAACAAGTTTAGTTTTGTATTTCCGTTTCTAGTTTTTTTTATTTTGTTTAAATTTCATCAATTTAGTTTGTTAAACATTAGACTATGCCATGGAACTCAATCAGGGATTTAATCAACCTAAAAAGGTCACGTCTGAGGTGACCACACAAGTTTTCAAATGTAAAATGAGTCATGTCTGAGGTGACAAGTTGTTTTAAAAGGATCACGTTTGAGGTGATCAAAAGTTTTCCAAGTTAAAAGAATCATGTCTGAGATGATCAAATGCTCATAATGTTTAATCAAAAGTTAAAAGGGATAAAATGTCAAATGGTCATAAAGTCAAAATCCTGAGTATTATCCATTCGCATGACTGGACAATGAGTATGAACCATTCACCTGAAAGGCATAGCAGATTGAGCCAGTCGACCGAATGGAGCTGTGCGAATGAGTCAGTCATCCGACTGAAATCCAGTTGGCCAACTGAATGTGATCGACTGAACCAATCGCACGACTGAGGTTCAATCGCCCGAATGAACAGAGCTAATGGGTCCAGTCGCCCAATTTAAATCTGATTCATTATAAATAGGGCCATAGTCGATCGCATAAACTCATCACCCCTCATTCATCCTAAATAGCACAGCCTACCGTTACTCTGCTGAAATTCTTCAGACCCAAATTACGTTCATCTTGTGACATTCTGACAATCTCTGTTGATTTTACAGGTATAATGCGGTGCTCTCTAACAAACACTATGTCGATTTGAGCCCTAAATAACAAGATTCGGCCCTAACAAGAACCGAGACTGAAATTGGACAAATAACCTAACTAATCTAAGCAAAATGTTGAAATATAGGTTATTGGATGATTAGTAGGTTAATTGCGAGCCTAATGAACCAAAACACGACGTCTAATTTTAAGATTTGGTCTAAATTTGAATTTCAGTTGAACGAACAGTGGGTCATGCAACTGGACACCAGGATGAACTTCAATCGCCCGACTGAGCTGGTCGAATGACTCAGTCGGTTGAATGAATGAAACGAATGAGCTTAGTCAGCCGACTGAACCAATCGCAGGTTCAGTCACCCGATTGAACTCAATCGCATGTTCAGTCACCCGACTGTATTCAGTTGCCGTTAGGTCAACCGACTGAATTTAGTCGTATGGTTCAATCGCATGATCGAACAAGACTAATTTCAAATAGGTTAACCTGAAATGATTTCTGTTGTGTGGTGATCTAATGTCTATGTGTCTTGTATTACAGATCTATGGCTGACAGGTGGTCCATCAATCCAAAGCACAACATTTGTGCCCATTTGGATGCCACATCTCGGAATGGTGCCGAGATTGCGGGGATCATTGCATTCCTCAAGAGATCCCGGACTCATAGAGCTATTTCCACACCGTGCACTCCTTATCAGTCTATACAGCAGGCCTTTTAGGAGGGGGCATCGGTTGATCGTTCACAAGAGCCATACAACATTTGGAGTTCCATATTTGGCCATGCTATCGAGGTAACTACAGCTGATATCTGACGTGTACTCGATGTGGGTGATGATGCAGATCACCCTACCAGGCTACACCTCTAATGGTTAGAGGGTGCTTCCTCACGATGAAGTACGCCGGGGACATAAACGCAAGTGTGCTGAACAAAAGCAACTTGTGTCCCTAGTTTAAGTACTAGGCGCATGTGATTCTGAAGTGCTTGGCATCGAGGAAGGGTGGGTTTGATGACCTCTCAAATCAGATCCAGAATGCTACGTGGCACTGGTACTCAACCACCCATTCAGCTTCTCTAGTATGATATTTGCGTACCTCATAGAGAACCTTGAGGCCAAGGCAAAGGAGGGTTTCTGCACGTATCCAAGGTTCTTGCAGATGATTATTGATGAGAAGCTGCCTACCTTGCCCAAGGAGAGCCACGATGTTGTATCGTTGGAGATTATGGATGACATGACCTTGGGCCGCATGAAGGTCTATAGGGGGAAGCAAGTCAAGCCCCCTGTGAAGAGACTCTTCGGGAATCTGGCCAAGTCTGATTACGTGGCGCCAGGTAGGCGAAAGTGGCGCCATGAGGAGAGTACTCAGATGTTGACCAAATTGCTCTTCCATCCGACGACTCCGACGATAATGGTGACACCAGCGGAGACTCTGGTCCCGCTTCTACTAGGGGCCCCACTACTCATGTTACATCTCCACCTCCTACTGATGCCACCACTGCCAGCTTTCACTAGGACTTTTGTCCTCCAGATGAGGAGGCAGAGAGTGATGAAGAGCCTTTCATGAGGATTGTGGGCAGCATGGTAGTTGCCACAGAGAGAGGTGTGAGGGTGGTTGGTGGATGCCCTGGGGAGTCCGGGGATGCCGCTGCTGATTCAGAACCCACATATGCCTCGTACCCGCCCAGCAGCTAAGAGGGAGCCTTTGTGCTTAGAGGCTCAAGGAAGAAGAGGATGGCACACCCCTATGGCAAGAAGGGGAACAGATTTAAGTTCACCCTGACCTCATCCACCACCACAGCCACTACCTCAGCCACACCTTCCACCACTACCACCACCACTGCTACCACACCACTTACCACTACCTCTACTACCTCACACACCACTACCACACCCACTCCATCACTTACCCACATCCAAACCACCACCACTACAGCCCATCACCACCACCACATCTATACCACCCCCATCTTCACCACTGCCACCACCACCACCTCTAGCCACCAAGAAGGACCGTCATCTTACCCCTCATTTCTATCTGGATCATCTCTACCTCCCAGTGGGGTAGAGGAATAGCTCTCAACACTAAACCGTATGGTGTTGAAGCTGTTGGCAGCCGATGACAAGAAGACTGCCTAGATTCTTCAGTTAGTAGAGCTTACTGCTGCACAAGTTCAGCAAATATCTCAGCAGGCGCAGCTGATTGAGTAGTAGGCATAGCAGATGGCTGCTAAGAGCCTAGAGATGTCCTAACTCCAGGAGCAAAATGTCTATTCAGCAAAAAGGATAGAGGAGTTGGAGGCTACTAACAAGACCATCATGCTCAAGCTGAAGGGCTCAAAGGATGAGCCACTAAAGAGTAGAGAAGGGATGGAGATGATGGTGATGATAATGACAGTGATGATGATGGTGATGATTCAGGTGATGATGATAGTGAAGAAGAAGGAGATACCTCTACTACGGGTGCCACATCGGCAAGTAAATGGAGGACCAAGAGAGCTCAAGACAAAGGTGCCTCTACATCAGCCTCGTCAGCAGAGGAACACATGATTCAAGACAAGAGTAATGCATAGTTGTTTATGTTATTTAAAATTACATGTATTTGAATATTGTATCAAATTAATGTGCATAATGTTTATATTTTGTTACTGTGCTTCTATGTTGATTATTGACTGATGTATGATGTGTTTATATGTTTAAATCAAGCAGATTACACATCTCAGCAAGATGAGTATGACATTGCTCCCCTTCAATAGATCAAGTCTCAACTCACAATGATACTTGATCTGTAAGGGATAGTCAGGAGGTCTGTGAGTTACACTCCTGAAGAAGGAAAAATAATCCACGACCTTACTGATGAGCAACTTACTGAGATGTTCTGTGAATCCAAGGATCGCAGACAGGAATTATCAGTGTTGGTCGAAGACAAGTCAACGTTTGTGGAATCAACGTTGGCTTGGTTTAATTGTTTTGTAGTAAATTTCAATATTAATGATGATTCAAGAAAACACTAACAGAAACACAGTTAATGAATAATATGTATTTCATTAAAATATATTAATGATTAAAAAATAATGAATGAATGATGATGAGACAGATTCTAGGGTTTGATTGAATGAATTGATGTGATGTTCGTTGTTTGTGGATCAGTTGTATTGCTATTGTTGTTGTCGTTCAATCAATCGTCTAATCAAGCGTGCTTGAATCGAAACCTAGGATTCATTTATATAGACAATGATGTTTCTGTTATAGAAAACACTGGATTTCTTGGGATTTGATTTGTGTCAGTTAAGAAATCATCGGATTTCTTGGGATTCGCATAACTGCATTGTTGACTTGTTGACTTGTAACACTTGAATTATACAAGTGTTTGGACTCCGCAGGAATAATGTTTTCCATAGGAATTTGTTCTTCTGTAGAAGTCTTGTCCTTCCGTAGATATTTTGTTCTTCCATAGGAATCTTGTTCTTCCGTAGATGTTTGTTATTCCGTAGTAATCTTGTTCTTCCGAATCAAACTTGTTCTTTAGTTCTGGTTGTTCATCCACTGAGGATCTTCGGATGTAATATTGTAAGAAGAACATCAGTCTTTGATTCTTCTTGAGCTTTGTTAGGTTTATCTTCAATAAGCTCTTTCCATTCAGCATTACTCTCAGATTCATCAATAGCAGCTTACTTTGATGTTAAATTTTCCATAGAAGGAGTGTGCTCAGAAGAGGTATGTCTTGAATGTTTAGGAGAGTCTTCAACATTGATTACTTGAATCTTTGTTGGGCCCAAATACCTCTTCTTCCTTGAGTATTGAATGAGTTGCTTAGAAGATTCAGTAGGTTTCTTTAGTTGGTTTGATTCAAGAGCACATATCTTCATTTTCAGTTCATCAGTCTCTTCTTCTTTCCTTCACAACAGAGCTGATTGATCATAGAAGTGTCATTGATTTTAACAATTTTCAATGTTAGCTTCTCATTTTCTTCTTTCTCTTTCTTTACTTCTTCTTTGAGTTCAGAGTCTTGTTGAAGAAGGGCATCAATCACTTCATTATTGCACACGGCGTCTTCTCTTAATCTTTTGATTCTTGAGTCTAGTTGCATCAGCATTTCATCTTTTACTTTCATTATTCCCTTCAACTCTTGTAGTCTTTGCTTTCTATTGTTGGACTTCAGTACAAGCTTGTTGTATTCAGCAACCAGATAACTCTTGCTAACGGGGATGTCACAATCACTTAGATCCTCTTCATTGTATTCTATCACATCAACATAGTTCTTTTCTTCGTGAATGTCAGCAGTTTCATCTTTAGCCTCCTCAGTATGAGCATTCACACTTGCTGAGCTTGAATATTTATCTTGAGATTGTTCAAGCTTATCATGATGAGATTGTGTTTCTAAATTCATGTTAGACACTACAGGCTCTGTTTGATTAGATGCAACTGGTTCTTCATGATTGGAGAATGACAACGGGATTGTGCTTGAACAGGGTTGGTTGAAGAGTCCTCTTGTTGATCTTCCCACACAAGCTCTTAAGGAATATTCCCAGTAGCATCAACCACATGTGCAAACATGGGCATGTCACCTCCTTCATATTTCCCAGATATTTTGTTCAGTACGGACATGCCAAGGTGTGCTTGAACAAACTCACCAACATCCATAGTAGTTCCAGGCAGATTAGCATTAATGATCATTTGCAAAAACCTTGGAAACATATACATCTTATCAGCCTTCTGCACTTTGATGTGATCACATAAGTAGTTGAAGATGTACTTTGAGTAATTGTAGGTTCTTCCCACAAGACACCTATAATTCCAGAAGAAATATGCCTTGAAAATCTGTCAAGACTAGATTTTTTGTTTAAGATGCACTTAAAATAAGTGTGATAAAGAAATCTGTATGGCTTGCAGAGTCTTGCTTTCTTGATTTCTCCCTTCTCGAAATCACCGTCATAGCCTATCAGGAGAAAAACTTTCTCTATGTATTCGTTTCGAACACATCCGGATGACCAGCTTCAACATCTCCCAACTCAAGAACCCTTCTTATTGTCTGTTCATCGATTCTCAGCCTTCGATTCTTCACATCAGCAACAATAACTCGACCATCTTCCTCTATTTGTGCGGAGTTCCAGAAATCAGTGATGTGCGATTGGTGAATCATAGGCTCTGCTGATAAGGCATCGAACAACCTAGATCTTCTTAGATATCGAATAATATCTTGACACCCTTTTGAAACAGGGTCGTCTGGGTTTAAGAAAGCACACACATTGTGCTCTCTCGCAAATCGATTATCCATCTGTTAATAATAAAAGTTTCGTTAGAATCACATTATTGATATGAGAATACGAACAGTTGTGAAATTAAAACAAAACTCAAACGCATTCTTGAATATTACGACATGTTTTACCTAGAAAACAAGGGATTAAGAATACAGATATATGTTTGTTTAATGTTTTGATTTGGTAAGATTTGAATGTTATGAAAGAGGGAAAAGTTTGTTGTGAGTGTGTTTTTCTAGGTTTGAAAAAGTGAACTAAAAAAGCGAATAATGATGTTTGAAGTCAAACAACATCATTTATACCCTCGGACACCTTAATTTTATCACATTAAAGAAGTAGGACCCTCAACAAATTCTTTTGCAGATCATCTACGAATTTCATAAATCATCTGTGGATGACTTAACGACATCTGCTGAAGAAATATAACTTACATTTTCACAGATTGCCAAACTATTAAATTATTTGTTAATCTTTGTTCATCTGTAGTTTACCAATCTATAGATAAACATTTAAGTTTTCAACATTGTAGCTTCTGCTGATGATTATGATGGCACTGTAGCTTCTGCTGATGCTTATGATGGCACTGAAGCTTCTGCTGATGCTTATGATGGCACTGTAGAGAGAATTATTGTTGTATGGTCCAAGTCTATTGCTTAGAACCATTTATTGCTTTTGGACCTTGTTGAATTTGTATACATGACAATTTTGCACAAGAAAGTTTAAAATGATTTTAAAGAACATTTCATGTATCTAGGAGCTAAGATGGTGCTCAGATTCCAATTCCTTCAAATTGATAATGAAATGGACAAAGCTGCTAATTGGTTAACTTAATTTCATGATGAAATAGACAAAGCTGTTGATTGATAAACTTAACTTCATGTATTTTTACTCCCCCTAAATTTGTGATTAATGTTGACATTAAGTATTTGTCATAAATTTCTAAGAAGAATAACATGAGTGACATTTAACTGTGTGAAGATGAGCAGACATATATTTACATATGATGGGATCATACTATAACACTATGCCTCTTCCTGATGAGTTATTTTGTTGAATTGATACCTGAATAAAGTTCTGATTGCAAGTATGTTGTCCACTTAAATCCATACAAGAGCTCATGTATCACTAGGCATGCTATTTATCATGTTTTCAGATTGATTTGGAATTAACTGTTATGGCTTCACATTCAATTCACAAAGATTTTGTCCTCCCTTTGCAAGACAAATCATCACTTTTTCACACTTAAGAACTATGTACTTTAAGTTATAAGTTCTATCTTGAGCTGCAGTTGGCATCTCATTAATGCAAATGATGTAGAAGCTCAAGATTAATTTATAATTGATCACATTGGATTCTTTTGAGAGCTTAGATATGATCATCATCAGGTCACCGGGTCTTTACTCACTTAAAACAGAGGTGCCTTTAAACCAGGTCTTTGTTTACACAAAATAGATGGATGATGAGGATCATGATCTTTTCACCTTTGATAACTGATATACAGTATGGTGAACATACACCCAGGTCTTTGTTTACACAAAATAGAGAGAGTATGATTTGCAAAGATAGATATTATAAAGAGTTGATACATAATGTGTTTAGATGAGTGATTTGGTCACATCAGAATAAGACTCACTTTGTATTCTCAAAATGAAGTTTCCCACAAACAATCATTTAGCAATATTTGGCATGCACTCAGTGTAGTTTCCACTCAAGATGAATCTACTCACCTATCAAGAAACTTGATTTGATTTATTGTTAATTAATGAATTCAGGAATAAGCAAAGATATAGTGTACTCTCATTTCCCATGCATATGTCAGCAGAAGCATCACTACATATAGTATTTTATTTGTTTAAACTGATTAATCTAAGTTAATCATGCGTAGAGACTCAACCAGAAAATTAAATCTGACTGAATCAAAGGCTTTAGTGAATAAATCAGCAAGCTGATTTGTTGTATCCACTTTGACTAACTTAATCAATCCTTTTTCTGAGCAGTGTCTCAGAGAATGATATCTTATCTCAATATATTTTGTTTTACTATGTTGCATAGGATTAGCAGTTATAAACATAGTAGCAGAATTGTCTATATAAATTGAATTTTGAAGGAAGTTGTAACCATAATCAAGCAATTGATTTTGCAACCAAAGAACTTGAGAGCAACCAGCTGAAGGAGCTATGTACTCAGCCTCAGCTGTGGATACAGATACATTGGTTTTTTTCTTGCACTGCCATGATACTAGCCTTGGTCCGATGAATTGACATCCACCAATTGTTGATTTTCTGTTACTGCTACATCCACTATAGTCACTATCTGAGTATGAGTAGAGTGTAAGGTCTCCATCCTTTGGATGCCAAAGACCAAGTCCTAGTTTTCCTTTGAGGTATCTGAAGATCCTTTTTACAGCATTCAAATGAGACTCCTTTGGATCATATTGGTACCTAGCACACACACACACACAGCAAACATAATGTCAGGTCTATTGGCAGTTAGATACATAAGTGAACCTATCATTAATCTATATAATTTTTTATCAATAGATTTTCCTGAAGGATCAGGAACAATCTGGGCAATTGTTGATGTGGTGTTTTGCATGAGGATACTTCAGCTAGATTGTATTTCTTCGGAATTTGATGTATGTATTTTTCTTGATTGATGAATATCCCATATGGTTTTTGATGAACTTGAAGACCAAGAAAGAAGGTTAATTCACCCATTGAACTCATCTGAAATTCAGATTTCATCAGCTCTTCAAAATTCACACACATTTCTTGTTAGTTGAGTCAAATATAATGTCATCTACATATATTTGAACAACTAAGATATCTTGATGTTCTTGTCTGAGAAAGAGTGTCTGATCAATGGTTCCTCTTTTGTAGCCATGCTTGAGTAAGAAAGATGATAGTGTTTCATACCACTTTCTTGGTGCTTGATGAAGACCATACAAGGCTTTGTCTAGTTTGTATACCCTATATGGATAATGAGGATCTTCAAAACCAGGGGGTTGTGACACGTAAACTTCCTCATCTATCTTCGCATATAGGAATGCACATTTGACATCCATCTGATACATAGTGAACTTCTTATAAGATGCATAAGCTAGAAACACTCTTATGGCCTTAATTCTTGCAACTGGTGCAAAAACTTCATCATAATCTATTCCTTCTTCTTGTGTGTATCCTTGTGCAATCAACCTTGCTTTGTTTCTTACTATAATTCCTCTATCATCCAGTTTGTTTTTGTATAGCCACCTTGTGCCAATAGGATGTTGTCCTTCAGGCAAATCAACAAGGGGCCATACCTTTTTCTTTCTAAATTGTTGAAGCTCTTCTTGCATAGCTTCAATCCAACTATTGCCTTTTAAAGCAGTAGTGTTTTTGAGGGACTACTTGAGAGAGAAAACAACTGAAGAGACAAAGGTTGGCAGTACCACTTTGGCTCCTTGTTGTTCTCTTTGTAGGATCTCCAATGATGTTGTTGACTGGATGAGTCTTATGGATTCTCATTGATGGAGTTGATTCAACTAGCATGGATGATCCAGATTAGTCATTTCCATTGCTTCAGACTGATCCAACCCAGGTTGAGAGTTCAAGAAATAGTCAAAATGTTCAACATGAGGTGAGGGATCATGAGTGTCTTCTGTATGGGCTGCAGAAGCATCTCCAGTATTGTTTTACTCTTCCATAGGAGTTACAGGAACTTCTCCGGACTCATTTTTCGCTTCGGTAGGAGTTACAGTAACTTCTCCGGAAACATTTTGCTCTTCATTAGGAGTTACAGTAGCTTCTCCGCAAACATTTGCTCTTCAGCAGGAGTTACAGTATCTTCTCCGAAAACATTTTGAATATTTGTTATATTCACTTGAGAGCATGGATCTGTTGAAGGGACAACATTCACATCTCTGGATGCATCATGTTCATTTCCATATGTAGTGTCTGCAGCTGCTACTGATGTTTTCCACCCAAGTATGGGTGAATCCTTGGAGGATCAGCATATAATGTTACTTCACTCATATGAGGTGGAACAAATGGATAGCAAACTTCATCAAATCCTGCAGTGTTCAAATGATCATAGTTAAATAATTTGGTTAAAGCATCTATGTCAAACAACCATGATGAACCTTTAACAAACTTAGTAAATACAGATCCATCAAAGGAGACATTAGGAGTTTCTTCCACAATGTTATGTTGAGGAATATAAACCCTCTATGATTTAGATGTTGAAGAGTATCCGATAAAGAAACCATCATATGCTTTTTCTAAAAATTTTCCCAATGACTTTTTTATGTTTAAAACAGATACATGACATCCAAAGACTTTAAGATATCCTATGTATGGTTTCCTTTTAAACAAGAGCTCATAAGGAGTTTTGTTATGTTCTTTGACAATTAATGTTTTGTTTTGAACATTGCATGCAGTATTCACAGCCTAGTGATGGGCAATTGTGAATCAGCTAGCATTGTTCTGGCTGCTTCAATGAGAGTTCTGTTTCTTCTTTCTGCAACTCCATTTTGTTGTGGAGTTCTTGGTGCACTGAATTACCTTGCAATACCTTTGCTCCTGCAAAAGGAATCCATTTCAAAATTGACAAATTCAGTACCATTGTCACTCATAAAAATTTTAACTTTTGTATCAAGTTGATTCTCAATCTTGATCACAAGTCCATTAATGTTTCTGATGTTTTACTTTTTTGTTTTAAGAAAAAGACCCATGTGAATCTAGTGAAATCATCAACTATCACCAAACAATATTATCTTTTTCTAATGCTCATCACATTGGTAGGACCAAACAGATCCATGTGAAGCAATTTGAGTGGTGTAGTATTAGTATTGATAATTTTGGATTTATGTGACACTCTATGTTGTTTTCCTTTGTAAGAAGAAGAATAGTTAGTTGAGCAATGAAATTCTTTGTTTGGCAATCCAATGACCAGGTCATTTTTCACCAATTTATTCATGTTCTTCATGTTAGAATAGACAAGCCTTCTATGTCATAATTGAGATACATCTTCTGATAGCTTAGATAGAAGGCATGTTTCATATTTTGTGAGAGATGTGTTGTTCATATCCAAACATAAGTGTTTCCTCTTCTTGATGCTTTGAGGAGGATCCATTCTTCTAGAACATTAAAACCTGACTTAAGAATGTAACAATTAGTATTATCAAACAATGTGGTATATTTTGATCACAAATTTGAGACACACTAAGTAGATATACTGTAAATTTTCACAATAATTTACTTTCTCAAACTTGAGCACACCATTTTTTATCATTCCTTCACCAATAATTTTACCTCCCTTTTTATCCCCACCAAATGCCACATAAGAAGCATTTTTATGTTTGAAGTCATGGAGAAGTGAACAGTTTCTTGTTATATGCCTGGAACAACCACTGTCAACATACCACTTGTTGTCAGCTCTCCAATATTGTTCCTGCATTTAGAAATAAATCAGTTAGAATTGAAAACCAAAGTCTTAATGATCTTGGGTTTGTCTTCAGTGTCTAAAATTGTTACTCCTTCATGACTTAATCCTGAAGTTTCAATATTAATTTCATGTCTAGTTGATTCATTTTGATTTGATGGTGGTGAGGATGATTCTGTTGAAGCTGATGTAGAAGCTTTGGAGTCTTCTTTCTTAATTGATTCTTCCTTCACCTTATCTTTCTTTGGTTGATATTTTGATTTAGAAGATGAACCTACACTTTTGAAGGTTTCATCATCTTTTGCTTTTGATGGAGACACATGTGATCCCTTTTCAAAATGATCAAAGAAATTATCACTGATGATTGACTTATTCTCAGCCATGTCCACCCTTTTGTGAGGTGTTTTGGATTGACTTGATGTTGTTTTTTTCACGGATTTGGCATCTACAGAAGATTTCTGCTTTGGTTTTTACTTTTGCTTTTGACTTACCTTTTTTGCTTTGAATCATCTTGACTTTCCGTAGATTGAGAGTCTGATTCTGTCAAATCAGTTTTTAACTTCTTTGTGCTTTTGCTTTCGTTGTTTTTGTTAAAATAGAATTCCTAAGTAGAATGATTATTTTTGTTGCAAATGGCATAGAATTTGTTGAAGTAACACTCTGAAGTCATGTGATTGTTCATATTGCATATGGAACAATAACTGCTGAAGTAGCAGTCTTCTGTAATGTGATTTGTCATATCACACCACTTGCAATACATTTCTTCAGATTCTTCTTCAGGCTCATCTTTCTTCTTTTTCTTGTTCAGTTTGGGAGCCTTTGTTTCCTCTTTTGAAGAATTTGATTTGTTCTTGCTGTTTTTTAAGGTATCACCAATTGACTCTTTCTTATCCTTTGGTGACTTTTGTTGCTTCAGATTCAACATCTTTTGTTTGTTAACAGCCTCTCTATTTGGTACCTCATCCGTAGATTTGGCTTTCTTCTTCCGCAGAAGTTTTATGGATTCAACAGACTTTGCTTTCCGCAGATTTTCTACTGAATCATTTTTCTTTTGTTTAGTTCGTACTTGTTTCTTCTTACCTTTAGTTGATCCGCAGCTATCAACCCCTTTTTGCAGATTCAGTTCTTGAAGTCCTTCATTGAGTTAAGCAATTCTCTTGCAGATAGTCTTCAACATGTTTCTCTGCTTTGGAGGATATTGCAGCTTTGATCTTCAAGAACTTTTGGAATACTGGTTTTAATGTGAACATTCTTACCAATGTCATTTGATCAACATCAGGTTCATCAGAATCATCCAAGTCATCATAATTATCATAATCAAATTCTGAATCATTTTGATTTAAAGATTCTAATTCAGAAGATTCAGTTTCACTCACCTTAGCTTTATTGTTAATATTGATTTGAGTTGATTCTGTTTTAATCTTGGTGCTAGGCACAAAATGATTTGACAAAGTGATCATTGTTTCAGTAGAGATGTGTAATTATCATTTATAGGTGGTGCAACAGCATTATAACCCAACCAATACTTGTTTTTAGATTCAATATGAGAATTTAACAGCTTCTCATATTGCTGAGAAGATAATTGAAACTTCTGATGTTTCACTTCAGTTGAAGCATGATCAGCCATTGTTTTGTTAAGAAAGTGGTCAGATGCTCAACTTGGGCTTTTAGGCTATAGTTTTTAGAAACAAATTTTTCTAAATCCTTTTGCAAAGAGTTAATTTTGATTTGATAGAATTTATGTTCTCTAACATGGGATTCATTCAAAATCATAGTTTCTTTTACTTTGTCAGCAACTGTTGAGCATGGACTCTATAACGTTCAACTTCCTTAACACATGTTGATGAACACAACCTTTATTTTACCTCTTTGGCCATTGGAGGAACTTTGTGTTCCATATGAGCCATCAATGCTTGATTGTCTTCCAAGACTTTTTTTTCATACATACTCCAGTCACACGTTTCATCTTGAAGTATGATCATCCCTGACTCTTTTGAGTTGCTAGGTCCAGCTGATTCATTGGTGGCTGGTGGGGATGTATTGATCAATAGAGATTGTTTGTGCAGAGATCTTTGAGAGTTTGATTGTTGATAAGGTTCAGTCTGATGTTGCTGATGCTGCTGATGTTGTCTCCTCTCTGGATATGACTGTTGATTACATTCTCTAGAGAAATGTCCATAGAGATTGCACTTGAAGCATCTTACCTTTGATTTGTCAACGCCAATCTTTGATGTTTTACTGGCTGCTTCCAAGTTCTTGTTTCTCCTGAGATATTGCTTTGCTCCATAACCAATCATTTTCATATACCAATCTAGGTCCATTTCTTCCACTACATCGGATGTAGTTCTTCTAAGTCTTGTTGACAGATATTTGCTGATGTTAGAGAGCTTCCTAGATATGCTTGAAAACTAGAACTAAAGCTGTAAGGCTGTTTTTTGTTCTTCAGAATCCAATATCACAGTGATTGGTTCTGACTGATTGTTTGATTGTGAAGACTTTGCTGTTGCTGCAGTGGTATCTTTTCTATCAGCATTTCTTCCTTTATCCTTTTGATTTTTACTTTGAGATAATTCTTTGAGGTTTTAGAAGCATAAAAGCTAACTTCCTCCTTATTATCACTCAAAGCACAAGAGTTATCACTTTCATTGTTTGAAATAAATGCACTTCTAGCATTGTTTGTTTCTTTGAAGTGATAAGGTGAGACAGGGTTCTCACACTCTTGTTTCTTGATTTTTCATCCATTTCAAAAGCTTCCACTTTTGCAACCAGTGTATCTAGACCAGTTGACTTGAGATCTATGGTATTCTTGAACATCGATACTGTTTGCTTCCAACTTTATGGCAAAGTGTGGAGCATTTTCTTGTTTAATTCCTCATTGGTATTTCAACTCCAAAATATTCATCTCAGTTACTAACTGCATGAATCTATAAAGTTGTTAAGGAATTGATTCCACCCTCAATCTGATGAAATGTTTCATATTGTGACATGAGGGTGTCTCTCCTTATGCTTCTGATCATCACTTCCTTGCAGAGAGTATGAAGTATCTTCCACAAGGAGTTTGTTGTTTTGTAGTTCTCACACCTGATCAATATCTCTTTAGGTAAAGCCATACTAAGCAAACTGTATGCTTTGATATCAACTTTGGCATTTTTGATATCACCAGGTGATAGATCTTTGGTACTGATCAATTGATTTTTATCATTATAATCTGGCCCAAGGGTGGGTGGAATATAAGGACCTTCAGTGATGGACTCCCACAAGTTAGGATCTCTGTAGTTCACATGATTCCTGAACTTGATTTTCCAGGATTTGAAATCTGCTTTTGTGTCCAACTTCGGTGGTTGGTAAGATGATCCATTGAAGTTGCTCATGATGTTAATTGATGAGAATGATCAACAGGATCTGTTATTCAATTGATTTGAATATAGATATGAGTTAATCTAATCGACTGCTGTAGAATGGCAAACAAGTTTCACATAAAATTCCTTTAAAAATAGTAGATCTAATACAGTAAAAACTGACAAATCTACAGAATTTCTAGCAATTAAATACAACTAAACTGATAGATCAATTGATCTAAATCAATGAGCACTTGGCTCTGATACCACTTGTGAATCCAAGGATCGCAGACAGGAATTATCAGTGTTGGTCGAAGACAAGTCAACATTTGCGGAATCAACGTTGGCTTGGTTTAATTGTTTTGTAATGAATTTCAATATTAATGATGATTCAAGAACACACTATCAGAAACACAGTTAATGAATAATATGTATTTCATTAAAATATGTTAATGATTACAAAATAATGAATGAATGATGATGAGATGGCTGCGAGGGTTTGATTGAATGAATTGATGTGATGTTCGTAGTTTGTGGATCGGTTGTATTGCTATTGTTGTTGTCATTCAATCAATCGTCTAATCAAGCGTGCTTGAATCGAAACCTAGGATCCATTTATATAGACAATGATGTTTCTGTTATAGGAAACATTGGATCTCTTAGGATTTGATTTGTGTCAGTTAAGGAATCATCGGATTTCTTGGGATTTGCATAACTGCCTTGTTGACTTGTTGACTTGTAACACTTGCATTAAACAAGTGTTTGGACTCCACAGGAATAGTGTCTTCCGTAGGAATTTGTTCTTCCGTAGAAGTCTTGTCCTTCCATAGATATTTTGTTCTTCTGTAGGAATCTTGTTCTTCCGTAGGAATCTTGTTCTTCCGTAGATGTTTTGTTTTTCGTAGGAATCTTGTTCTTCCAAAGCAAACTTGTTCTTCAGTTTTGGTTGTTCATCCGCAAAGGATCTTCGGATGTAATGTTACTTGTAAGAAACATATCTACGGAAGAACAAAATGTTCAGTTGTAGATGTTTCTTACACTTGGTCAATTTCATAAATTGACCAAGAATAATATTTGTACCTACAACCATACATAAATCAACACATATATAAATGAGTTAACCTATACATTTAATGCATACACAATAATGAATTGAAAAAATTCATTACATATATTAATTCAAGTACTAAGCCTATACATAATGGACAAGATCTACTGATCCTAGACCTAACATGTTCAGACTGAATCCTGATGAGATTGAAGACGTCACTGCTCAACATTATCTAGAGTACGCTGATAAGGAGGGAAATGTAGTCCCCAATCTGGGTGACTCCATTGTTAGTGAAACTTTTGAAACTCTGGATAAAATGGAGCAAGAGTTTGAAAAAAAGGAAGACAAGGCCTAAGCCTCAGACGTTGACATAAATATTAGAAAGGCTAAATGGGCAGCGTGCTTTGCAGAAGTTAGAGCCCAACGCAGTGCGCTAAAGTCAAATGTCTACACGAAACTCTATAAAGTGAAGAAGCATCACAAGGTGTCAGGCAAAATTATATCGTGGGCCTATTTTGAAGATCTAAACGTTTACGCTATTAAGAGAGAGAAAGGGATCGAGTACTTTAGATTTTCACACGATCTGAAGACTCTTCTAGGTTTTGAGCTTAACCAGCTAGCAAAACTGAAATTGCTATATGCTGACCCTCGTAAGATGTCAGGCTGGTTTGAAGCAGCATTAAAGAGAGAGTACCACACCCGGTGGGTCAACTTCAAGGCTCAACAACCAACGAGGTATATCAGGAGATCTGAAGTTGATGCCATAACTGGGAAGCCTAAATTAATGCTTAAGTGGAGTCCTCTTCGCATGATGTCCAAAATCCCTCTACGGGAAATGCCACAGGACTTCAATCCACACTTCAAGTGGTGGTACTACGATTGGAGAACAGGCGAGGCAGTCATAGTGTTGAACAGAAATGGTAGTATGGAAACTATCAAAGTGTTTGACCCCATGTGGCTTACTAACTGTCATCTGATGATGTTTACACCTTATACAAGTGGCCACTATTCTATGACTCGCGGGATATTGTACAAGCTCTGCAATTCCAGAATGTAATACGACTCTGCTTTGCTTTTGAAATACATATAGGAGTCACAAGAGAAGAGAAGTACAAGAAGTGTGAGGAGCTTATGAAGAATGTAAGACAGTAGATGAAACTAGGTCCAAGGGGGAGTTTGTAGATACACGTGTCCCAAGTTTCTGAGCTTAATGTAAAATATCTTTATTGTCTTACACATATGTAATTGAATGGGTACTTAATGAAATACAATGTGGGGTGTGCTTATAATGTTGAATATTTCATTGCTTGGTATCTAATAACGCTTATTGAACTAATTATATAGGTTGTGATTGTTTGAATAGAACTAAGTCAACTAATGATTATGAAACATATTCAAACTTAATTATATGAAGTTCTCATGCGATTGGCCCATGCTAATGGACCATACGCATGAACAACTTCATGCTAATGAACCAGTCGCATGACTGAACCAGGAGACTGGATCAGTCGCATGATTGTAACATGAGATTGACTCAGTCGCACGACTGAACACTCAGTTGTGCGACTGAACACTCAGTCGTGCGAATGGATCAACCGCATGACTCAATCGCACGACTGGACCATGCTAATGGTTCTGTCCCCTGAATGATAAAACCTAACCTATAAATACCCCTTAAATCGTGGAAAAACATAACACTTGTATACCTACGTACTAGATCGTACCCTAGCCGGCCAGAGACCTCTAAGAACCTGTTCCAAGTTTAGAGATCGCACTAGATCGATTCCCAATTGTTCTTAACCTTTAGATTCAATTCATAATTGTTTCTACGTGCATTCTCACTAATGGATCGCCAATCAAATAGGATTCCGCACTATTTGATTTGGTATACACGTATATCAGTTAGTATTTCGTTCAATACACGATCCTAACAGTAAAGGACTTGCAACTGTGCTCAGAAGCAAATAAAGTCTTAAAACAAAATAAGCACAGTTATAAAGAAAAGATAGAAATTTTGAATAAACAACTTAGGGAAACTAAAGTTGTGGCTTTTAACCAAGCTAATGATATTAAGTTCTATCTAAACTCACTAGAAGACACTAAGAAACAAAAAGCAGTCTTGGAAGTAGAAGTAAATTCATTAAAACAAAAACTGCATAGTTGGACAAGTTCTTCTCATATTGTCCAACACTTAGTGAAAGAACACAACAATGGGGAGGGTTTGGGATATAAATTGGTTCCACCACCACATGAGACCTTGATGAATGCCACAAGTAAACCAATAAATAATAACCCAGTCAAGGATCATGTGGTGTCCACTCCTCTTGTAAGTGATCCAGATTCCACATGTAAACCAAATGAATCTGGCACTAAACAAAAGGATGCCACTTCAAAATCAAAATGTAAAATGCCTTGTGTTAATCTGGATGAACAATTTGAGAGGGTTAAAGTAAATTCTGGTTCAACCAATTTTAATTCTGAACCTAAACAGACCAAACATGTTAACCAATCATGTGTATCATGTCTAAGTCCAAGTAAACAAAAGAGTAAAGATGTAATAATGTTCAAGCAATTAATTTTGTTAAACAAGTTAAACCATTAAAATAGGAAGTGACTAAGCCCAAACTGAATAAAGTCACACAAGTGTCACATACTTCTCCACAGAAACAATTAAATCATCAAGTCAAAAGTAGATCATGCTACAACTATGGAAAGTATGGTCACATCACATCTTACTGTCCTTATTATCAGACACCAAAGAAAAAGGTTGAACTTTATGACACTAAAGCGAGCTCTTCCAAAAGAAGCTCCATGACTCCACCAAAAAGGGTCAATGAACCTAAAGTTCAACCCATTAGTCAGTCGTCTGTTTACCACAATTAGGCCTTACACAAAGTTGGCTTATGGAAAGAAAAGTCTATGTCTAGAAATAAGAACTAGTAGACAAATGATCTTCCCTCACCTGCTTATTAAGTCGTTTGATCATTGTTGTTATGAATTTGATTAAGAGTTTTTGGTTAGAATTGTTTGATTTGAATTTGAACACTCATAACCATTGTTCTTCGAACTAATGTGTGTTATGGGTTCGAAACGGATGCGCGAAGTGAAGGGTACGGTTTGATAGGTTAACTTTAGGTCGAGGGGGTTTATTTTGGAGTCGCCGGAGACAGCCGGAAGTTGGTCGGAGGTGGTTACGGGGCACGGGGGGGTTGGTTGGGTTCTAAGACAATTTATAGATTTGACCCTTGAAGTTTGAATCTTTGTTATTTTATGTGTAAAACTTGTAGTTCAAGTTTCATAAATATCACTTTCCACCCTAATTTAATAAACCTTCTTTTCTTTTTTTAATAACCCATTTATTTCACAAAATATTTATAAAACTTTTATAAATTTTTAATGAGTCTTTTTAAATTTAGATATTTATCATAAATGACAAACAACTTTCAACTTAAAAAATAAATGTTTACAACCTTAGTATAATTTGTTCAAATGATTAAATAAATAAACAATCTAAATAAAGACATTTATATTATTGATTAAACTACACCAAGTAACTTTTAATTCATTGAAATAAATACTAAAAAAATGGATTTGGGTTGAAGATAGGAAAGGGTCGGATGTTAGAACTACCACCACTACTACCACCCACCTTTGAAGGCTAAAGATCATATATAAACCACCATCACTCACCAGACTTTCTTAGTCATCAATTTACCACCATTACTAGAACAATAAAAACAACTACTACATTGATATCACCTCTAATTGAAGCCCAAATCTGAGTAGAAATCCGAGCCTTAGGTGATGAATCAAGCTTTGAAAGGTGGCCCTACAGGTTTCGAGACCTTCATCCCTCCGAAAAACACTAACTACCTCACCTTGTTGCCACCATAGTTTAACAACCTCCATGAATCTGGATCTACGGTCTCAATGTTTGGATGATGATAAATGATGAACGATCATATTTGGTTAATGGGTTTGGTTAGAATTGAGGTGAGATAAGTAGGTAGGAGATGGTTAGGGTAGTGGATGACTGGCAATGGTGTAGGGAGGCGGTGCGATGGTAGATGCCAAGAGGTGGTGTATGGAGGCGGTGATGCAAGATGGATATTGAAGGGGAAGGGGGGATGGATTGGGTTTTAATTGTTTTACAAAATTAAAAAAGAAATTTATCAAAACACTCCCATAAGTTGAGTAAATTACATTACTAGTTCTATCGGTAAAATTACTACAATACCCTTTGAGTTAATAGAATTTTTTAGTGGTGTTAGTTGCTTGGCGTTAACTGATACAAATTAAAAATCACAGGGAGCAAAATCAAGATTTTGAAGCATTTGAATGAAAACTATTATTCGACCAAACCACATGGAGCAAAAGTGAAGTTTATTCATAAAGAAAACATTAAGTACCATACAATTATAAGGTTATACTTGAACGACTAATGCAACTAAAGAGCTTCTAGCATGCATGCATGATATGTAGAGTAGAAGTTATTTTAGAAGTTTTACACACTTTAGAGAACATTTCTTTAGTGGAGTGGGTGTGGGACTTAATGAGGTCTCTTATCATGAAAACATAGAAGGGTGATATTCTATACCATGTTGATATGTAATCCTATTGGGATTGTGCCAATTTATAAGAGAAAACAGGTGTTATGCTGTAACATCCTGTTTTATAAATAAAATATTTAAAGTACATATTTTAAATATTGTTTAACGAGTAAGTTTTGAAACAAATTATTACCGAGTTGTATTTTAACAAAATGATTATCATAATAATATAATAATAATAATAATAATATAATAATAATAATAATAATAATAATAATAATAATAATAAGAATGATGATGATGATGATAATAATAATAATAATAATACTAATAATAATAATAATAATAATAATAATAATAATAATAATAATAATAATAATAATAATAATAATAATAATAATAATAATAATAATAATAATAAATTAATAGAAACAAGTGCATGTGTGCAACGTGTGGAAGGATGCATGTATACACATGTATATATGAAGTCAAAATAAAACTAACAACTTTGACCATTATGATATAGAGTCGGTTATTGTATGTGTATATATATATTGTTTACCAACCTTTTATAATATATATGTATGTGATCTTAAGTCAGCACATATAACAATAGATACATACATACCATAATATTGTTTCAAGATAGAGTTTTCATATACGAACAAAGGAGTCATATATTTATGAGTTAGATCGTGTGTGCGATTTTGCCATCAATTAAACGGGTTGTATTTTACACTCAAGCCATTAATCAAGAGGTAAGTATAACGACTCGTAACTAATTTATGTTATATGTTTAACTACATAATATATGATGTTTATATTATGAGTTTGTATGAATTATGTGGAGATGAGACGTGTTCAATTACATGTGATTTGAATTTATTTATTATGATAAACATGATTATAGGAGAAATGCTTTATATGATTACGGGTCCAAGTATGTGTATTGCTAGTTTTTAATGGAGTAAAATATATGTAAGGATTTTGGATGTTGAAATCACAAGGGGTTCGAGTGTTGGACTCCACAAATATATAAAAGGGAGTTAAATATAAAAAAATTAGTGTGTTTCATATGCAGTTTCAGCATGGTCTCCACAAAAAACACAGTTGAATGATGGAACATTAATCATTCGCATGGCAAGAGAAGTCCAAGTGGGAAGACGATCAATATCCAGACGCCAAGCCATGAAGTTAACATTTATAGGAGCCTAGTTGTTCCAAGTGAGAGGAGAAACTTCACCGGAAGACTTATTCTTTTAGATAATTTTTTTAATTGACATAGTTGAAAATGTAACAAAAGTGTCAAGCTCCTAATGCCATTTTTCTTGAGCTAAGTTTAGGGCGACACTCGATAATAGATTTAAGAGAGATGAAAGCTTGTTATTTTAGCCATGGATGAAGGGGTCTCTTCCAACTGAGTGATAATGAAGTACGTCCCCATGTACTTTAGCTGACTAGCAACCAAAAAATATTTAATGTACTCGATGGCAAAAAAGAGGGGAATTTAGTTGATTGTGGTTCATCACCAATCCAGTAATCTAGCCAAAACATGACATGCTGCCCAAAACCAACCTTTGCTTTCATAGTAGAGCTTAGGTTCACACCAAGGTAAGAAAATTCATTGAAAATCTTATAAATATGTTTCCATGGGCCTGGAAGAGATAATTTGATCGGTAATAAGTATTTATAATACTTCCTACATCCTTTCATATTTTGAATGCCAACAATACACTAATCTAGACAACAAGATCAATATAACATCAAAAGACAGATTGACTTATGACAACTGATTATGACATGTCATAACTCATATCTTATAGTATTACAAAAATGATAAAAGTATAAGAGTGGAAAGTTATAGACAAAAACACCATACTAAACAATTGAGAAAAGTAAAAAGTAATTACCAACTTAGATTAGTTTGTAAGTCTTAAGAGCTGGCAGCGAAAAGTAGGTCTGATTTTATCAAAAGTAAGTCAGATAAGCATGTCTGCAGGCTTCGAAAGACTTTACTTTTGGATTCGTAAGATTTATGTCTCCGCCTTTAGAAGATTGGACACTTACTAAATTTTTGTTGTAAATGGTCGATTCTTCACGAGACCAAAGTTTGCCTACAATGGAGTCAAGACACTTCTTGTTGTGGCCAATAATAATGATCAATCATGTTGTCTAAATGAAACAAAAGAGATCTGCACTTCTGTGTGCAGATCCGTGAAGAACACAGTGCAAAATTGAATGAAACAAAAACACAAAACACTATTATTGCACACTTCAAATGTCAACAATACACGGGTATTATACTCTTACAAGTAGCATTACCAAGTAACTGATTCAACTAATCTAACCGACAATAATTGACCTATTTGACTTTTACAATATTGGCTTTCTTAAATTACATAATGATACTAGATAAATTATAGGATTTATTGCTTAATTAGGTTTACAACACTTTTAAGTGAGGAGGAAGATTCTTTGATTTTGTCGTTCTCGGATTCCGAAATAAAAAAAGGTAAAATTATGAGAGTGTAAAAATACTCATGACCCAGATGGGTTTACTTTCAAGTTCACTAAAATTTTTCAGGGTATCTTTGAACGAGAATTCAAAATGTTACCAGATTTTTTTACTTAAATTCTAGACATAATGGAGAATTAAAATTTTTTTTTCACTCTTGTTCCTAAAGTGGCCAACCTACTTAATACATTTGATAACCAACCAATTAATGTCATTGATTGCATTTGCAAAGTGGGTGCAAAAGTTATAAAAAAACATGAAAAAGGTTTTCCACTTGGTGGCAAATGATGTATAATCCACTTTTAATGAAAAAACAAACATCTAAGTACAGGCCTTTGATCGCATGGTTGAAGCAATAGATGTCTAATCCATTTTTAATGAAAAAACAAACATACAAGTACAAATAGATTTCTACTAGTGGTAAACTTAAAAATTTTTCTTAGGGGTGAAAATTTTTAAAAGTCGTTTGGCTATTATAATATAATAATACTTTTAGTCATATTCTGGTAGAATTAGGTTTATTCCCAAAAAACATTGTTAAAACAGTTTTCAAAATCTGGTATTTGCGTATATATATACATATCAAGAACCTTCTTGAAGCAACTATTTTAAGAATAATGTTAAAATGATTTCTAAACTTTCACAAATTGTTAAGTACATCAATTAGTCTTTAATACCAATTTGTTCGATAAGTTTAAGAATAATATTGGTCAATAAATATAACATTTGATCTATCATATCTTGTAACCAATATTAATTCCGTTTGTTCTATTTTCAAAAACATCAATCACGATATAAATCTTTCATTTCTTCATCCTACTAACTACCTGATTATTTGACGGTTAAAGTACTAAAAAATCAATTCATTTAAAGACCCTGGTTAGTGAGAATTTGGTCTGAGCTAGTGAAGGTAAACTTTACAAAATGTAAAGTATTTGGAGTGGGAGTCGAGTCTCATCTCTTTAATTACCAAAAAGGATTACTTTGATTCACGTATGTGGGATTATTGGTAGGAGTTAAGATGAGCCTATAAAAGAATATGAAACATATCACCAACAAATTAGAAGCCAAACCGTCTCTTTAGAAAGATAATTCGCCTTCATTCGGTGCTAAAATCACATTGATTAAAGCGATCCTATAAAGGTTTCCTTTATTCTTTTATCTCTTTACAATTTTCCATTGTAGGTGATAGAAAAATGAAAGGGCATTAGGAAAATAAATATATTTTGGGAGTCAAAGCAACAAACTCCTTGCATGAGATAGAATTCTGGATCGAAAAAGTCTAAGTTGGTCTTGGAATCGGGAGTATTTGGACAAACGTGGATTTACTAACTAAGTTACAAGAGAGGTATAAAGTCGATTATAAATTATATTTTGGATTTTCATTTTAATTAGGAGTTGATTGTGGAACTGCATCAATGTTAGATAAAGTATACTGGGTGTTTGAAAAAAATATAGCTAAAGTATGGTGGGTGTTGAAAGAGTTTAAGTCTTCAATATTGACACTACTGCCTTATTGGGTTTTTAAAAAAAGGTGTTATGGCAATGAGGTTTCAGTCTCTTTTTTACTAGAAAATTGGTATGAGGGTGGAGTGTTGCGGAATTTGTTTCTAAACATTTTAATTTTGTAGAACGAAAAGAAAAAAAATGTAAAGTGGTGCTTTGAGTACAAGGACAATGAAATACAATGGGCTGGAAGTAGAATTGGAAGAGGGACACTATGGGAAAACATTAATTATGAAGACTTAATATTATGGTGCAACAATGTACTACAGAAACATATTGTTTTAAATAGAAGAAACTAATGCAAATGGCCTACAAACATCTTTAGCATCTTCTAGTTTTGATCACTCATGTCGTTAATTAAACATTTTAGTCTAAGTGGAAAAGTTATGCGCATCATTGGACAAAGAATTCCAAAAACTAAAAAAAACGCAAATCCTTCCGGTGATGAGATGCTTTGAATAGAATTCCTAGTGAAAAATGCTTTAGCTAAGAAAGAGATAAACATGAAAGTGGCTGTTGGTGCATGTTGTAGGGAACAAATCGAAGCGTCAACTCATATGTTGATCACTTGTTCATTTGAGAAGAGAGTTGGGACTCAAGTAAACACTGGATAAGGTTGCAACCTCTCCAAGGGATTGACATCAGAAGTCTTACCATATCCTATGTTGTTAGAAAATAAAATGGCATGACCAATAAAATTTCAAATGGTAAGCAATTATGAGCAGACAAAGTTTTTAAATATGTAACGGTGAGCTTACTCATATAGATTTCAAATAGTGAATTGGAGATTATGGTGTAACAATAAACCTTAAACCTATTAGTTATTCTTATAGGTGTGATGTGAGTTTTGATATATGGATTTTAATAATATATTTTTACAATTAAGCTTTAAAATTATAAAATAACTTTTATCTTATGATTAACTATACACATAATAGGCAAGTGTAACTATTAGATAATAGCATAGCTTTTGGTAAGAACCAAGTATTGATTCATGGACATGAGAGCTCTTGATACTAAGTCTTTATCATTATCTAGCCGATGAAAGATTATTTGTATACGAGTTTATCTTAGAGGCTGATGCTAACCAAAGATCTCTTAGTATACATTGAAGTATAATAAAGTTACTTTGGAAGATTTGACAATGTACAAAAAAAAAACCAAGTGTCTGATCTTCCGAAACCAAAGATGGAAATCTTTCAAAGCCACAAGTGTATCCTTCCGAAGCTTAAAGACAAAGTCTTCTAAAGTGTAGGACCTTTTAGGAGGGTTGGTCACTTACAACACAAACAAACAATAAGGAGAGTGATGTTTAGAACACTTAACGGATCAAATGGAGAACTTGTTAACACAAAAGGATGTTACTTAGAACACAAGTAAATATGAGACAGAACAAAGAACAACACAAGTTGGTTTTCAAAAATTTTGTATATTGCTCTCAAGTTCTTTTACAAGTGTAAAAATCACATTTATAAAGTTACAAAGACCTGAGATACTTAGACTACATCCTACAATCGGTCATGCTTTGAAGACCAGCTGGAAACATTTGAATTAGACAACAAAATCAAAAGTAAAGTCAAAAGACCTATTGCCTTTTGACTAGTGACTATGACATACCATAACTCACATCTTAATATATTACAAAAAGAATAAAAATACATAAAGTAGAAAGCACAGACTCAAGACCTCAATGTACAGTTTACGAAAAGCATGGACCTTTTCACCAACTTGTCAAAGTTGGTGAGTTAACAGAGTTGCAGCAGAAAGTGCTCCAGTTTTATGGTAAAGTACATCAGATAAAAGCATGTTTTAAAAAGTCTTCGGAAGATAATCTGTCTTCACTTCTTGGCTTCGGAACACTTTGTCCTTGACGCTTTGGAAGACTTCACTTTAAGCTTCGGAAGATATTGGTCTTGGCTTCGGAAGATTTTACACTTAGAGTATTTTCTAGTGCATGGTGTAAAACTTCCGAAGCATCTCTACTTCTACACTGAATGCATGCGTGCAGGAAGACTTTGGATGTTTTAGGGGCATCATCCTTTACATAAACCTTACAAACTCCCCCTAGGCTGATGTTACCAAAACATTTGAAGACTTCAGATATCTATAGTCTTCATCATGATGATGACCATTCCTTTCTTCATTAGATGGTCAGGATCACTTAGACTTTCATAGTGTCTTCTCATTTCAAAGAGATCATGCAGAGGTAGATTGAACATGTCTTGCCATATGTAGACATCTTTAACACCTTGATCTTTGATTACATGCCATCTTTCTGGATTTGTAGTGTAAGTCTAGGATAAGATGGGTCTTCCTGATGCTAGAGAGCTACTTGAATGGGAGTTGCTGGAGCTTCCTTTTGTTGCACTTCCTCAGGATGTTTTGACTTATCTTGAGGTCCGGAGGTGGATGCCTCTGTCTTCTTCTTCTTCTTAGACCTGGGTTTAGAGGCCATCCTTTTCCTCCTCTTAGAACTATTTAACTAAGAAGACTGGTCTGTAGCACCACGTTGTTATGTCTTGTCTTTCTTAGTTGGGTCTGCCTCCCTCACATGTTCAGAAGGAGAAGAAGGTTGACCCTGCTATGGATCAGAAGATGAAGCTTGCTGAGACTCAGCAGGAGGTCCAGGTTGAGTTTTCTCAAAGAGTTCAACCTTAACCTCCACCTCTTGAGGGGCTTGACTTGGTGGGGAGTGTAAATCAATGAGCTATCATTTTTTGATCTTCTACTTGATTGCCCTTATGTGCTCATCCATGTTGGATAGAGACATAGGGCCAAGTCTCCTTTTAGAGAATCCATACAGCTTCAAGAAACTCATCATCCTCTGCCTATCAACAGACTTCTTTTGGTTTTTCTGGATGATGGCTCTTGCTTTGGTTGCTTCTTCCTTCATTTTTCTCTTTTTATCATTTTGTTCTTTGAGTACTTGAAGTCCAATATGTTTGAGATACTCAAACTCAACATACTCAAAGGATAGAGGAAGAAGTGCAGCTGCCTGGTAAAGACCTGTGGCAGTCAGTTAGTTTATGATATTTTGCCTATCAGTTTCCTTGTCTACCAGAGGTTATTGTGTAGCCATAGTCTCCTGAACAAGACATTCTTGAACTGTAGAGAGAGTAGAAACATGTTTGTAGAGTTTTTAGTCTCTTTTCTTTCTTGATCTAAAGGATCAATCTTGCATCCTCTGCTTCCTTCTTCTTTCTAGACACTTTCATGTCTGCTAGTTTATTAAGATCCTCTAAGGGGAGGGAGATGATTTGATCAATATCATAGTTCCTGGTCTTAAGTAAGCAATCTTAACTGCCCTCAACTCATCATTTTGAGTATCTGGTTTAGGGGCAGCCTTGATTGCAGCTTGCATGTAACCTAAAGACCCAATGGAACAATCTTCTCTTAGCTTCCTCTTCCTCTCTCTCTCCTCCTCCTTAATCTCCTCAAGAGTCATGATCCTTTTCTTTTTGTCACCCACAGACCTTTATGACTCATGGTGAAAAGAGCTTTGGCCTTTATTACTTGGAGTAGCATCCATGCTCTTGCCACAAAGAGGTTGAGATACACCTTCAATAGCAGGTGTCTCTGTTGAGGGAATGGATTTCAAAAGCAGTTATAGGTGTGATAGGGCTCTCAAGTTCTATCACTGAACCTTCAGTTAAGGTTTTCCCTTTAAAGCTAATCTCAGGGTCTGCCTCAACATCTACTTGACCAATGACATTACCTGATTGCCTTTGTCTTCTTATTAGGCTAAACTCTTCAGTAATCCTGTCTTGAATCCTTTGAGCCAGCATGCCAGCTTGTCTAGATCGGCTTGAATTGACAGGTGGTATGTTGAGAAGGTCAAGACCTTGATAGTAGTTCATGGTCTGAAAATTGAAGACTTCTTGCTACCCTTGAACTCTTTGAATAATGAGGGCTCTTCTATCATCATCATACCTCTACCAAATTATGTAGTTGGAAGTTCCTTGAAGTGGGGATGATACAACCCTTGGAATACTTTCCTTAAAGAGACTCTAAATAAGAGAGTGTAGAGAGTCCACATCAATGTGAACTTAAGGAAGTTGTCGAGTACAAGCAATTGCAAGTGAGGTTAGTGAGTCCTTAATGTCCATACTCTATGAAGAACTCCAAGGCTCTGTGCTTGTTATGAGTTTCTCCCCCTTTTTGGTAGCATCACCCTCTTGCATAGGTGAGCTATGGGTTAGGTCAATCACATCCACAAGTTCTTGTGTTCCTGGATGAGCTCTCCATAAAGGTCTCTGATGTGCTCCAAATTACACACAAAAATCCTATCAAAAGCACATCACTTATTCCTTAATACCTTCCTTAAAATGATGAAAATGTAGTTAAAATGTTAAATTTGTTTTCGGGTGTTTAAAAGGGAAAAATGGACAAAAGAAGCATATTTAGCAAGAAATTGATGTAATCCGAGCTTTGGAGTCCAAGCATGGGTCCGTGCCTCATTAAACACGCCTCCATGCGCTGCCAGAAACACACCCACGTGCTAAATTAACACACCCCCGTGTTTGGACATCTAACAGGACAAAAAGTACTATCCCCTAAAAGAAGACACAGGGCCATGCCGCATAAGGCACGGGGTCGTGCCCCACATCAAACACAGGGTCGTGCCCCATTTAGCACCGGGCCGTGCCCGACACAACCTGCATGTATGAGCTGACCAACTTTCGTAAGCATTGTACTAGCACGGGGCCCTGCTTAAACACTGCAGAAAGCCTATAAATAGAAGCCTAAGTTCACCATTTTTGAAAAGCTTTGGTGGGAGACTTACTCTGCAGAACTCTCTCGGGAATCAAGACTTCAAGGTCATTTGGAGGCTCGGGAGGTGCATACAACACTTGGAAGAAGCTCAGGATCGTCTAAACATCATCCATTGTGGATTATCAGTTTCATTGTTCTATTTCACCAATGATTAAATATATATCTTCTTTGTTATCTGTTGTTATGTTCAAGCTCATTATGAGCTAAACTCTTTTTATCATCCTAATCGGATGTAACTTATGTAATTTGTGATGAATTAATGGTGTAAGAAATGTTATGTTAATGTTATGATGGTCTTGGGAAAACTATTGATAGGTAGCATCTACATTTGAACAGGAAGTTATAAATTTTGTGGCTTGTGATTGTGATTGTCATACAAAGTTGAAAAACCGTATGATTAACTTTCATTCACGAAACTGGTTTTCATAATAAATCCATGGCTAATAAACTAGAAATGGTTATTAGAAATCATATCACTTTAACTTTCTGATCATTTACGGGTTCCCTTTTATTAGTTTGAGAAATCTTTAGTAATTGTTATTGTTTTCTAAAATTAATGGTATGTTAGGAAGAAACTTGATCAACTTTCTTTTTACATTAAGTTATGTTTTCAGAGATCCTATGTCAAATAGGTCACAAAAGATTTACCTACATTACTAGGGCTTTGATCTAAACAGTAAAACTCAACCTGATGTGATCCTAGTCACTACGGCAGCAGGATAGACGAGAAATCACGCAAGCTCATCTTTATAAACATTAACATAATTACTTTAATCCATATCTTTAAATCAAACCACCAATTCGTCACGGTTACATAAGTGGAGTCTAATTAGGATGATAACTTTTATTCCCTAGTTTTAAATCCAAACACTTCAAAACTTAGTTTTCTTTAGTTTTATCATTGTTGTTAAACCATAAAAATATTTCTAATGCAACTTATCATTTTCTTTAACAAAATCCAAATCTGATAGTCAAACGTCAAGTTTGTTGAGTAGGATAGGTGTGTCCACGAATTGATACTCGGTTCTTATCAACATTATATTACCACACGATAGGTATACTTGCGTTTTGTGTGTGTGGTTTAGTATTAGTAATAACCAATTAAAACTAAATCTGTGCGATAAATCTTTATTAATATATATATATTATCCGCACCCATCAAGTTTTTGGCGCCGTTGCCAGGGACACACGATAGTTTGAAAGACAAACTAAATTTTTGACTATCTTGTATATAACTTGTTAACATATTTTTGTTTAAACTTCATTTTTATTTTTGTTAGATAGTTTGTCTTAGTTAGCTTAGCTACATTTTCCTGATTCATTTTAAGCCTTAGTTAGTTTATGCTTCTTTAAGTTGGTGTATGTCCGACTCGTCTAGTCCTGAACTTGTTTCGCCTCTTTCGGAACCCGAATGACTTTTCCATCAAAGATTGTGCAAAAGATCATAACAAGCAGCACCAGTCATTGAAGAAGACATTTTGGAAGGTACACCATCTGAAGAAGACATGGCTAACCAAGACGAGAAAATGAAGATGACACACTATGCCACACCGTCAATAGATGGTTATGAGTCTAGTGTTGTCCAACCAGTAATAGCGGCCAACATTTTCGAGATTAAGTCTAGTATTATCCAACTAGTAGAAAACTTTGTTCAATTCCATGGGTTACAAGACGAAGATCCTAATGCTCACATCTCACGATTCCTTCGTATCTGTGACACCTTCAAAATCAACAACTGTTCAGACGACGCCATTCGACTAAGACTTTTTCCATTTTCACTTCGAGGCCGAGCCATCGACTGGCTTGATTCACTTCTGCCTGGTTCCATTACCACATGGGCGGAAATCACTGAACAATTCCACTTGAAATACTTTCCACCCAATCACACTGCCAAACTAAGAAGCAGCATCACAAGTCTTCGCCAAGACGACGATAAATCATTACATCCAGCATGGGAGAGATATAAAAGTATCCTTCGGAGATGGCCACATCACGGATTTGATCTGTGGTTGCAGTGTCAAACCTTTTACTACGATGCAATCAGCGGAGCCCACAAGCAATCGGTAGAGCAAAGTGCGGGAGGAGATTTTGGAAGTGTCACACCAACAGAAGCATACCAAGGCTTAGAAAGAGCAGCTAAGAAGAGCTTTGCTTACAATCCCTTAAGGACCAAACCCAGTTCTAAAGGTATTCATCAAGTAGACTTTGAAACCCTAATTGCAGCCCAATTAGAAGCTCTAACCAAAAAATTCGAACAATTGCAAAGAGAGCTAAAGAAAACCCCAACAGGATGCAACACATGTGGAAGTTCATAGAAGACTAACGAATGCCCACAAGGCATTATGGTAGTTGAAGATGTTGATTACGTAAAAGGCCCAAGCAACTCATACAACAACAACTCAAATTGGAGAAGCAACTCGAATTACAGAGATGCTGGTACTAACCAATAATCATCTGGATTCAACTGAAGGCCACTTTTCCAACAACAGAAACCACCTTAACAAGGCCCAAGTAACCAAGACCGTGGAGCATCATCAATGGAAGATTTATTGCAGTAGTTGTTGTTAACCACACAAGCTGCAAATGAGTACATCCATAAATCTGATCAAAGAAATGAGGAGAGGTTCCAAAGAAACGAAGCTGGCATTAAAAGCAAGAAAGCATCATTGCACACCATAGAGCACCAAGTAGGTCAAATAGCACAACAACTATCTGAAAGACCTCAAGGAGCTTTGCCCAGCAACATTGTGACAAACCCTAATGCTCAAGTCAAAGCCATCACCAACAGGAGTGGCAAAACCACTCAAGGTGATACACCTGCATTACAACCCATCCTTGAAGAAGTAGATAATGAAACTCCAAGTAATACGAGTGATAAGCAAAAGCAACCTGTTGTCATTGAAGAACCAGTGAAGAAATACGTTCCACCTCCACCTTATGTTCCACCACCTCCATATCCAGGTCGTTTGAGATAACAAAGAATGGAGGCACAATATGGAAAATTCCATGGGTTGTTGAAGCAACTCCACATCAATCTGCCCTTGGTGGAGGCCTTAGCACAAATGCCAAACTACGCTACATTTCTAAAAGGTGTCTTGTCAAACAAAAAAAGACTGGAAGAGTTATCACACCTGGTTTTGAATGAGGAATGCTCTACAGTTCTTCAAAACAAGCTACCTAAAAAGATGACTGATCCAGGAAGTTTCACCATACCTTGCCTAATAGGAAATCTTCCTGTCAGTAATGCGTTAGCTAATTTAGGTGCAAGCATTAACCTTATGCGTTATTCAGTTTTTGAAAAATCAAACTTAGGTGAACCGAGACCTACCCGTATGAGCATCCAGTTAGCTGACCGTTCTGTCAAATATCCGATGGGCATCATTGAAAATCTATTAGTTAAAATTGACAAATTCGTATTTCCCATTGATTTTGTGATCCTTGACATGGATGAGGACAAAAATGTTCCTCTCCTCCTTGGTCGACCTTTCTTAGCGACTGCTCAAGCCCTCATTGAAGTTTGTACAGGCAAACTCACGCTTAGAATAGACGAAGAGGAAGTAACTTTTGATATAGGCCAATCCATGAAACACCCTTAACATCATGATGACTCGCTCTATTACGTTGATGCTTGCGATTCGATCATAAGTTGTCATTTGAAGAAAACTCTTCAAAATGAAGCTTGCAATACTCAATTAATAGAGGTCCAAATCACCGAACCCATCTGTGAGAACCAAATCATTCCAGAACTTGAAGTTGATGAAACATCATTTCATCAAGAAGCATTTGAGATCATTGAGCAAGATCTAGAACCGAAAGTCAAACCTTCTATCGAGGATCCTCCAGATTTAGAGCTCAAAGAACTTCCATCTCATCTCGAATATGCTTTTCTTGAAAACACATCTCAACTTCATGTCATAATCTCATCCTCCTTAACAATTGATGAGAAGAACAAGTTGCTCAATGTGCTTAAGGCACACAAACGAGCAATTGCATGGAAAATCATGGACATCCAGGGAATCAATCCGTCCTTTTGCACTCATACAATATTGATGGAGGAGAACTTCAAATCCGTCATTCAACCTTAAAGACGTTTAAACCCGAGCATGCAAGAGGTGGTGAAGAAAGAAGTAATCAAACTGCTAGATGCCGGTTTGATTTACCCTATTTCTGATTCGCCTTGGGTCAGTCCCGTCCAAGTTGTTCCAAAGAAGGGAGGAATGACTGTTGTAACTAACGAGAAGAATGAGCTTATTCCCACTCGTACAGTTATAGGATGGAGAGTTTGCATAGACTATCGCAAACTCAATGACGCCACAAGGAAAGATCACTTCCCTCTTCTTTTCATCGACCAAATGCTTGAGCGATTATCTGGAAAAAATGTTCTGTTGTTTCCTGGATGGTTTCTTAGGTTATTTTCAAATCCCTATTGCTCTCGAAGACCAAGAGAAGACGACATTCACCTGTCCATATGGCACATTTGCTTATCGGTGAATGCCCTTTGGATTGTGTAATGCTCCTGCTACATTTCAAACATGCATGGTAGCAATTTTTCATGACATGATTGAACACTCAATGGAAGTATTCATGGATGATTTCTCCATCTTTGGAAACTCATTTGAGCAATGTCTTGAAAATCTGGAAAAGATGCTGGTTAGATGTGAAGATTCTAAATTAGGAAAAATGCCACTTTATGGTTACGGAAGGAATAGTGTTAGGACACAAAATCTCTCGAGTAGGGCTTGAAGTCGATCAAGCCAAAGTCGACACTATTTCTAGACTTCCACATCCCACAATCGTGAAAGATATCAGAAGTTTCCTAGGTCATGCAGGATTCTACCGTCGTTTCATCAAAGATTTCTCAAAAATCGCTCGACCAATGACTCAACTTCTTCAGAAAGACGCTCAATTCGTATTTTCTGATGAATGCATTAGTGCAATCAAATTACTTAAGGAGAGGCTGGTAACCGCTCCAATCATGGTTTCCCCAGATTGGACGCTACCATTTGAACTCATGTGCGACGCAAGCAATTTCGCAGTAGGAGCCGTATTAGGACAAAGGAAAGACAAGAAATTTCACCCAATTCATTATGCGAGCAAAACCCTTAACGATGCACAAGAAAACTACACCACCACCAAAAAAGAACTTCTTGTGGTAGTTTTCGCATTTGACAATTTCTGCCCATATCTAATCCTTTCAAAGGAATGACTTAGCAACAAAAGAAGAAATTCTTTACTAATATCAAACTATACTATTGGGAAGACCCGTATCTATTCAGAATTGATGCAGACCAACTCATTCGAAGATGTGTATACAGAAGAGAAGCAGAACAAATCTTAAGGCATTGTTATGAAGGACCCACAGGAGGACACCATGGAGCAACCTTAACAGCCAAGAAAGTATTGGACTCTGGATTTTACTGGCTCACGATCGTCAAAGATGCTCATAACATGGTACGCACCTGTGATGCATGTCAAAGAGTAACCACTATCTCCACACGGGATGAGATGCCTCAGAAACCAGTTCAAGTATGCGAGATATTTGATATATGGGGTATTGATTTCATGGGGCCATTCCTGGTGTCATTTGGCAATAGTTACATCTTGGTAGCAGTTGATTACATTTCAAAATGGGCTGAAGCCCAAGCCTTGCCTACTAATGATGCCAGAAACGTTGTCAAATTCCTTAAGAAACTATTCTCTCATTTTGGTGACCCGAAAGCTCTAATTAGTGACCGAGGAACTCATTTCTGTAACATTAGCTCGAACGAGCAATGTCATGTTAAGGAGTTCACCATCGCTTTACAGTTGCTTACCATCCACAAGTGAATGGGCAAGCCGAAGTCACTAACCGAGGAATCAAACAATCCTTGAGAAAACTGTAGGACAAAACCACAAGGACTAGTTTACAAAGTTAGATGATGCATTATGGGCTTTTCGAGCAACCTATAAAACTCCCATCGGAACAACACCGTTCAAACTAATCTATGGGAAGTCGGGTCAATTACCGGTGGAACTAGAGCACAAGGCTTTTTGGGCACTTAAAGCAGCAAACCTAGACCAAAACCTTGTAGGAAAGAATCGATTCCTACAAATTCACGAACTGGAGGAATTGAGAGAACAAGCATACAAAAACACTAAGGTTGACAAAGAAAAGACAAGGAAATTCCACGACACTCGATTAAAGAACACAAAACGATTTCATGTGGGAGAACGTGTCTTACTGTACAACTCTTGTTTATGTTTGTTTCCCGGAAAATTGAAATCATGTTGGTCTGGACCTTATACGATAAAAAACATGTTTCTGAATGGTGCCATTGAAATTTATAACAACGAAGGTTTAAGTTTCAAAGTGAATGTCCATCGTTTGAAACCGTATAACGATGGACCAACCAAGATTCCCTTGGAGGAACTACACCTCCGCCTCGACAAAAACTAATTGTGGGGAAGGGTCATGCTGAAGACCCGAGACTTAAACACGGCTCCTGTACATACGTTTTTCTTGATTTTTTTTTACAATTTTTAGGACCTCACAAGCACAAGCACTGGGTCGTGCTTCATGAAGCACGCCCCCGTGTCTTTGAAATTTTTTTTCCACGATCCCCGCTAACGACTCTGTAACGTTGCAGGTCGAATTTAAGACGAATTCTGACAAGCACGGGGTCGTGCCTAGCCAAGCACGCCCCCGTGTTCACTTTCCACGACCTGTATATAAATACCACACTTGTTCCATTCTTTCATCACACCCATTCCTGTTTAAAAACGTCTGAAAAATGAAAGAATCAAGTCACGGAAGTTCCAACTAGAATCCTGCGAAGAAACCGCGTTCTGAAAAACGAGAGCCAACGACTCAAGAATATTTCTTGAAGCTACATGAACTTATCAGGAAAATGACTAAAATGAATCTTGTTGCGTCCCAACGCTTAGCTGAACTCATCCAAAAAGTTCAACAGATGGGCGAGGAACTCATTTCCATTAAATGTAAGCTTGCGGAATTAAGCAACCGCACTTCTCACTACCCCATCCTGAACTTTCCACACGAAATGTGTGGAGGCTTCTTTTAGAAACATTTTGTGATGTGCTAAGTGCGCTGATACGAGTTTAAGAATCTGGTTTTGATGTTTCAGATTCTAGGCTTTTAACGTATCATGTAATCGCAGGATCTTAGGAAATGTAATTTTTAATTTGGCTTGTGTTATTTAACTCTAGGACTATTTTCGTATCTTTTCTGATGATTTGGAAGTGACAAAACATAACCGGGAAAATTGCGTAATGCGTGAAACTAAAAAACGGAACAACAAAAAACTGAAACCAAACATTAACACTTAAGCACGGCCCTGTGCCTAAGGAGGCACGCCCCCTATTCAACAAAAATTGAAAACATCTGACAATTATCAGCCTTTGTCTTGTTCCCCATTAATTGTGCCGATTTCATTGCCTGCAAAGTTCGTATCTACTTCTATTTTCACTTTTTTTCTCATTTTTCTTTCATCTTTCAAGAGTTATTTCAAGAGTATTTGATCAAAAGGTTAGTATGCTAATTCCTATGGTTATGATAGTTATTTACATGTAGTTAGGTGATTAGGTATCTAAACAACCGAAATCCTAGCAGTTATGTGTAAGACTTGTTCTTAAATGTATTATGGAATGATGAATACTTTCAACCTATTTGTTCATATTTATTCTTGTAGTAGTTAATGTTAATTAGTATGTTTGGTTAGTTATTAGTTTGTTTAGTTAATTAATTAGTTTGTTTTCTTTTTTTGTTAACAAGATTATCTTCATACTTCGTGGTGAAGTCTTTGTTAATCAAGTTCAAGTTACAAGAATTCACAAGTGGTATTAAACACTATATATATTTTTGAGTATCTTGAATTATTAACATGTTATTAAAATGTTAAACGTATAATCTTTGATTGTTAAAGCAAGAGAATGTTAAACCCATGCTTAACCAAATATTTACAAACACAACCACGCGTGCTCGAGTCAAGATTTCATGCCTAACCATGTTAACCGCACCCTCACGTTTCACAAAACCCAGCCCCATGTTCATCAATTTTTCCTTGGATGATAAATTTTCAACTATTTTTGAACATGAGTTGAATCATTATGATGTTATGTCTTGAAAAACACATGGTTTTCGCTACCATCATGAAACTGTTGAAGAAATTTGTTTTGTATAGATTAACTTATTTTTCAAATTTCAAGATCATGAATCATCCCTACTTACGTTTTGAACGGAGCCGCGAGAGATGGTGTCCTGATAGACTTCAATGACTACTACAAAGGATCGAAAGATCCCACTTACAAGCAGATGAAGAAACACTAGCGGCTATCGAATAACTAGAAAGATACAATACATTACTAAGTGCTCAGTGGAAGCGTTTATTCACACAAAATAGACCTTCCGTTTATGAATTAACTCTTGAATTTTTAGAATCTTTAAAATTTAGCATGAAAGCCTCTGAACCTTGGGATAATAATGCAGTTTCATTAGACTTGGTGGACATTGGCACAAAACATCCATTTCCTTGTTTGGTGTCTATCTCGGAATCTACACAAACAAGAAATGGAGGAGGAAGCAATCTGGAATGCCGACGTACCATACCTTCCCAGATGAGGAAAGTTAAGACGCGGAAAGTGGTGCAATGAGGAAAGCATTTTATGAACGGATTGGAACCGGATGGTTCAACTCAAGTAAAACAAAAAAGCAGTCAGATACGAGACCCGCTGTTGCGATACATTCATCGGTTACTTAGTCATTCCATAACAACTCGTGGTCAAAGCAAGGGAGTTGTTAACTTGAGGGACTTGTTCATTTTATATTGTATGGTTAATCAATTGCCATGTAATATTGCGTATTTGTTTTGTAATCTTTTTTCCAGGAATGCAATTGCAGGTGCTCCAACACCCATGTTTGAAGGAAGCTGGATTTTGAACTTATATGAGAGCTATGGTTATAACATTGAGGGAACTGAAGGAGTGATGTCAGGATTGTTAGACTTGAGCATTTGCACAAGTATGTACATGGTGACGAGCCTACCAAATGGGCAGCCGAGATTCATGGATAATAAGGGACAAATCTAGGATCCGGCATACCCCGAAGAAATAATTATGGATCTCGACATGCCAATACAGCCGGAAGGAGCCAGAGCTGGATCTTCAAGTTCACATACAAGGGAATTCCCAACCATGTTAGACCTTTTTGAGTCAATCCAAACCACCAGCGACCATGCAAGGCGATCATTTGAATATGCCCAATGAGCCTTCAACTGAGTCGAAAATCTCCATTCCCGAGTCGATGACCTGAGCAACAATGTCATGTACATCATCATAGATAAGACTAGTTCACATGAAAGAGTTTAACCTTAATTTGGTTGAAAGGGATTGTGGAGTACCACAACATTATCTGATCGACCACCCTCACAACTTACCAAAGGTTTCTTTCATCATCTTCCCAGAGACACCAAGGGAGAGTTATACTCAAAGAAGCCCATTATAAGATCCCATCTCTTCTCAAGCCTTTGTGTCTTGAAATGAAAGTTTTTGAAACTTTCTTATTGGATCTAAAAAGCCTGGTGCAACCAAAATCAAACACTTAGACTATTTTGGTGCAACAAATAATGGGCTTCCGAAGCTATGTATGGAACTTCCAAAGACAAATGGAGTTCTTCCAAAGACAAGTGCAAGATCAACTTCCAAAGGAAAACTCCAACTTCTGAAGACAAAGTCTCTGCTCTTCCGAAGCTTCAACACTTAGAAGCAATGAAGACTACAACTTTCAAAGTATGAAGTCCCAAGGAAGCCTCGGAAGGAGTAGCTACTTTCGAAGTACAAGACGCTTCGGAAGAACAAGTTCTTCCGAAGCTAGTTAACCTTTGGAAGCATCTACTATGAACTAGTGGACATAAGTATGGTCTATCTAACACTCCACTGCATACCTCTAATATACTGCATGGCATTCTTTTCTTAAAATCCATGTAGTTGACCATACTTTATTCCACTGTTCACCTTTATCTGTTAGTACAGTTGCCAACTTTAGTTGGTGACAAAAGGTAAGTCATGGACATGTCATTACTACCAAATCTTAGATAAGACATTATCTAAGATACCTTAACTATAGTTTTGTAGTATTTGATTTAGTTATAGGATTCCAGCTGGTATCAAAGTATATCTAGCTATAGGTGATAGTATATATAGTTTCTCATTGTAACTCATGATTGTAAGAGAGTCTTGTAATACTTTGAGTTGAGAAGTATTATATACAAGTACCTTGAAAATATTTCCTTGTATTCCTTTCTACTTAGTATATTATCATCAAGTCTTACCAGAGATTCTGCTTCATCTAAACCCGTGTGTGTGATTAAGTGAGTTTGAGAGAAAAACTAAGTGTTAAGTGGCATAAAACCGATCCTGCAATTGGTATAAGAGCATTTTAGGCTCTTGATTGTGTTACCATCCAAATCAACCTGTTTTTCATTCCTCCTTTCACCACACTCTAAAATGGCCCTGAGTAAAAGGTCTAAAGTTGAGATGGGGACGATGACTAAAGCACCCATTATCACCCCTGAAAGCTTTAGATCATGGAGTAGACGCATAGAAGGCTTCATCAGGTATCAAGATGAAAAAATGTGGAAATCTATTATCAATTGCCCCTACAAGCCAAAGGTTGTTTCCCTAGGCGGAAATGGAGCCATGATAGAGAAAGTCGTTGAAGACTACTCTGATGAAGAACGAAAGAAGGTGGACATTGACAGTAATGCCATGACTGTTCTTATGACTACTATACCAAACTTCATTATGGTGGGGTTTGAGCACTACAAGTCAGCTAAGGAACTGTTTGATGGATTCAAATGTACTCTAGATCCAATGACCTAAAGAAAGATTCACTGAAGCAATAGTTTGAGAACTTCACTTACATTGCTAGAGAGACCCTTAGCCAACAATACTTTAGGTACGTGGATCTTATCCTTTCCCTTTAGTCTGTGGGAATTGCCCTTGAATTGAGAGATCTCACTCGAAAATTCATGAGTGCACTCCCAAATGAGTGGACGTTATACTGTGTCTCTATCAAGAGGACAAAAACCTGAACTCCCTCACCATGACTAAACTATATGGCATCCTTGATGGATACCGTGTAGAGATTGACAACAAGAAAGGTCATTAGATGAGCAGACCTTCAAGCCTTCGTGCTAGCAACGCTTTAATGGTTGCTGAGGGCTCAGGACCCACCCAACCTTATTAGTACATGTCATATTCTCAGCAGCCATACTACTCCTCAGGACCCTACATCACATTCCTTAAGACTCCAAGGTCTCAACAGGCTCAACAAGGTTCTTTCAGGACAGTTGTGTCTTTGTCTCAGGAGGTGGGTACTCTAGTGATTATCAGTATTGCTTTGATGATCTAGAGTGCTTTAGCCCAGATGATGTTGAGTATGTGGTCATTGTCCAACAAATGGCTTTGCTGACTTACCGAGCAAAGAAGTTCTTCCAAAGATCTGGAAGGCAGTTACCTCAAAACCCAACTAGTAGCAAGTTTGGGTTTGACAAAACAAAGGCCAAATGTTACAACTCTAACCAACTTGGTCACTTTGCTAGGGAATGTAAGGCTCCCAAGTCAAATCCGGGAACCTCACACGCCTCCTCTCATCCCTCTATACCAAAAGCCACTAGGAAGTCGACTGAAACATCAGTTGTAGCTCAAGAAGTTGACTGGAGCTTTAGGGTACAAGATGTGACTCCTGCTCAAGCACTCAAGGCGGAACAGATGAAAAAAAGGTATGTGAACATCTGTATACTCTGAAGCATATAAATAGATGACAACAAATGACTGGAGCTTTAGTCTCGGAAGGTATATGAACATCTCTGTACAGGATGTGACTGCTGCTCAAGCACTCATGGCTGGAATAGATTTCAACAAGGTATATGAACATCTCTGTACTCTGAAAGAGTAGTTATAGCTTAAGAAGTTGACTGAAGTTTTATGGTACAGGATGTGACTCCTGCTCAAGCTCTCCAAAGCATATAAACAAGGTATATGAACAGATGACAACAAATGACTGGAGATTTAGTCTCGAAAGAAGCGATTGATTGAATATCAGATCTACTTCCGAAGCATATAAACTCTCCATTCGGAAAACACATTGTACTCTCGGAAGTAAGAAATTTACATTCTGAAGTAAATTTGGCTTTGGAAGAAGATTACCTTCGGAAATCTTTTATACTCGGAAGAAGATTACCTTCGAAAATCTTTTATACTCGGCAGAAGATCTTACTGTGTAACGTAAATTTTTGGGCTCCACACTATAAAAGGTAAAGATTTTATTAATGATTTTGAAATCTTTTAAATGGTTTTAACCTTACCGCCCTATCACATCTTACCCCAACCCATCTTTTCACCTTATCCAACCCCCAAAACCGCCATTTCACCCATTTAAATAAACCCGACTCATCATTTTAATCTTTTTAACAAATTTACCACCCATAATCTTCTTTCACCTCCAATTTACCTAAATTCAAACTCATCTCTCTGTAATCTTTTCCCACAATGGCACTTAACCCTTAGCGCAACCAAGTCGCATTCTTGGATTCATCCATGGATGCTAACTTCTCTAATATTATCTTATTTCTCACCCAATCTACCTATTACACCGCTCTAACTCTTAACCTCATCATTTACTCCAATCATATGGCTGAATTCTGGAGCAACGGTCAGACTGAAACCCTAAATGGGGTTAGGGTAATTAGGTCAAGCATTTATGGCCAGGAGTTGATCATTTCTGAACAACTCATCCGGGAGCATCTGGAGCTTCACGATAAAAGTGCCCCTACTGAATTTCCCAATCCAGACCTAGACAACACATATACCTAAATAGGATATGGTGGAGATGTGGGCAGGTCTACTGTTTACAAATTCAGTTTCTAATACAATTGGAAGTTCATGCTCCATGTTGTTCTCCACTATTTGTCTAACAAGTATGGGGAGGGGATCAAATCCCATATGAACTAGGATGCCTAGTTCATGAGTTGTTGGAGAGCCTCTGCTTCAATTACTCAAGGTTTGTGCTAACTAACCTTATGAGAAACCTCTAGAGGGACACATTTATCATGTATCCCAGGTTCCTTCAGCATATTATCAACTGTGAATTGGATCGGAGTCAGCTTGTCTATGTAGCTGTTCTACCAGTTCCTCAAATGAGGCCAACCATCTTCAAAGTTTTGAAAAGAGTGTTCACTGATCTTCTTCCAGATATGATTGAGCCAATGGATCCGGGTGACATCCCTATTAACCCCACAGGTGATGAACCCAGACCCACAACTACCCTCACTTTGCCAACTCTACCTTCTCACCCCATCAAATATACATACGAGAGATGGACCAAAGAGACCCTTGTTCAATCTACTCTAATTGAACAAGCCCCTCCTATTCTATCCAAAAAGACTAGAGCGGAATAATGGGCTCTCACTCAGTTTAAGGTCTCACCATCCTTCACTATTGTTCTCAATAAGAGATTTGAGCTTCCTCAGTCTTAATTCCCTAAGCACAAACCCAAGCTGAAAGCCCTCAGGGTGAGTCTCTATACTTCCCTGAGCAGTCACAAAGGACAGCCCCACCAAAGGCTCAATGCCAATAGACATTGACCAAAGTCCCGGGTTATTAAATTTAACTTCCATATCCTTTATTGACCTACTGATAAGAACTGGTAAGGAGATTAAGTCTCTTCATGGCAATGAAGTTGATCCCCAATAACCCTCTTCTTGATCAACAGAGCCTAGAAGGACATCTTATCTCCAGCCCCCATTAGCAAAAACCAACTGAGGTGAGTCCCACTAATGTAGAGGGGACTAATGTAGATTTAGCTACCACTACTGAAGAAGCCTCATTGGATCCTTAGGGTAGTGGTAACATTATTGAGTTTGAATCTACAACAATCGTGTCCTTTGCTGCCTCTGAAAGAGACATCATTAGGCAAGAAAACTAGGGTGCTAAGAAATCACATCTGGTGGTGAGGATGAATATACTAGGTATATTACCTTATCTCCTAGTGATTCTTCAAAAGAAGATGAGGGAAGTCTGAAACTCACTATTCAAGACCTACTTTCTAAAGTCTCAAATCGTGAATTAAAGGTCAAGACTTTAGAGGGTAGGTCCGCCACTCAGCAACTTGAGATTGAAAATCTTAACGTTTAACTAGTTGAGAAACTGATTGAGAGATCTATCAGGCATGTACCTATTCAGGTCTCATTGACCTCTTCCTCTAGCTTATCGAGCTCTTAAGATGATGCTACCAAAAAGGGGGAGAGTGTTCAGAGACAAACATATGTGGAACCACAGAGCCATGCTTTAACTTCTCTAACTTCAAGATACTCGACTCCAAAAGCAATAATTTTCCCTAAGCCTCCTCAAATTGTCTTGCGAATGGACCCAAGGATGCTCAAAGATATCAATAGGATCTTCTCCAAGTTCTTGATGGGATATTCTTTAGATTAGCCTGGCCCTGATGCGGCTATGATGTACTTTGGAGCTTAAGAGCTTCAAAGCATAAATGCACCTTTGTCCACTATGGAAGAAGTTGGTCAACCTAAGGCCCAAATGGAACCTGGGATTGATTTCGTAGGGGAAATGAGGATTGAAGGCCCAACAACTAAAATAGTTGGGACAAATAGTGCATTCCCTTAGACTTCCAAAGCTAAAGTCAAAGTCTCGGAAGAACATCCTCAATCTTCCGAAGCTGAGATGGAAGCTGCAGAAGGTCTATTCTCCTTGTCCAAGGATCTAATTATCATAAACGCAATTCTAGAGCTGGCATCTTAGGTGAATAGTGAGTACTTTCTCAACCAACCCCTAGCTCAAAAAACTCCACTACAATATGCTCCAACCACCATCTCTCAGCCTGAAACTTCCATTTAAGAACCCTCAAGGTCTAGCACTTCTGAATGTCAAAGGAAAGAGGAAGATGACTAAGGAAGAGCTTCAGAGGGAAGCAAGGTTAGAAAAACTTAAGAAGAAAGGTAGACTCCCAACTAGAAACTTGCTAGATACAAGTAGCAAAGCAGCTACAGCCAACAACAAAAAGAGGGTGGAGATCATTGACAGGCTTGTCAAACTTGGAGCTGTTAGTAAAAATGTGTTCCTGCTACCACTAGAGGAGTTAACTGAGTGGGAAAAGGCAACAATGCTGCTTATTAAGAAAGGGAAGAAGCAGCAAGGCTGGCCTTAGAAGAGGAAAGAGAGAGGAAGAAAAAAGAAGCTGATCTGTAGCTTAAGAGGGAAAGGATAACTTTCCTAACCTCCAAGGGTTTCTCTCTAGAAGAACTGTCTCCCCATGATAATGATACGATCTTATGGCTTTTCTAAAAAGAGCAAGTTCAATTGGAGAAAGAGAGAAAGAAAGCTGCAAAAGAAAAACTAAGGAAGAAGAAGTAGAAAGATGAAGAAGCAGGACATGCTGCTAATAGGAAGATAGGTGATAAGGACTGGATGAAGGACTATCTCCGGGCTCATGGATTCTCTGGGAGGCAGGTGGGTTCTACGTCTGTGAAGACCCTGCAACGTATTGTCAGTGAAATAAAGGCTGAAATACGCTCAGGAAGAAGGAAAAATATGTACCAAAGAGTATAGGGGATGACTTTCATATCTACTCCACAACCACAACCTTAACTCGAACCTATCCCTTTTCCTTTCCCTGTTAAAACTGAACCAACCTCTAAGCCTTACACCCGTGAACCCACATCATCCACCTTACCCACTTCCTCACCCACTCAATCTAAACAACTACCAAAACTACCTATTCTCAAACCTAAAACCTAACCTAGAACCCAAGCCTTTCCCACCAAACAACCACCCAACTTATCCTCTCATTCATCCAAACATCTCTCCTTAGATAAGTTTAAGGAGATCAAGTTGATGCTCATTAAGTGTACAACATTGAGTGACATCTCTTGTGAGGAGGAGTCTGTCAAATTGACTTTTGTTGATGGCTCCTCATGTTCCCTCACAAGAGATCAATTCCTTGATCTACCTAGAGGAACATTGGACCAAGCTATAAAACTCTTTGGCCTCAACTCTGATTCTCTAAATGATGAAGAGAAGAAGCTAGGAAGAAAGTTGGTAACTCTGCTGGATACAAAGAAAGTTGACAAGGTTCCTAGTCAGCCCCTTGTACCAAGGAAGAAGATTATCCGGTGGAGGTTCGAAGACTCTTCTCACAACTTTGTTGTTGAGAGAAAGAATGAAGAGACAAACATGCTCAATGCCTCATCTCTACTACACTCAAGCAGATTTGATATTGTTGAGTTAGCAGAGAAGCCATTCTCTAACCCCTCAAACTCCGAGATAGCTGCTCATATCAGGAATCATCTAAGCAGCTATCATTTGGCTAAGGAAGTCCAAGATTGAAGTGGAGATGAAACAGAGAGAGGAGGAGGAATGGAAAGGATAAAAAACCAAAGGCAAAGCCTTTCTTCAAATTGTTGAAGGTTCCAACCTTGAATCCATAGTTAGATGGGAGTATGACTATAACTCATGTCAACTAACTCTCTTCAAGGGGTGCAACAAAGGGTGCATGTCATTTAGAGCGATAGACTGGATCTCCTGTCTACTAATGACTTGTACAAACTTCTTAGCACAACTTCAGGGAAGAACAAAGAAACGGATAAACATCTTTTGTCCCTAGTGCTGGAGGTTTTGAGAAGCAGGAAGAAGTGAGGTTTTGATAGCATCAACCTAGGGGGAGTTTGCTGGATTTAGAAAGGCTAGTGCAACCAAAACCAAACACTTAGACTATTTTGGTACAACAAATAAAGGATTTCCGAAGCTAAGTATAGAACTACTGAAGACAAATGGAGTTCTTCTGAAGATAAGTGCAAGATCAACTTCCGAAGGAAAACTCCAACTTTTGAAGACAAATTCTCTACTCTTTCGAAGCTTCAACATTTAGAAGAAACGAAGACTACAACGTCAAAGTATGAAGTCCCAAGGAAGCCTAAGAAGGAGTAGCTAGTTTCAAAGTATAAGTGGCTTCGGAAGAAAAAGTTCTTTTGAAGCTAGTTAACCTTCAAAAGCATCTACTATGAACCGATGGACATAAGTATGGTCTCTCTGATACTCCGCTGTAGACCTCTGATATACTGCATGTCATTTTCTTAAAACCCATGTAGTTAACCATACTTTATTCAACTATTCACCTTTATTTGATAGTCCAGTTGCCAACTTTAGTTAGTGATAAAAGGTAAGTCATGGACATGTCATGACTACCAAATCAAAGATAAGACATTATCTAAGATACCTTAGCTATATCTTTGTAGTATTTGCTTTAGTTAGAGGATTCCAACTGGTATCAAAGTATATCCGACTATAGGTGATAGGATATATATTTTCTCATTGTAACTCATGCTTGTAAGAGAGTCTTTGTAATATTTTGTGTTGAGAAGTAATATATACAAGTAGCTTGAAAATTATTTCCCTGTATTATTTGCTACTTAGTATATCATCATCAAGTCTTTGAAGAGATTCTGCTTCATCTAAACCTATTTCTGTGATTAAGTAAGTTTGAGAGAAAAACTAAGTGTTAAGTGACACAAAACCGATCCTGCATTTATCTTCACCCTTGAAGACCTGGATTGCATCCATCTAGATGATCTGTAGCACATGGAGACAGTCCAGCAGATTGCTCTTCTCATTCATAGAGCCAGAAGTTCTACAAGAGGTCATGGATATAGTGTTCAAGAAATATATCTAGTGAAAAGTTTAGGCTGGATAAGAGCAAAGTAAAATATTACAATTGTAACCAAATGGACCATTTTTCTAGGGAGTGCAAGGCACCAAGAACAACTAGTGCCAATACACAGTCCAAGCCAAACTACACTGACGCAACTCCAAAAAATGAGAAGCCCAACCAACCAAAGCGGTAAGCTACAGTTATTATTGAAAAATAATTCTTTAATTGGAACTTTCAGGCGTAAGATATCTCTCCAAACCAAGCCTTGATGGCAGATCATGATGAAAATAAGGTATTGGAACATCTTTGTACTCCTGAATGCATTGCTAAAGTTAACATGTAGAGATCCAACAACTTGGAAGTAAAATCTGATCTTCAGTCCTTAAACATCTAAAAGTTGTTTTTTAAAAGAGTAGAATATGACTAAAATCTTAAATAGAATACTTAGAGAAAACTATTTGTACTCTAAAACTTGAACATATAAACTATAAGACTCAGATTAAAGATCTTGTTACCAATTTAACTGAATGCTAGTCTGACCTTGTGATAAAAAAACCAAGGAAGAAAATTTTTTTCTTGAAGAGGAAACCTTCAAGAACATTATATATTCATCCTGGCATGCAATAGTTTGTTATCAGAGTAGGGAAGGACTTGGATCAAATGAAATAGCTTCTTTACACAAATTACTATGAGTTAGAGAACCAAGTGTGGAACTTATGAAGATGAGTTGCCTCCTATTGATTATATCAAATAGGAAGATAATTACAGGTGAAGAATGAATGAAAAGTGAGTAAAGAGGTTCATTTTAATAATGGTCACTATATTCGTAGAGTTAAAAAGAAACCAGGGATTGCCAAGTCTACAAGAAAGAATTTGATCAAATTTGCAAAAAGAAGATCCAAGAAAGTGTAGGAGATCAAGCCCACCTTCAACCCTAGGCAAAAACAAGTTTTGATCTCTGCTGGGTTTGAGGTGAGGAAGACTAAAGAATTAACAATGAAGTCTAGTACCAGGAGTCCTAGTTCATGTCAAGCAATCCTTGAAAATACAAGAAGGTTGAACCATTGCGCACCACTATTGCACACGTAGACCATCTAACTCCCAAGGCAAGCTTCACCCTTAGAAGCACACTACATCATCCAAGATGATGTAGAAGGAGCTGGAAAAGGATGAAAGAAAAATTTTCCTCAAGACAAGTCTCTTAGAAGAAAGCCTATGTGATTTATCATGTGTGGTGGCATAACTTATTAAACTATGGATTGCATTTACAATCCTAAGAGTATCATCCACATGCATAAGAAAAAGACTTCTGAGAAGAAGAAGAAAATAACTTCGAAAGAAAAATCATTTTATCTTGGAAGCATCAAGGTGAACCAAAAGAAGATTGGTGGAAAACTACCTTTGGAAGCAAATTTGGTCTCAAAAGAAAGGAATGCTTCCAAAGCACTAAGGTCTGCTATAGTCGATGCAAAAGCTTCCAAAGGTTTAGTCTCAAAAACTTCCAAAGTTATAAAAGCTTTAGAACTTTTAAAAGCCAAGTCAAATCTTCCAAAGAGGGTGTAGAAGATGAAGGAAGGTTGTGTGACTGAAGTTTTTTCATCAACAACAACCAAGGATCCTCAAAGCTTTTAGATACAACTGTTGAACTATCTTCAGTTCATCTTGATAAGCCCAAGATCAGCAAGGCTTTGGTTCCCAAATGTAACTAATCATCTCTCTTTATATGTAAGAATAACTACAGATCAAAAGAAATATATGGATCATTAATAGTGGTTGTTCAGGCACATGACTAGCAATGGCTCTATGCCAAGACTTTGTAAAAATTAATGGAGGGCCAGTTGCTTTTATAGGTGAATCAGGAGGTTACATTACTGGAAGGGACCACGGTCACAAATCGTAAGTTTAGTATTGAGAAGGTAAACTATGTTAAAGAGCTTGAGTATAATCTTTTGAGTGTATCTTAGTTTTGTGACTAGAGTCATAACCTGCTCTTTACTAAGCATGAGTGCATTGTTCTGAATCCTAAGGTGATCATTCCTCCAAAGCATATTTTTCTTAGAGCCATAAGAAAGGGAACATTTGCAAGATGGATTTACGAGAAACCTCTCCCTCTAGAGAAGTTTCTTGCTTTCTATCCAAAGCAAATAGTGACGAGTCTTTCCTTTGGCATAAAAGAATGCGCCATGTAAACTTTAAGAACACGAAATAAACTGATTAAGAATGATTTGGTAATTGGAATGTCAAAGATAGAGTTTACAAATGATGACCATTGTGTTGCATGCCTAAAAGGAAAACAACACAAAGTGTCTTAGAAGTCAAAGGAACTGAACTCCATCATCATTCCTCTACACTTATTACACATAGATATCTTTGGCCCCATAAGTGTAATGAGTTTAGGAAGAACTTCATACTATCTTGTGATCACAAATTATTTCACAAGATATACTTGGATCTTCTTTCTCAGAAGTAAGGATAAGACCCCTAAAATCTATAAATCATTCATCCTGAAAATTGAGTATCAATGTGATCGCAATGTTAAGATCATAAGATGTGATCAAGGAACCGAATTTAAGAACCAAATCCTTGATGTATTTTGTGATGAAAAGGGTATTTCAAGAGAGTATAGTGCTCCTAGAACTCCTAAAAAATGGTGTTGCTAAAAGGAGAAATAAAACTTTTATTAAGGCTACAAGAACCATGCTCTCTAACACTGAACTACCTATCATCTACTTGGCATAGGAAATCAACACAGCCTGCTATATGCAAAACAAAGTTTTAGTTGTTAAAACTAATGGTAAATTTACTGAGAAAGGAGACCTTTCATTAGTTTTCTCTAGTTATTTGGATATCCATGCACCATCTTGAATACCAGAGATCACATAGCCAAGTTCACTGAGAAAGCAGATGATGGAAATTTCATTGGATACTCTTCTCAAGGTAAAGCTTATAGAGTATAGAATATCAAAACTAGATTAGTTGAGGAGTTAGCCAATATGACCTTCAATTAACACACTCCTAGTGTGAAAGGTTTTGGTCCTAATTGGCTATTTGATCTTGAGTTAGTTACTAACTATTTTAACAAATCTTGTAAACCTATTTTAGGAACAACATGTAATATGTTTGTAGAAGCTCCTGATACAAGATTTGAGTTGAGAAGACCAAATGATAGAATCCCTTTAACACTAGTGGTAACAAGCACTACATGTGGAAATTCTATCAACACAAATATGACAACAAATTATTCAGCAAATACATCTGAGGTGCCAATCAATTCTAGCAATGAGGCCCAAACTCAAATGAAGGGATCTCCAATGAAGGAGAAGATGGAGATGGTGAAGTGATCAAGAATTTCATGATGCAGGCAACCACTCCACTAAAAACAACATCAATAATGTTACACACTCTCTTAATCAAATCACACTTGATTTGTGTGATGATGTCGCAGGTCATACTTAATGACCATACTTAAATTTCTCTAATTTAGATCTATTAAATCAACTTGCTATGATATCTAAGCTAAGAATCCACAAGTCACATTCTACCACAAAAATCATTGGTGATGTTAGGACTAGGGTGAGAACAAAAGGGGAAACCCATGATTAAGATGTTTGTCTTCACACTTTCATCTTAATAGGGTGGAAACGAACCAACCCAAGCCTAAGCCTTATAGTACTCGTGCTCGGCTTGAAGGATTTTTTTAAAGCTCGAGCTCATTCAAGCCTCTTATTTGTTGATTGAGCTTGGTTCAAGTAGTGAAACTAAAGCTCGAGCTCGGCTCGTATATGATTAGTTTAGTTTGAATAAAACACAACTAACGAGCCAAAGCTCAGCTCGAGCTTTTAGGTCAATTTGGCTGCACCTTTTCATGTTGTTTACCGGACATATTTATATAAAATACTCTTCATTTGGAAACTTAATATAATTTAATATACCATAGCAAAGAAAATAAAAACACCATTACAATGCAATGAAGGTTTACAAATGAAGAAAAACATCATTAAACCATATGATGTTACGACCAAAATAAAGTGACTTAAATCATATGAAGTAACAAGGCAAAGTTAGTATTCTCGCCAAAACACATAATTTGTAGCTAACAAACCAAAAATCATCTTCTCAAGCATATCTTTTAGCCAATACTTCACAAAAAATAACAAGCCTTCATATTGTTACTTGTTAGACCTGAAACATCAAATTTAAAAATTAAACTTTAACATCAACATAAATTGATAAACCTCAAAGAAGTCTATTTGTACCTACTAATAACAAAAGTCATTAATACCAAGTAGCATCAAAACAATGACCATGAATTAAATTTAAATACTCACCCGTATGATAAAAACAAGTTTTGTAACAAAATATACATTACATCAGCTATACATAATATGTGTATCTTAATCAAGGTGTCTTAAACACCTTGTAAAAGCAATAACATACCTTCTATCACATATAGTTTACTTGTTTTTTTCACTAGGTCATATAACCTCACACGGTGCTTCCTTTTTCTTCAAAACAAGTTCATTAGTTTAAGTTAATAACGTATCAAAATTAAAATAATATACATTTTAAAACATACCTTAAGCTTATTTTTTTACTTCAGAAAGTTGTCTAATCCAATCTCCTCAACAAATCAACATTTCTACCATAAAGCGCCAATAAAGATCGATATGGCTCTATGAATCTTGCTGACACTAATGTTGACTCTAATACAACTGTAGAAATCAAAACCGTAATTATATCTTTTTCCATTTTCGATAGAATACGATACTTGAGCTTGTGAACGTTCAACCACTCTAAAATATCGAATTTCATTCCTTCATAGCCTTTAAGTAACCCGTCCTCCAAATACACTTTTAGTTCAGACTTGTCTACTTTATCCACATCAACATCTTTTAAGAACTCTCCAAAACATCCTATTTTGAACCAAATGAGTTTTCATAAGCTTTTTTAACTAGTGATCCCCCTAGAAGAACCACTTTTATAGCTTGCACTTTCCCTCATTGAAGCATTATGCATTTCCAAATACTCCTCGAACATGAGTTCAAATGCATTCGAGATGTATTGAATATTCTTAGAAGCTTCATTTGATGTGTTCATATCGTTGGATAGCAAAACTCAATAACCCACATTTTTAGCCAAGGATCTAGCATTGCAACTATGGCCATGAGCAGATCACATTCTCCCTAATACTTATCGAACTTCTCCTTCATTGGTTTGCTCATATCACGAATAAACTCATTCTCAGATAAAACACTCTTATCTAGTGTTTCTTTAACCTTATAAACTTCTATAAGATACAAATTGCTTTCAGATAATCACAACTTGAGAAAAAATTGGTGCAGACCTTAAACACCATTAAAACCTCACAAACACTTTTCACATTTTCTGAATCATTCTCAGTGGACAAGTGCTTAAAGTGTGGTTCATATTCTGCATATCTAAGAAAGTAACTTTAAGTTAGCAAATATACACGTGCATGTATAGAAAATATATAGACAATTATAATTACAGTAGATACATACCTTGGAAAAACATATTACTTAATAGCAACATAAAGCATGTCATAAGTGGAATTTCATCTTGTGGGAACATCAATCATTAACTTTCTATTAGGTTGGAGTTGATTTGCAACTTTTGAAAATGATAGTCGTCTCACCTACGAATGATTTATATATGTAACAGGTTCCTGAACTTCTTCAATCACATAATCAATTTTTGAAAGACCATTTATCACCAACAAGTTAAGTATATATGCACAACACCTTACGTGAAAAAACCTTCCACCACAAGGAAGCTTCTTTTCTCTAGAAGTATTAGTTTTCAATGTACTCACCACCCTATCGTTGTATGAGGCATTATCTACAGAAGTGGAGAAGACCTTCCCTTTAATTTCCCATTCCTTCTCGCATTGGTAAATGGAATCTACAATATCAAGTCTGATACGTGGAGGAGGAACATGCACAAAACTCAACACATGTTTTTGCAATCTATGATGTAATATTAGAACTTCTTAAAAATATATAACATGATAAATTAAATAAATTAATAAAAATATGAATACTTTCATCAAACCTCCAATTTTGATCGATGAAGTGGCCCGTGATGACCATAAACTCAATTTTTTGATGAGTTGATTTCCAATAATCCATTTTCAAACTAATATTTGAGGCCTCATTTATAAGAAATTTTAGTTTTTTCATCTCATTTTCATACACATTAAAGCAATTATAGTTTATAGTACTCTATTAATCCTTTCAAACATTGGATTGGTCGTCTTCATCATATATAAAAACATGTCATCTTCTACCGTAGTAAATGGTTGCACAGTCATCATCAACTAGTTCGTTACTGATTCTTTCAATCGTACTTTGCATTGGATCCAAATAATTGAGGAGACTTATCGTATCCTATTTCTACATTAAGTGACTGTAAATCAAGCAATTTTTTTGTTCTCATGAATTGCCTCTCTTTCAAACAAACTTCCATGTGTCATTTATAAGTTGATATTGTCTTACTTTTATGTTTCACCAATTGCTTTTTTGTAGTGAATGCACTTAACTTTTTTAGTTCCATCTAGAAGAGCCACTTCAATAAAGTTTTCCCACACCTACTAGTTCTTTTGTCGTTTTCTCTTTAGTGCCACATTGTCTTCTGGTGGAGCATATATTGTCATATATAGTGTGTCTGTCGCTTGACGAATAGTCTAGGCTTAATGTAATACACCTGATATGTTGTAAACACATGACACTGGGTTATTCGCAGGAGCATATAAGAATGAGGCTCAGCCGTAGGACTGAGTCATGCTAATGGATTAGTCGTGTGACTGAGAGATGCTATTGGGGCCATTCGTAAGACTGAACCATAAGTAGGTCCAGTCGTACGATTGAACCATACACATGGCCCAATCATACGAATGGGCCCAATCATATCTGATATGGGCTGAGGCCTATAAATACCAGTTTCTTTTGTAGAAAGGTTAAGGAGTGTGCCCGGGGCCTAGGTGCTGCCGGATGAGAGGGGAGATCATGCTCGATCTCCCCTTTCCAAGAGTCTTGAATCTTATGTTTAACGAGCTTGTAATCAATAGGTTTTATTAATGAAACCATTATATTCTTGTTCGTTCTATGTTTGTCTCTTGGTTTTGGTTTTTGTTTCCTTCCGTCAAGAACACGCTCGGATGTCAACCGATCCAGCGGCTTCACATCTTCTTCATCAAGTTTTTGAGTATTTCTTCTTCTATAATAGCTTCTTCAGTTGCATTCACATTTTGATCCTCTGTTTCATTAAGGTCCTCCATATGAATGCTACTGAATTCATGTTCTCCCTTGTTCGTATTTGAAGTGCAGCCTTACTTTGGCCTGGTTGGAGTTGTATTACTTTTTTCTTTAATACACACCTACTAGAAAAACAAAGATAATAAATTAATAACTTAAATAGTATTTAAACTAAAAAAAACAGTAAAATTAGTTCAATAATTGATAACAAACAATATAAAATAAATCCTTGCATCAATTACTTATATCAAACTAACAAACATTATGTTTAAACAAAAACAACACCAAAAATAGCTTTTCCATTTCTTTCAGTATACACTTAACTAATTAAAAGACTTTAAAATATGTTCTTATTAGTTTATCTATACTACTATATAATACATCTCTTTGGATACAGATGTAAGTTTGTCAAAAATACTAGTTTTAAAGCAACATATACAAATGAGTGCATCAGATTTAAGAGGGGTAGAATAGGGATTTGATTAAAAATTTAAGACACTTTAGAGGTAATGTGGTAATTTATCCATTAAATTTTATAAAATTTGATATTTTTGCCCTTGTCTCTTTCATGTATTTAATAAACATTATTAATATATTATTTAATGATATGATATTATTTAATTCACTTCATTAATTTTAATTTTATTTATGATACCATAAATTGACATTTAAATTTATTTACTAATTATATTTTTATAACTAAATAATATTTTAATTAAGTATATTGTTTTATTTAAATATTTAAGTATATAACTTATATAATCTTATTTTTAATAACTATAGTACTATTATTTTTCTAGGGGCATATTATAAGTTTAATAATTTTAATATTTATCTATATTTTTACAATAAAAGTGGGAGGATGATAGAATGATAATTTTACATATGGATTAGGACACCCATTTGAAAAGTAATGCTTAAATTTCAAATAAGTAATCATTTTATTTTTATGTATGCCCTTACAATAAAGTATAATATATGATTTCTTATAATACAAATGCTAAAACATATACACGTGGTCAAACAAAATCGTCACTTACTTTGAGTGTCGTTTATATATTGTGATTGAGCACTAATCCCTTCCCCTTTCTTATCAGTTATTAACAACTCAATAACAATCAAGATGATAATTTGTGGTGATAAATTCTCCGATAATATAAATCTCTAACCTACATTCATAAAATAAAACTCCCTAAAATCTAGGTAATAAGTGATTTTCAACCATAAATATCACCCATACTTTCACTATTTTTATTGGGATAATATAATTGTCTTAAAGACTTTTGTAAAACACGTAATTATTTTCTTTTATTCAATTTTTTCAATAATTATGTTGTGACTTTTTAATTTACGTCATAACACACCGAGCCGATACCGACTAAAATCGAATTCCCAGAAAATCATGCAACAACCGCATCGCCGCAACGCGCGGACATTCCAACTAGTAACTATCAAATTGAGAGAGAACAACATATTTATGTCAATTTGTATTATTTATCATGTGAGTATGTGATGTATTTATTAATTGTAGAACATGTCCATTTCCAGCATACTTTTATCCTAACAACCTTATATATAGCTTTACATAGATTTATGAATCTTTTTTCTTTGTTTGGTTTTGAATTTAAAGAGGAATCAGTAACACTTGGCAAAAATTAAGTTGTCAAACTACAAACTTCATAAAAAGCTTCTAGTTCACCAACAGGAATAACATCACTTAACCTTGCAGCAAAACAAGCTCTTAAATAAATAAAAGTTAGTATAATTATACTAATATTAGTGCCACAATATATAGGAAGTCATCATGAATAAACAGCAATGAAGAAAAATAACAAATCAACAAGAAGTAACATAACCTAATGTGAGTTGCAGACTTAAAGAAGACGGGGAGACGAGGCTGAAAAATCAGGAAGACGATGCTGAAAAATGAGGAAGATAAGGCTGCTTGAGGGTTCCAAATGCCGAAGGAAAGGAGATGGAAAGATGAGGCTGAAAAATCTGTGACTGTTGATGGAGGATGGTGGTGTCGAGTTGCCGATGGGACGCCGATGGGAAGATGAAGGATGAAAATCTGATATAGGATTGTGATCTGTGGAGTAAAGGGAATTTAAAATTTTAAGGGTAGTAATTACTAATTGTAAGGCAAAATATAATTTTACATATAATATATATGTAATATATCCAACTAGGGTTATTAAGGCTCGCAAGCCTAAATGATCTTTGAATGCAAGGCTCGTGCTTGAGCTCAAATAATAATCGAGTCATATTTCAGGCTTGAGATCAGGCTTGAGCTCGCTTAGGCCGATTCGATCAAGCTTTTTACCAAGTCATCTCGAGTCGGATTGGTTCGCTTACACCACTAAATCTTGAGTAGCTCTCGAGTTAGCTTGTTTCTCTTACACCACTATTTCTTATCACAAATTAAGCCAATAAAAGTAGATGAAACTTTATTAGATGGAAGCTGGATTGAGGCAATGCAGGAGGAACTGCTTCAATTCAAAAGACAGGGTGTTTGAAACCTATGTCCTCTCCACCTTAAAAGATGCCAATAGGAACCAAATGGGTATTTTGTAATAAAAAAAGATGATAAAGGACTTGTTAGCAAGAAAAAGGGTGTTGGCCCATTTGATCGATTTGCAGTACAAATGAGTTGTTGAATTGTTCAATATCAAATAAAAAGAATAGACAAGACGAATAATGAAGATTGAGAACAATAACAATTCAATCAAAGTAAGACAATGATGATCAATACATTCAATAACAACGAAGCACAATGATATTTCTGTGAAATTACTACTTACAAAGGTGACTTGCAACAAGGATAAACGATTAGGGTTTTGCAAGATTAGCTAAAAATGATAAGGATCAAAACTATATATAGCAGTCTTAGTTTCGCAGACAGCTTCACTACAGCGAAACTGTACTGCCGAAACTATAGTTTCGCCTGGCAAAAACAACAGTTTCGCCGAGAGAACTAAGCAGTTGACTATGAGCTCACAATTTCACTGGACTACAAAACAAATAAAGCTAATTACATACAAAAGTAAGCTAACATAAGACCTATTACAAGCAAGCAAAATCATTCTAATCTAAGGTGAGTCCAACCTTTGCATGATCTTCGATACTCCTAGGTTGGAACTCATTGCCTTCACTCATCTTGACTTATCTCGTCAGCTCCAGTTTCCCCTCCTGCCTTTGATTTGTTTTCTACAGCTCCTGCAGCTACCTCCCTAGGGTCTTCAGCAAATGATTCAATTGGTCTCTTCCTGCTTCATTAGGCCCTTCGGGATGAGCACTAGCTTTCCAAACTCTCTGGCCAAATCTTGTATGTCCATGTTTAGTTCATTTTGGGCCCTCACTCTCTTTGTTAGTCTCTTCACCTCTGCCCTCACACCTCTAATCTATTTGCCACAGTCATAAACAGACTGGCTTCCTTCCTTGTCTCATCACCCATACCTGCTTTGATATGATTCTTGCACAAAACCAGCAGGTCTTCATCTCAAAAGCTAAAAAGCTCCATAGGATCAAAGACTTTGAACTCACCACCATTCTTCACTCTAATTACCGCCTCCCTTGTATTGTTATCATAAAACCACTTCTCAAAATTCTACAATTGTTGGGGAGGGGATCTACCAATCTGACCCTATTCACGGTCTTTGGGGTTTCACCCTTAGTGCAATCTTTTCCTTCTAGTCTCCCAGTCCTTGTCCTTCTTTGATCGTCTTCTCCGCTTTCATAAATCCAAAGGACTCAAATTGTCATTTAACCCATGTTTTATCTCCTTTTCCAATAATGAAGCTCTTTCACTAAGATGGTGTAACACTCGGTTATTTTAAAAGACAAGAAATAAAGAATAAAAGAAAGAAAGGGCAACTAAGTCCAAGTGGAGGGACTAAAAGTGTAAAAAGGACTAAAATCTTGTAAAGTTGGTGTAAAGGTGGGCATGGCCGCCCACCCTCTTTTCACATCACCATCTTCTTCGTTTTTTAGAGAGAGAGAGAGCAGAGAACTCTCGTTTTTCAAAACAAGAAGAAGAAGTGGGCGAATTCAAGGTAAGAATTCGCAGTTTTTATGTGTTTATGACTGGTTTTATCCCGGTTATGTGCTCTTGTGCTTATGTGCTTGTGTTGTGTTTGGGTGTGTGGGTATGGTGTTGATTTTAGGTGTTTTGGAACTCTTTGCAAGCGGGTTCAAAGAAAGAAACAACCAAGTTGCATCAGGTGAGTTCTAGACCCCGGTTTTCCTTGTTTTAAATGAATCTTTAGGGCTGAAAATGTATTAAAATGGTTTTATAAAGTTCATGTATGTTTACTCGTGTGCATTGTGCATGAATGAATGTGATTCTTGTATGCTTATAGGTTATTCATGTTAGAATAGCCACATTAAGCTTAGAACAGATAGATTCGATGATTTGGGTTGAAAACATACTGGAAACATATAGTACAGAAGGTCCATGCGCCTAAATAAGGTTCATGCACCTGAAAATGCCATAGTAAGAACTAAGTGTGATCCATGGGCCCAAACAGTATTCCATGCTCCCAAACAGTATTCCATGCACCTAAGATTACCTTAGAAATAATAAAGTACAGCCCATGCGCCTTAACAGTTGTCCATGCGCCTAAGTGTTCATACGCACCAATAGTGCCCATGCGCCTGAATGAGTTCATGCGCCTAAAGTGAAAATGTTTAAGTGTTAGGCTGATGCGCCTAAATAGTGATGAAACACCCAAATAGGGCTCATGCGCCCAAATAGTTCCCATGCGCCTAAGACTTGGAAATTTTTACAGAATTTTCAAGGAGTCTGTGCTTTAGGGATTTGACCGAGGTTGACTAAGGGCTTATTAATGATGTTGTTTCATGCATGATATGATTGATTACGATTGTTCCTTATTATGGTTATTGCTATTATTATTATTACCCATAGTATATGACTTTACGTGGTATGTTATTATCGTAACGTAAAGTATTTCGTAATAATAAAGTGACAGAGCAATAAAGAAAGAAGAGGAACATTAATAAAATGTTAACAAGTCTTGCAAGCTTACAAGAGGGACACGACTGTGTTGTCGTTAGCTTAACTGTGTTGCGGTTTAGCTACCCTTTTATGCACATAGGGTCAATCAATTGACATTGGCAGGACCTTTGTAGCGTGTCCTGGGTGATTGGGTCGGCCTTGTACATAGTACACAGACCCTATCGGGGGATACAGTTACCCTTTCGGGGGATATAGTTGACCCTTTTGGGGGATCCAATTACCCTTTCTCGGGATATAGTTGACCCTTTCGAGGGATACAGTTACCCTTTCAGGGGATATAGTTGACCCTTTCGAGGGATACAGTTGACCCTTCGAGGGATATAGATGGCCCATCACCCGTTTTCCACCGCGCATATAGTTGGGGTATTGCTCACTCGTCCCTACAGAAAGTGAAACATAAAGTTAAAAATTTACAGACAAGGCATACAATACAGAGAACGAACAATATTTGTTCATATACTTGATGCGTGCTCGCATATACAGTACAGAGTTGTATTTTACAGAAAAGAGTATTTTCTTATACAACATATAGAAAGTATTTTATTACTTTAAAAACTAGAGCTCACTCAGCAACGCTGACTTTAATACATTTTCAGTTGGCAGGTAATCATTGCTGAGGATGGCACGAGAGTGAAGCTACTCGGCAAGGGAAAGACTGTCATCCATTCATATTCTATGTTGCTGTTGTTTTGTAATGCGTATAAACAATTCTTTTTTAATCAGTTAAATGATGATGTATTGCTCAACAACAGGAGTTTTAATGAAATGAATGGCTTTTGATAAACATATTCTGCTGCATAAGCTCGTTTATTTGTAATGATTAATGTTTTAATTGCTATGAATGACTAACTGTGAGGTTTCCAGGATCGGGGCCTTACAAGTTGGTATGAGAGCCAAAGTTTAAGAGAATTGGGTTAAATAAACTTTTAAAACCTAAACTTAAAATGAAAATAGGACAAATGGAGGGATGTCAGCCCGAGTAGCTACGTGCCATCAGGTATGTATTCTCTTAAAGTTAACCGGTATTACTTGCGCATGCTATTTGATTATGTGCTTATAGTAGATTTAGATACTGATTAAGTCAGGGTAGGAAATGTTTGGGGTATGAAGAGTAAAGTAAGTGACTAATCACAACTGGCCACTGTAATTAGGGACTTACTATACTTGACATAAACTGAGTATTACCTTGAATGACCGTGTTAGTGTTTGAATCTTATAGTGTGTTTGTAGAGGATGGCTGGAGGTAGATCTTCAAAGGCCTCTCGTGGTAGAGGTCACGGTGCTGCTCCCCGACCTAAGAGAGGGAGACCCAGAGTAGAGAAAGTGGTTCATGAAGAACCAGAGACCCCTCATCCGGAGGGTGGCGACGAGAGCGCCAATCTGAGAGCCTCAGTAAAAGAAGTTATGGTGGAAGAGGTTCACCAGGTTATGCAGACGATTCACCATCTGTAGTGACTGAAGTGATCAAGGCAGTTAGAGAAGGAGAGAGAAAGGAAAGGGGCGAACCTACGGGCGAAAGAAGACAGCCCCAGACTGAGACGGTTCCATCCAATGATGAGGATGAGGAAGAAGAGCCTACGCTGGAGGCGACTTGAGGCTGCAACTATGGGGCATTTATGAGATGCAAGCCCCCTACCTTTGATTGGAACGACACTGCTGCAGCTGCTCACCGATGGGTGAGGGAGATGGAGGCTGTCCTCGATATCAGTGAGTGCCGTGAGGATCAAAAGGTGAAGTTCGCTACCCACTCCTTTGTGGACTCGGCTTTGTGCTGGTGGGACAACGTTGTCCAAGCTGAGGGTAGCAGGGCCATTGGAAGAATGAGATGGCCTGAACTGAAGAAGCTAGTGATCGAGGAATTCTGTCCTCACAGAGAGATGGACAAGATAAAGAGACTTCCTGCAGCTGGAGGCAGGAATGATGTCACACCAGCAGTACACCACCAAATTTAATGAAATGGCACGGCTGGTGCCCAATCAAGTGACACCATTGTCACGAAAGATTAAAAGATACATCCAAGGGCTACCGGCGGATATCCGTAGGCATATGATTGCCGCCCGGCCGAGCACGTTCAGGTCGGCAGTTGACTCTACCGGCAGATTATATGATGAGCGAGAGGTGGTGGTGACTGAGGTGGATAGGAAGGATGGTGGTAGTCGGAACTGGAATGGGAAACGGTTTGGATGTGGTAGAACCACTCCAAACAAGAAGGTGGTAAAGGTAGGTGATCGACGTGTGGTCACATCTGGATCAGGGCTGAGGAGGTGTGACAAATATGGGAGAGAGCATACTGGTGAGTGCAGAATAGGGATGAACGTATGCTTCAGGTGTGGTCAGCCTGGCCATATCGCTAGAGACTGTAAGAAGCCGAGGGCAGAGAGCTCTGGGGCAGAGAAGAAGAAGCCAGAGGAAGGAGGACAGAGGGCAGGTGCTAGAGCTTACACCATGACCCGGGAGGAAGGCAGAGCTGATCCCGATGTTGTGTCAGGTATGTTTCTAGTAAACCAAACTTATGCCTCTGTATTGTTTGATTCTGGTGCTAGTAGGAGTTTTATTTCTACTACTGTCTACGCTAAGTTGCCTGTTGTCAGTAGAAAGGTCAGTGCATCATTTGATGTAGAAACTGCTATTGGTAAGTCCACTAGAATTACTAATGTGATAGAGGACCGTGCCATAGAACTAGAGGGTCATAGTTTTGCTGCTAGTTTACATGTGATACCCCTAGGTGGATTTGATGTAGTACTAGGGATGGACTGGTTAGCAACCTATGAGCAAACATCGTGTGCCGCAAGAAGATGATCTGATTGATAACGCCTCACGGAAATGAGGTGACGGTTATGGTGATCACGTCATGACAATCCCGAGGGTGATTTCGATGGCGGTGGCGGGAAAGTGCATAAGACGCGGATGTAGTGCATACTTGGCATACATAAAAGATGTGGATGCGTCAGTACCGCAATTATCCGAAGTACCAGTGGTGTGCGACTTTCCGGATGTATTCCCGGAAGACTTACCTGGTGTGCCACCAGATCGCGAGGTTGAGTTCCAAATTGACTTGATACCCGGTGCTCAACCCGTTGCCAAGGCACCATACCGCTTGGCTCCGACTGAGATGAAAGAGTTAATGGAGCAGTTGCAAGAACTGCTGGATAAGGGTTTCATTAGACCGAGTATCTCACCATGGGGTGCTCTGGTAGTTTGTGAGGAAGAAAGACGATAGTATGAGGATGTGTATTGACTAACGAGAGTGAACAAGTTGACGGTAAAGAACCGAACCCCCTACCAAGAATAGACGATCTGTTTGATCAGCTCCAAGGTGCTAGTTGGTTTTCGAGGATAGATCTTCGATCTGGTTACCATCAACTAAAAGTCAAGGAGCAGGACATTCCTAAAATAGCTTTTCGCACGCGCTACGATCACTATGAGTTCCTCGTTATGTCGTTTGGATTGAGCAATGCGCCAGATGCTTTTATGGATTTGATGAAACGAGTTTGTCGGCCAATGTTAGATAAATGAGTGATTGTGTTCATTGATGATATCCTAATTTATTCGAAGAGTGAGATTGAGCATGCCAGTCACATTCGGGAGGTTCTGGAGACGTTATGAACGGAGAAGTTGTATGAAAAATTCTCCAAATGCGCGTTTTGGTTACGCGAAGTTCAGTTCTTGGGTCATGTGGTGAATCCTGATGGGATTAGGGTGGACCCGGCTAAGGTAGAGGCAGTGACGCAATGGAAGTCTCCAAAGACGCCATCCGAGATTCGTAGTTTCTTGGGTTTGGTGGGCTACTATAGGAGATTTATCCAAGAATTCTCTAAGATTGCTTCTCCACTGACTAAGTTGACCTAGAAGGATGTAAAGTTTATATGGGGTCAAGCCCAAGAACAAGCGTTCGAAGAGTTAAAGGTGAGGTTGACTCAAGCTCCTGTCTTGTCAGTAGCCGAAGGAAGCGAGGACTTGGTGTTATATTCTGATGCTTCTTACTCGGGGTTGGGGTGTGTACTGATGCAAAGTGGAAAGGTCATAGCCTATGCATCTCGACAGTTGAAAGTTCATGAGGTCAACTACCCTACTCACGACCTGGAGCTAGCAGCTGTGGTCTTTGCACTAAAGATTTGGAGGCACTATCGGTACAGGACGAAGTGCACCATTTTCACGGACCACAAGAGCTTGAAGTACTTCTTCGAGCAAAAAGATTTGAACATGAGGCAGAGGCGATGGTTGGAGCTTATAAAGGATTATGATTGCGAAATCCATTACCATCCGGGCAAAGCCAACGTGGTGGCCGATGCTCTTAGCGGAAAGGAGAGGCCCGAGCCGACTCTGGTGAAAGCATACCAACTAATCATGACCTCTGATGTAATGAAGCAAGTCAAGGAGTTTCAGGATGAGGAATTAAAAGAAGATCATCTAAAATCTGAAAGAATGAGAGGTCTGGTTGGGGAATTGAGTGAAAACACCCTTGGTGTTAAAACTCGATTTGGACGGGTGTGGATTCCTCATTTCGGGGATCTACGTGTGAGGATTATGGATGAAGCTCACAAGACTCGATACTCCATTCATCCTGGTGCCACAAAGATGTATCATGACATAAAGAAAGATTATTGGTGGTCGGGTATGAAACGTGACGTGGCAGAGTATGTGAGTAAGTGCCTTACTTGCTTGCAAGTGAGGCGGAACATCAAAAGCCGTATGGGAAAATCCAACCTTTGGATATACCGGAATGGAAGTGGGAGCACATCACCATGGACTTCATAATGAAGTTGCCACATACTCCGAAAGGATACGATACCATATGGGTGATTGTTAACCGCTTGACGAAGAGTGCTCACTTCCTACCGATCCGCGAGACATATTCATCCGAGAGGTTGGCTGACCTGTTCATCAAGGAGATTGTAACTCGTCATGGTGTACCGGTGTCCATTGTGTCTCATCGTGACACCCGGTTTACGTCTAAATTCTGGAAGAAATTCCATGACGCCATGGGGACGAGGTTACATATTAGCACGGCTTATCATCCTCAAACTGATGGTCAATCAGAAAGGACCATTTAGACGTTGGAGGACATGATTCGGGCATGTGTAATCGATTTTGGTGGAAGTTGGGACGACCACTTACCGTTAGCTGAATTCTTGTACAACAATAGCTATCATGCCAGTATTGGCATGCCACCATATGAGATGTTATACGGTAGGAGATGTAGGACACTCGTTTGTTGGGGTGACGTTGGTCAGAAAGAGTTGGGAAGCGTCGAGGTAATCGAGGCTACGACAGAGAAGCTTGAAAAGATTAAAGCCTTCATGAAGGCAGCTAAAGATAGATAGAAGTCGTATGCCGATAAACGACGTAGACCAATCGAGTTCTAGGTGGGTGACCGGGTCATGTTGAAGGTCTCACCTTGGAAGGGTATTATCCGATTTAGAAAGCGGGGTAAGTTGAGCCCAAGATATATAGGCCCTTTCCGAATCATTGTTGGAGTAGGAGAGGTGGCCTATAGGCTAGAATTGCCGGATGAGTTAAGTGGGAATCACCCGACATTCCATGTGTCTCATGTGAGAAAGTGTATAGCTAATGAAGACATGATTGTTCCACTGGAGGAAATTGAAGTAGATGAAAGGCAAAATTATGTGGAACAACCAGTGGCAATCATCGATGGTAAAGAAAAAAGGCTGCGAAATAAAGTGGTTCCTCTTGTGCGTGTACAGTGGAAGCACAGGAAGGGATCCGAGTCTACATGGGAGACTGAGGAGGAGATTAGGCAGCATTATCCTAGTCTGTTTGAGGAATAAGAGGTTTCAGGGACGAAACCTATATAAGGGGGGTGGACTTATAACACCCGGTTATTTTAAAAGACAAGAAATAAAGAATATGTTGGACCAAAAGAACCAATGAGCCAAGATCAGAAAACCTCTAAGTCCCACATGATATCACAACAACTGCTGAAGGCTTCATCAGCAGTTCGACAAGTGCTGAAGACTTCACAGCTGAAGATCAAGTACTGAAGACTTCAACAGCTCAGACTAAAGTGCTGAAGCTCAACAGCTGAAGAACACAAGTGCTGAAGCTGAAGACTAAAGTGCTGAAGTCCAACAGCTGAAGAACACAAGTGATGAAGCTGAAGACCAAAGTACTGAAGGTCGACAGCTGAAGAATACAAGTGTGAAGCTGAAGACCAAGTACTGAAGTTCAACAGCTGAAGAGTCCACAAGTGCTGAAGATCAACAATTGATGTACAAAGTCTGAAGACAAAGACTGAAGACATCAGCTGATGACATCTACTGGAGTCATCTGATGAAACGTCTGAAGTTCAAGTCTGAAGACCAAGTGCTAAAGTTTTAGTAGTTTGTCACAACAGCTGAAGAGTACTTCTTCAGTAGTTGTGTTTATCAGTAGTTTTATGTTTTACTTTCAGTAGTTTTGTAAAACGACTGAAGAGCTTGTTCTTCAGTCGTTGTAGTTTCAGTACTTCTTATCAGTAGTTTTGTAATAAGTAAACACTTAGCTTCTTGTAAGAAGATGTCAGCTGCTTGACATCTTCAGTAGTTTTAGTGTTTCAGTAGTTTGTTAAATAACGGTTAGATGCACTATAAAGTGACATCAGCCTACGTCATCTTTCCTTATATAAGGAAGAATGACCTAAATGTAATTTTGCCAAAGCCATGCCAAAGCGTGTGATTGAATGAAATATTCCTTTTGCAGAAACTTTCTCTCTCTATAACTAATTCTGTTCATTGCTATATTTTTGGTATTCTTGCTCGAATTGTGCTAGTTGGTACTGTATTCTGCTGCTGAAATCATTCGAATCAATAAAACTAGATGCTAAGATCCTATCAAATGGTATCAGAGCTGGTAATCATTGATCGATCTAACAATTGATCATTGAAACTGCTCATTTGCTCTAAGTTTGATCGAACTAGCAAATTCGCACGAATCTGTTATAGAGGTTGAAGTTCTGTCGCTTTTGGCTATTTTAATTGAGGTTCTTAGTGGTTTTGAGCTAAATTTGTTTGCTTATCTTGAATTTGTCTGAATTTTCGAAAATGACTACACCTTCTAATGATCCACACAATACTGGTTCCTCAACCAAGCCTCCGATGCTGGTTAGGAATGAGTATAACATTTGGCAACGAAGAATGCTCCATCACCTGTCTGTCAATAGTTCAGGTTGTTGGACATCCGTGGTACATGGACCACATAAGCCAATGGTGAATCATCCGGAAACAAATCAGTTGATTCCGAAGAAGAAGGAACAATACTCTGATGAGGACAAGAAGTTGTTTGAGATTGATGCTAAAGCCCATGGAATTCTGGCCATGGCACTGCCTAATGAAATCTATTCTGGGCTTATGCATCATGAAACTGCTCATGACCTTTGGAATGCACTGAAAGAACAATTTGGTGGCACTGATGAGGTCTTAGCAAACAACAGGGAAATCCTCGCCCAACAGTATGAGATTTTGCTCATAGAAAGGGTGAGACTCTGACTCAGCAGTTTGAGCGGTTTTCATGTTAATCTCTGAGTTGAAAATGGTTAAACATGAATATACCAAAAGCCAAATGAACCCAAATTCCTCAGATCACTGCCTGAGAGATGGGACACATATACAATTGTCCTACGCTCCAGTGCAAATCTGGATAGTCTATCTCTCACCCAACTTCATGGGAAACTGCTTACATTCGAAAGAGAGATAGAGAAGAAAAGGAAACTGGCTTCATCTGGTAAGCTCACTAAAGACTTTGTACCAGGAAACACTGCCTTGGTTGGTCATGAGTCAGAATATGCTTCATCTGAATGCCAGTATGATGACCATATTGATTTCTCTTCAAACACTTCTGATTCTGCATTTGTGAGTGTTGATAGTCAGTTTACTGGGTGTAATAATGACAATCTATGCTTTATCATGGATGATCTCAAGGGGATTGCTGATGATGACTTAGAAGAGATGGATATTTTGAGCCAAATGGCCTTGATAAATATCAGATCTCAGAAGTTCTACAAAAGAACTAGAAGAAAGTTCCCAGGACTCTCTGGCAAAACCAAAGTTGGTTTTGACAAGAGTAAGTTGAGGTGTCACAAATGCCACAGGCTTGGACACTTTGCTAGAGAATGTAGATCATCTGGATCTAATTCTTCTGCACCCTTTGTGACTTTCCTAGCAATAGTCACAACACAGAGGGCAACATCCTGTCAATTCTGGTCATCATTCTCAACCACAATCTCCTGCATATTTTGTTCCTCAGGGTCCAATGCCATATCCTTACCCTTGTTATTACATGCCACAAACCAGTCAGGTTCAAGAACCCATTGCTCAACAACCACATGCTCTTCCTGAGCCTCAACCATCTCAATCTCATCACCTCCTCAACCTCAACAACACAGCTTCTTCACCCCTGGAGTTGTTGACTGGAGCAGTTTATCAATGACATGTCTCGTCATGAACAACTGTTCACAGGTGCTGGTCAACATGGTGGTGACAGTCCTTTTGGAATCTGGCACTTATGGCTCTGGAGTCTGCAAATGGATCATCCTCAAATGCCTCTTCATCACAGGTATCACAGGTATCCTCTGAGGCTAAGGCCAAATTATGTTCTGAAACATGCATAGCAGCATTTGCCTCTATTAGAGAAGCAAATGTAGCTTTAATTAATAAGAACATAGAGCTAGAAAAGATCATTTCCAAAAGAAAAGCTGAGTTTGAGTCTATGCTTAAAGAAAAATGATGAGATTTATAAACTTAAATGCCAATCACTGATGATAAGGCTAGGGAAGAGGTACTTTTAGAAAAGTACAAAGACCTCAAGAAACCCTTGCAGTCACCCAAGTAGAGTGTGATCGATGGGTACAATCATGCAAAGGTTTGAAATGCTTCTTAGTAAGCAATCAGCTTCCAATGTGAAGTTTGGTATTGGTTATAATCACACTGCTCCTCCTACAGATTTTGCTTCAAGAGCAGAAGTGAAATCTGATGGAGAAAGCAATACCCAATCCACCTCATCATGTGATTCACTTTCTGATAGAGCACCATCAGAAGTTGAAGTTAGTATTATTCCCTCGTGAACCTATCAGCTGATCTTGATGGTTCAAATACTGACACTCACATGATTTACACCTGAAGTTCAAAAAAACTCCAACTACTGTCAGCACTGAAGAGAAGAAAACTGTCAGTAGAAAGGGTTTGAAGACTACTAAAGAGGAAGTCAAGAAAGCAAATAGTGCTTCCAAAGTGCTGAAGAACAAGTCTTCAGTAGTTTCATTCTCTTTAGTTGATGATCAACATAAGATGAAGAAGAAACCATGTGAAATATGTGGTTTGTTCAATCATCTTACAGATGATTGTTGGTACAAAAGAGGATCCAAACTCAACATAAAGAAGAAATTAAAGAGAAAATGGTTAAAATGAAAACTGAGTTTGAAGCCACATTTGTACGAGCAACATCAAATCCTGTAACCCTTAAGTCCAAAAAGAAATCCAAAAGGAAGGGTTAAACAGGTAACAGCTGAGATTGCTCAAAAGAAGAAGGTGCAACATAGGAACTTATCAAACTCCAATGCCAATATGTCTGGAGAGCTGAAAGCTTTATCACAAAATCAGACACAGCTGGTTATGATGGTTCAACATCTATTGGGAAGAGTTAACCAATTAGATGTTCCTATGTTGAAACCACAGAAAAGGAGGTCCAAGCCAAAGGATTCCTCCTCTTCACACCATCTTCTTTCTCTCAGGCTGTTGTTTCCAACAACCTGTTAGTTTACCATCTGTTGATGAGAACAGGCCCAAAACCAAAAGGTTTGGGTCTCAAAATCTAACTAATTTGTTGTGTTTTTTGCAGGGTTCTTCACATGCCACAGAGGCATCTGGTATGTAGACAGTGGAGGATCCATGCATATGACAGGAAACAGATCACTTCTTAAAGACTACTCTCAAGGAAGGAAGGGGTTTGTGTCATTTGGAAATGATGCAAAGGGTTACATCATCGACAAAGGCTTTGTTTCCAATGGGGAAATAAAGTTTGATGATGTTAACCATGTGGAAAATCTCAAGTACAACCTCTTGAGTGTCAGTCAAATGTGTGACAAAGGCCATGTTGCTCTTTTCACCAGTCAAACTGTCGATTCTATCATCCAAAGTTCTAAGTTTGATTGATAAGGTGTTGGATGAATACACTCTCCTGAAGGCCAACAGGACAGAAGAGTGTATGCCTTAGATCTTTCAAGAAAATAGATCTCAAAGGCCATCCTTGCCTATTTTCCAAGGCTTCCCTCAAGAATCTACTCTATGGCATAGAAGGCTGGGTCATGTTAATCTCAAAAACATAAATCAGCTGATAAACCATGGTTAGTAAGGGGACTGCCTATGAAGGAGTTCAAATGTGAAGATAACTGTACTGCTTGTTTAAAAGAAAACAACACAAAGCTTCATTTCCCTCCATAGAAGAACCTAAGTCCACTGCCTGCTTACAGCTTCTTCACATGGATCTCTTTGGTCCTGTGAGAGTGATGAGTAGGCTAAGAAGAAATACTGTCTGTAATTGTGGATGATTACTCCAGATTGTATGGACTTTCTTCTTGCATTCAAAGGTGAGGCAGCTCAGAAGATTATCAACTTTGTGTTGTATGTTGAGAAGCAGTATTCCTCTCTCAATCAAGTGTATTAGAAGTGATAATGGAATAGAATTCAGAAACAATACACTTGATGAGTTCTACCTCTCAAAGGGAATCAAGAGGCAGTTTAGCATTCCAAGAACTCCTGAACAAAATGGAGTAGTGGAGAGAAAGAACAGGACCCTTATTGAAGCTGCAAGGTCCATGTTGGCTGATTCTAGACTGCCAATGACTTTTTGGGCTGAAGCTGTCAATACAGCTTGCTATGTACAGAATAGAGTTCTAGTAAATCAGAGGTTGATGAAGACTCCATATGAAGTTCTTCATCATTGGCCCCTTTAATTTCATTCTTCAGAGCTTTTGGGTGTCCTTGTTTCATTCTCAACACACGGATCAACTCCAAAAATTTGATCCTAAGGTGGATGCAGGGTACTTTGTTGGTTATTCATCAACTTGCAAAGCATACAGAGTCTTCAACTGCAGAACAAAGATGGTTGAAGAGACTCTACATGTTAAGTTTAATGAATCTCCAAAGGACAAGATTCCACAAAGCCCTGTGGAGCTATTTGATTTGGACATACTGCAATATGTTCCTTATCAAACTCCTGCTGTTGCTCCTGTCAACAGTTCACCACCTGATGGTACTGCTGGTCCTGATGATGATGATGATAACAGTACTCACCTCTTCAGTTTAGTGACCAACTGCCTGTGTCCTCTAAACCTGATGCTCCTGTAGCTTCAGTAGCTTCATCCACAACAAGTGCTGATGAGATTTCTACATCTTCAACTTCATTTGAGTTGCCACCATCTACATGGTTTCAAGAGTCTACATCAACATCTGTTGCTGCTGAAGGTTCTACAAACACTTGCACTGTCTCATTGTTTATCAAGAGCTGACGAATCACCCAATGTCTCAAATCATTGGTGATATCAATGTTGGAGTTTCAACCAGAAGTCAATTGTCCAATTTCTGCTTCTATGCTCTCTTCATCAGTCAGCTAGAGCCAAAGAATTATTATGTTGCACTTAGAGACAATGGCTGGGTTGAAGCAATGCAGCTTGAGCTTCTTCAGTTCAAAAAGCAGCAAGTGTGGGGGCTTGTTCCTCTTCCCCCAGGTAAGTGTGCAATAGGCACTAAATGGGTGTTTAGGATAAAACAGATGAAAATGGGCTTATTGTTAAGAACAAGGCCAGACTGGTTGTTCAGGGGTTTGCACAAGAAGAAGGTATTGATTATGATGAACCTTTGCCCCTGTAGCCAGACTGGAGGCAATTAGATTGTTCTTAGCCTATGCTGCACTCCACAATCTTAAATTTTTTCAAATGGATGTTAAAAGTGCATTTTATATGGTAAATAAAAGAAGAAGTTATGTGTGTCAAACACCAGGTTTTGAGGATAATAAACACCCAAATGGGTATACAAGCATGATAAGGCTCTTTATGGGTTGAAACAAGCTCCTAGAGCCTGGTATGAGACATTATCTAACTTTCTTCTGCAAAATATTTTCACTACAGGCTCCATAGATAAAACCTTATTTATTAGGAAGGTGGATCAGCATAAGCTACTTGTTCAAATTTATGTTGATGATATTATATTTGCATCCTCGGATCCCTAGTTGTGCGATGATTTTACAAAATTAATGCAAAGGAAGTTTGAATGAGTGCAATGGGAGAATTACAGTTCTTTCTAGGCTTGCAAATCAAACAAAAAGCTGATGGAATTTTCATTCATCATCTAAATATACAAAAGATGTTTTAAATAAGTTTGATTTACAAAACTGTAAGCCCTGTTCTACTCCCATGTGCAACACACACAATTGGATATTGATCAGAAAGGAAAAGCTGTTGATGAAACGCTTACAGATGTATGATTGGTCCTTGATGTATTTAACAGCTTCTAGACCAGATATTATGTTTGCTACATGTGTTTGTGCTAGATTTCAAGCTGCACCTAAAGAGTCTCATCTGATTGCAGTCAAGAGGATCTTTAGATATTTGCAAGGTACACAATCTCTAGGTTTATGGTATTCCACTGGCACTCTTGCAAATTAGTTGCTTTCTCTGATAGTGACTATACAGGGTGTAAGTTAACCAGGAAATCACTTCTGGTGGATGTCAATTCCTAGGCAACTGTTTGATTTCTTGGCAGAGTAAGAAACAAACATCTGTTGCTACATCCACTGCTGAAGCCGAGTACATTGCTGCTAAGTTGTACATCCCAAGTACTCTGGCTTCAGAATCAACTTTTGGACTATGGCATTACAGAGACTAAGACTCCGTTATTAATGGATTGTGCTTCAGCTCTTTGCATTGTCAAAAATCTAGTCCAGCACTCTAGGACCAAACATATAGAAATTAGACATCATTTTAAAAGAGATTGTTTCGAAAAGGGTCTAATTAATCCTATGTTTGTGCCTAGTGCTGATGAGATTGCAAACATTTACTAAGCCTTTGGATAGTTCAACTTTCCACAACCTGGTGTTAAGGCTTGGTATGCTGCAGCTAAGAATAAGTGACAACTACTGATGATCTCAGTAATAAGTACTGATGATCATTGGTAACCATGTCACATATAAGTACTGATGAGTTCTTTTACCCTCAGTAGTTTTTATAACTACTGAGGCTAAATGCCTCACAAGTACTGAAGTACTTTATCTGTTCTAAACTACTGATGTAGTTACAACTACTGAAAATAGTAAAAACAGATAAGTACTGACGTCCTATGAAAACCTGAAAAGCAGATGAAAAGTCTGATGAGTAAGTGTGAGGACAATATGAAACAGCTGAAAAGCTAAGAATTGACGAAAACAGCTGATGAGTAATTCTCTTCAGTTGTTTCTACAACTGCTGTTTCTAAACAACTGAAGCAAGACCACAGTCTTCAGTAGTTTCACAACTACTGATAACTAATACCGTAAACAACTGATGGCAAAACCACTGTCTTCAGTAGTTTCACAACTATTGATGACAAACACCAAGTCCTCAGTTGTTTACATCATATGAAGTCAAAACCACGACCTTCAGTAGTTTCATAAATACTGATGGATAACACCAAGACTTCAGCTGTTCAACATCTGATGGTCAAAACCAGTCTTCAGTTGTTTTATAACACCTGATGACAACACCACCACTGTCAGTCGTTTTAAACTCTGACGGTTAATATCACGTCATCAGTAGTTTCAAACAGCTGATGACCACACCAAAACCTTCAGTAGTTTTCTTTCAGCCTTTTCCTATCCCAACCCTAAATACCTGTCTTCTTCTCAAATGTTCCATTAGCCGTTCTTCTGACCTTCATACTCTCAAAAAATGGCAACCATGAGTCTAAAACCCAGACATAATTGCATCGCCTACCTCACGAAATCGGCCTTCTGGATAAAGTTTGATCACGCCATAGACCTAATGGCTGATTCTCAGTATAGTACTGCTCTGCTCTTAAACTCGACCATCTACCAAGAGTCACTAAGTCAGTTTTGGTCCAATGCATATGTTCACACTGATGTGCCTTCCGCCAAATTCTGTTCGGTCATTGGTTAACCAAAAACAAGTAGATGTTACACCTGATAGCATTCGTCGAGTGCTAAATTTACAAGATGCTACTGCTGTGACTGAGTACCCGAAGGGCACAACTGATATGTCCTTCATCAATAATGGGTACGACGGAAATCTTCGAGCTGCTACCATACTGAAGAAGAAATTCCCTGATGCTGAAAGACTGATATTCATATGGTGAATGTTTGCTTAGCCTCGAAGACATCCTCATGGGATCAAATGTCTTCCGTGGCAGGCAACAGGTATTATATTCAATTCTAGAACACCAACCTTTAAATTTTTCACAAATTGTGTTTCTAGAAATCAAAGATCTGGCACAGAAACCTGTGGGAAACAGATGGCTATTATATCCAGGTTTCTGATGGTCATAATTTTAAATGAATTACAAACTGATGGCCTTGTGGCCTTGGAGTCCCTACACCAGCTGTTCTAGCTGAGGTATACTCCAGGCATAACTCCGACCAATCTCTCAAAGAAGCTGCCCGTTTGCCCAAACCCAAGCAAAGGGAACCCACATCTTCAACTGCCAGATCCAAAGTCCCTACCAAGCCAAAATCAATACCCAAACAAGCTAATCAGGGAGATGAGTCCCCGATGATGTGCTCCTGTACCACCCAAACAGGATAAACCTACTGGTTCAACCCTCCAGTAGTGTTAAAGACTCAACCAGCAACAGCCGCACAGGTATCCTCTCAAAAGGATCCTGTTGCAACCACTTCAGGGGAAACCACATTACTGAGACCTCTCTCACTTGAGGAGGTTATCATGAAGAGCATCCTCTCCAGGATGCAATCAGCTTCTATCCCCTCTCCCCATGCAAATGCCCCCCAAAGTCCAACCATTATAATTGCTAATATGTGACTCAGCTGCATGCCTCTCCTCCTCCCCTACAACCACCAACAAAGGTGAGAACAACAACAATTGAGGAAGAGGATACACATGCTTCTGACAACCCACATCACCGGGGTTTAAATGTTCTATCTCCTGGTGTGGATATGGAGATCAGAACATTTGGTGAGGCTGCCACCTCTTCTGAATCAGCATATGATCAGACTGAGGTTGGTAACATAACTAAGACCTCACTAGAGGCAACAACTGATGAAGGACAAAGTCCTGAGGCTGGAAGTCCCCAGTTCCAAGACAAAGGGGAACATGCTACATCTGGTCTACACCCAGTGCATGTACATCCTGCTACAAGCAGCAGGTCAGGTGATTCAGCATCTACTGATGATGACCTGGGCTTCTTTTATGATGTTCTTGCCCAAACATAATCCTAGAGGAGGAAGTCAGTAGGCTGCAAAAACTACTTGACCACTCTCTTAGGAGAAAGACCATCTGCCACCACATCACCCAACAGAATGGCACCTTCCTCTAAAGGTCCTTAAACACACAGCCACTCAAAGAATCTCAGCCACTGCCTCTGTTTCTGGCACCATTTCTCAGGACGAAAACCCCCTGAGCAAATGGATGCTATCCCTCAAAATCCCCTATCTTGGAGAAAAAGAAGGACCAAAGAAGTGGAAATAGAGAAGGACTGTGTGTATGAGACCGAGAAAGAGAAGAGAAGGAGAATGAGAATGAGAAGGGAGCTGAAAAGGAGAAAGTACATGAAAGTCAAAAGGACTTTCATGTCACATATAAGAAAAAGAAAAATGCTGAAAAAGAGAAAAACTTGAATGAAATGGTTAAAGAGGCTGATGCTGACACAACAGATCAATGGACAATATCATTGATCAGCTGTTTAGGCAAGGTTCAATACTGAAAAGCTGGACTTTGAAATAAGAAGATTAGAGATCGAAGAGATTCAACAAAGATGGGCCAGCTACAGCACAATGGATAGAGAAAGACTTGAGATCATGATCAGATTTATCAGCAAATACCTTGGGAGATCATTGATCGAAATAAAATCTGGACCAGGGACAACATCTGGCCATAACCTCCAAGATCTGTTCGTCTGAGGCATATACTAAGGGATTAGAATAGAAGCTTTGAATGAAGCAGGAGCAGGAGCAGGACTGAGCTAGCCAAACACTCAAAAGCCACACTCACCTCCAAAATGCTAACTCAGCCTGTCAACATTACCTCTCCAAAACAACCCCAACCACAACCCACAAAACCAACTCCCTTACCCTCAAAACCAACAGCCGATGATGCACCTAAGCAGAAGAAGAGAAAGGTGTTGAGGCTGGAAGAAGAAGAAGATGATGATAAAGACAGGCTGCCGATCTCAGCTGTTCTGCAGTTGCCTAAGGCCAAAGATCTCTCTCTTGCAATAACTCCTGAGCCAAACAAAGAGATGCAATCAAAGTGAAATTGGAAGAAGAAGAACAATACATATTGCACGATGAAGAGTTATTGAGGAGAGTAGATAAAGCATATGCAGCCACTTCCTCCATCATTAATATGAAAAAACAAGCTCAAAGGATTTATACTTTTAGACATACTTTTTAGTATGTGAAAGAAAGAGTAAGAATTTGGCTTGATCCCAGGGTGGCTCATAGAATACAAAAGAAAAATATCCATAAGAGATACAATGGGCAAGTGAAAAAGATTGTAGATGAAGTGATCTCCTTAGCCCTTGTAGTCTCACCCTGGGAAATCCTGAAAGATTTCAAAAAGGCCTACACCTCAAACATGCCCCACAAAAGATGCTGGAGAACAGAATGATCAAAAAGGGCTGGTGTATAAGAGGCTGAATGAGATCAGAAAGGATGAGTTACCACTGCTGTTAGAAGGTCATCATCCTGATGAATTTGCTTACAGACAGATTACAACAGTGGTACTCAAAAATGGAAAACAGGTCAAATTCCTGTCTGAGTACTATGGGCCAGAAGGATTCTTCGATGGTGAGGCAGAGGAGCTCACCATGAAGGAACAAATTGTATTTTTGGAGGCCTACACCAGGGAATCCTACAAGCTCATAGTTGAAGTGAGTCTCATGGATGGGGGAACAGCTCAGTGTCCAATTCCCCAATACAGAGCTCCCACCCATACATTGCCAAACAAATCATCAGAGACTCATTCCCAGGCCAGTGCTTATATGGGTCATCTTCTCAACTGATCAAGAAGGAAAAACCATTCTGCCAATAATAAGTGGGAAAATAAATCAATTAGAGGTTTTGGCTGCATTGATTCAGGGGGAGTTTGTTGGACCAAAAGAACCAATGAGCCAAGATCAGAAAACCTCTAAGTCCCACATGATATCACAACAACTGCTGAAGGCTTCATCAGCAGTTCGACAAGTGCTGAAGACTTCAACAGATGAAGATCAAGTACTGAAGACTTCAACAGCTGAAGACTAAAGTGCTGAAGCTCAACAGCAAAAGAACACAAGTGCTGAAGCTGAAGACTAAAGTGCTGAAGTCCAATAGCTGAAGAACACAAGTGCTGAAGCTGAAGATCAAAGTACTGAAGGTCAACAACTGAAGAATACAAGTGCTGAAGCTGAAGACCAAAGTACTGAAGTTCAACAGCTGAAGAGTCCACAAGTGCTGAAGATCAAACTAATGTACAAAGTCTGAAGACAAAGACTGGAGACATCAGCTGATGACAGCTACTGAAGTCATCTGATGAAACGTCTGAAGTTCAAGTCTGAAGACCAAGTGCTGAAGTTTTAGTAGTTTGTCACAACAGCTGAAGAGTACTTCTTCAGTAGTTATGTTTATCAGTAGTTTATGTTTTTACTTTCAGTAGTTTTGTAAAACGACTGAAGAGCTTGTTCTTCAGTCGTTGTAGTTTCAGTACTTTCTTATCAGTAGTTTTGTAATAAGTAAACACTTAGCCTCTTGTAAGAAGATGTCAGCTGCTTGTCATCTTCAGTAGTTTTAGTGTTTCAGTAGTTTGTTAAATAACGGTTAGATGTCACTATCAAGTGACATCAGCCTACGTCATCTTTCCTTATATAAGGAAGAATGACCTAAATTGTAATTTTGCGAAAGCCATGCCAAAGCGTGTGATTGAATGAAATATTCCTTTTGCAGAAACTTCTCTCTCTATAACTAATTCTGTTCATTGCTATATCTTTGGTATTCTTGCTCGAATTGTGCTAGTTGGTACTCTATTCCGCTGCTGAAATCATTCGAATCAATCAAACTAGATGCTGAGATCCTATCAGAATAAAAGAAAGAAAGGGCAATTAAGTCCAAGTGGAGGGTCTAAAAGTGTAAAAATGACAAAAATCTTGTAAAGTTGGTGTAAAGGTGGGCATGCCCGCCCACCCTCTTTTCACATCACCACTTCTTCGTTTTTTTAGTGAGAGAGAGAGAGAGCAAAGAACTCTCAGTTCAGAACAAGAAGAAGAAGTGGATGAATTCAAGGTAAGAATTCGTGGTTTTTATGTATTTATGACAGGTTTTATCCCGGTTATGTGCTCTTGTGCTTATGTGCTTGTGTTGTGTTCGGGTGTGTGCGTATGGTGTTGATTTTAGGTGTTTTGTAACTCTTTGCAAGCGGGTTCAAAGGAAGAAACACCCAAGTTGCATCAGGTGAGTTCTTGACCTTGGTTTTACTTGTTTTAAATGAATCTTTGGGGCTGAAAATGTATTGAAATGGTTTTATAAAATTCATGTATGTTTACCAGTGTGCATTGTGCATGAATGAATGTGATTCTTGTATGCTTATAGGTTATTCATGTTAGAATAGCCACATTAAGCTTCGAACAGATAGATTTGATGATTTGGGTTGAAAACATACTAGAAACATATAGTACAGAAGGTCCATGCGCCTAAATAAGGTTCATGCGCCTGAAAATGCCATAGTAAGAACTAAGTGTGATCCATGCGCCCAAATAGTATTCCATGCACCTAAGATTACCTTAGAAATGATAAAGTACAGCCCATGCGCCTGAACAGTTGTCCATGCGCCAAGTGTTCATACGCACCAATAGTGCCCATGCGCCTGAATGAGTTCATGCGCCTAAAGTGAAAATGTTTAATGTTAGGCTGATGCGCCTAAATAGTGATGAAACGCCCAAATAGGGCTCATGCGCTCAAATAGTTCCCATGCGCCTAAGACTTAGAAATTTTTATAGAATTTTCTGGGAGTCTATGCTTTAGGGATTTGACTGAGGTGACTAAGGGCTTATTAATGATGTTGTTTCATGCATATATGATTGATTATGATTGTTCCTTATTATGGTTATTGCTATTATTATTATTACCCATAGTATGTGACTTTATGTGGTATGTTATTATCGTAACGTAAAGTATTTCGTAATAATAAAGTGAAAGAGCAATAAAGAAAGAAGAGGAACATTAATAAAATGTTAACAAGTCTTGCAAGCTTACAAGAGGGACACGACTGTGTTGTCGTTAGCTCAACTGTGCTGCAGGTTAGCTACCCTTTTATGCACACAGGGTCAATCAATTGAGATTGGCAGGACCTTTGTAGTGTGCCCTCGGGGAATACAATTACCTTTCGGGGGATATAGTTGACCCTTTCGGGGGATACAGTTACCCTTTCGGGGGATATAGTTGACCCTTTCGAGGGATATAGTTGACCCTTTCGAGGGATACAGTTGACCCTTTCGAGGGATATAGAAGGCCCATCACCCGTTTTCCACCGCACATATAGTTGGGGTATTGCTCACTGGTCCATACAAAAAGTGAAACATAAAGTTAAAAGTTTACAGACAAGGCATACAGTACAGAGAACGAACAATATTTGTTCATATAGTTGATGCGTGCTCGCATATACAGTACAGAGTTATATTTTACAGAAAAGAGTATTTTCTTATACAACATATAGAAAATATTTTATTACTTTAAAAACTAGAGCTCACTTAGCAACGCTGACTTTTATACATTTTCAGTTGGCAGGTAACAAACCATTCTTATTTTGTCATTTCAAAAACATCTCCATCTAATTCTCCCTTTTTTGCTACATATACCAGTGGCCTCTCATCTATCTCGTAAAACTCTGGTTCAGAATCATAGTCAACTAGCTGTTCGTCATCTTCCTCTTCATCGATTAGCCCTTTGCCTTTTTCAGCTTCTCTTTCAACTGATTTCTCCCTCACAACAACCTCACTAACCAAATCTTTATCTATATCAAAACCCATATTTTGAAACCCAGCTTCCAGTATCTCCTCCTCATTCTCCATATTTTCATTCTCATTCCCCACTCCAGAACCTCCCTCACCTCCAGTTGTTGCACCAGATGTGCCCTCTCCTTCCCTGGAGGATGTACCCATATTCAAGAATGGGAATTTAGAAGTATCAGTTAATTCATCTTACTCAGATTGAGTTAGTTGATTGGGCAGGCCGGCAACAACTTTCAATTCATTAATTTCCTTAAATAGCTTCTTTATCAACAAGCTTTGGTCTACCAACATACACTTCATCCCTTCTATCACGTCATCCTTTTGACTCTCTCGCATTTCTTGATTAGTGAGTTTTGTTTTCATCATGCTCAATTCATTAGCAAGAGAGATGTTAAGGTTTTGAATCACATCCTCATCTAAACCACCTCTTTTTTCTCTCTTTGTGGTTTCTGTAAATGCTTGGTGTCTTTGTTTGGTTCTCCTTTTAGACTCTCCTACATCAGCTTTCTTTTTCAATCTTCTCTCTTTGTCAACCCTTATCTCTTTAGCCCTTTCATTCACCTCCTCTTCGAAGTCATAATCCTTTTCCTTTTCATATATTTTCCTTTTCTTAGCAGCATCTGTCTGTTGTGCTGGGTCTCCTCAGCTCTCTTATTTTCTGACTCGTCCACCCTCCTTATATAATTTCATCTTTCAGGTGGGTACATGTTTTCCCAGAGTTAGGTGATCTTCCCGCTGAAATCATGTCTAATAGCACAACAATCTGTGAAAATGCGCGTGTTCATATGCACCAACCTTTTAACCTCCCATGTCTTGGCACATTATGAATTAAAACATCAAAGATCATCTGCAGAAATCTAGGATACAACAACCACTTATCCTTCTTTAGCACCATCATATTTTCTACGATACATGCAAATATCAGCCTGGCAATGTTTGCCTTTCACCTCTACAGCATAGCACCGTAACTCTTGCCCAGTCTACATTCAGCCCATTTGATCCACCTTTATGGTGATCTAAACACATAATAAAGACGTGGGCTATGTATCTCCATTTCTTTGAAGGAAGGACTTCTTGATCTCTTTTCATGTGCCAAAGGCTGGCCCCTCATATCCCATAGTCCTAAATGCCGCAAACACCTCAGCATCAGTCAAAGAAACTTCCTCTCCTGAATCTTCATCTAGTCTTAGGATCCTCGAAACTGTTTCAGCTGTAATAGACACCTCATGCTCCAAAAGTTTAGCAGTTGTGTATTTCCTCTCGTATCGTACTCAGCTGATCTCCAAAAATCTCTGATGTTAAGATCACAGATGATAGGGGAATAAGAGATAGCATAAGCAATAGGAGATCTTTGCAACCAGCGAATCCAGTCTCTAAAGCCAGCTGCTTTAGGATGTGTATCGTCTAAGATGGCTGTGATGTTGTTTCTCTTATCAAATTTTAGATTTGCCATTTAAACTTGAAAAACAAATGAAATGCATTATGGTTAATGATTAAATGCTAATATGAAATAAAGATAAGAAAAGAATAAAGAATAAACAAAAAATAAATTAATTTCGCTAGCTGAAACTATAGTTTCAGTGAAAGAGTTTTAATTTCGGCATGCGAAAGTATAGTTTTGCTAGCAAGAACACATTAGTTTCGGAAAGACAGTGAAGTAGATTCAACAGGCTGAAACTATAGTTTCGGGCATAGCGAAACTGAAGTATAGAAAGCGAAACTGTTAAGTTCGCTCGGACAGCATATCCTCGTAGTTTCGCAAAAAATCATGAACTTTCGTTTAGTTTCGCTGGACTATCGGTACTTTTGCACTAAGAACTGTGAAGGAACCGAAGAGTCTCGATCGAATAGATCCATAATGTTGCAGAATTCATGAGATTAAGTTGTGGTTCAGAATTCGAAACTCACTTATGAGTAAGAACCAACGATCAATCGATAATAGAATCACAAAATGTCAAGTTCTCACACAGAGGTCACGAAACAAACCTAAGAAGTCTAAGCGTTCGATTGTGCGAAAATGAGTAAGTAATTTCGGAAAATGAGTTAAATAGCAAATAGTTTCGCAGACAGCAAAACTGGAGTTTTGCCGGGCGAAGCTACAATTTCGCCTCACGAAGCTGCAATTTCGCCAGGCGAAATTCTGGTCGAAATTGACTTCGCACAGATTAAGAGTACCGAACGAAACAGCAATTTCGCCTAGCGAAATTTTCTGTGAAAGTATAATTTTGCTGAACCTTAAAAATTTTTTAGAAAAATTAATATAATTATTATATTATATAATATTAAAACCGAGAATTAGATCAATCATGAGATCACATCCTCAGTATATGCTTTAGCACAAAGATGAAATTAAACATCGACAGGCAGTGAGATCACACTGATAACTGAATCTAATCATAGTCTTTGAATGTTTTTGAAATTCTCAAACAGATTAATAATGATTGCTAATATGTTTGTTCCCTTAAACCCATGCCCTATCTTTTTTTAACAAGCAGAAGATGATTCATTAAGGTTCGATAAATGATTCAGAATACTAGGACCCCATAATCATTTGAGAAAAACCCTCACCTAACCTCAGGATTTCTTGAATTTTATAATGATCTTTATAGAGCAAGGCTTGTATATTAGTGTGAAATTGATTATTAACAGAATATTGCATTCTGTGATGGATTCATCATTTAGGTGTTTTAACATTACATAGACCAAGATGGTGAGAGCTCTAGGTCTATACTCACGTATAATAAAGGATATGACCATTTAATTATGTGCCGATGAGAGCTCCAGGTCAGTACTATCGTACAACAAAGGAGATCATCACTCCAGGTCAGTACTTCCATACATCAGAGGAGATTAGCACAAACATAAGACACATAAATACACCAAACATGACTCAAAGATATGGCTTATATGATTTGTATCATGGTGTGTGAAAGATCAATTCTCAATCCGATTTTTGTCGAGACTCAATTTTTATGCAAGCCAAAATGATTTATAAATCCAGACATCCTTAAGCCTATATTTTAATTTAAATCATTATGTTGTTGTCTACTTTATTCTTCAGCCTGAGTCTACTAGGCATATCATTAAGGAATTTGTTTGTTTTTCTATTATTTCCAATTAAAAATAAGATGTAAATCAGAAAATAGCATAAGTTACTATCATTTCTCAATTAAATGTCAGTCATGCACAAACAAGCATATCGAGAAGATATACAATCATTTCTCCTCATCTTGACACAAGTTCCCAAATCTTTTTTCATATTTTATTACTTACTCTCCCCCTAAATTTCTACATCTAATAAAGATCTAGAAATTTATTATTATGTTATTATTATTATTATTATTTAACAAAGCATAATAAGTTTCAAGAAAAAGAGTTTTAGAAAGATATTAGACCTAGCATAGAGATCAATTCATAAAAGCAAGGTTTATGAAATGTTTTTGTGAAAAGATCTGCGTTTTGATTTTTTGTGTCAATGGGAATAATATCAATAAAACCCTTTTCTTGAGAATGAAGGATTGCATGAATCAGTGTTTCAATGTGCTTGGTTTAAGAATGATAAATAGGATTCTTAGTGATCCCAATGGCTGCTTCGTTGTCACAAAAAAACGGTGTATGGAGAAAGTTGATTCTATAGTCAATCATCTAGTGTTGTATCCAAAGAACTTGTGAACAGCAAGTAGAGGCAACAATGTATTCTGCTTCTCCTGTAGAGAAGGAAATAGTGCTCTGTTTCTGGCTTTGCCATGAAACCAGAAAATTGCCCAGATATTGACATCCTTCGGTGACTAATTTTCTGTTTAACCTGCAACCGTTAGAATCACTATCAGAGTAAGCTGTAAACCAAAGTTTCCACCATAGGGATACCAAAGACCTAAACGAGAAGAGCCTTTAAGATAATGAAAAATTCTTTTTACCATGAGACTCTTTCGGGGTAGATTGATATCGAGAACAATATCCTACAGTAAAAGTGATGTCGGGATGACTTGCTGTAAGATACATAAGGGAACCGATCATAGATCTGTAGAGATGAGGATCAACAGGTTCCCCGTTTTCGTCACGAGTGAGACATGTTTGAGCAGTAAAAGGAGTCATTTCAGGAGAAGCGTCATCCATCTTGAATTTGTTCAAAATCTCTTTAACATACTTCTCCTGATGAATAAGAATACCCTCTGGATTTTGTTCCACTTGTAACCCAAGGAAAAAGCACATCTCCTCCATCATGCTCATTTCAAAGCGATTACGCATCACCTCCTCAAAATTCCGACAAAATTGAGAATTGGTGGAGCTAAAAATAATATCATCAACATATTATTAAATAGTCAACATGTCACCGTTCACTTCCCTCTAGAATAGAGTCATATCAATAGTGCCACGAGAGAATCCATTTGCTTAAGAGATATTGTGTTAAGCTCTCATACCAGATTCGAGGTGCTTGATGAAGACCATAAAGAGGCTTGTCAAGCTTATAAACTTTGTCGGGAAAATCAGGATTCTCAAAACCTGGTGGTTGACACACATATATCTCTTCATCAATGTCTCCATAAAGGAAAGCACATTTGACATCCATCTGATAGACCTTGAACTGTTTATGAGCAACATGAGCCAGAAAAATTTTTATTGCTTCAAGATAGGCAATGGGAGCAAAAACTTCACTATAGTCAATCCCTTCTTCTTGAGTGAATCCTTGCACAACCAATCTTAATTTGTTTCGCACCACAACACCACGATCATTGTGTTTGTTCTTGAAAACCCATTTCGTGCCAATTGGGCATTTGTTTGGTGGAAGGTCAACCAGAGTCCACACTTTGAGTTTTCTGAATTGTTGCAGCTCTAATTGCATCGATTCGATCTAGCAAGGGTCCTGCTCGAAACAATTTGTGAAATAAAACAAGAGAAGAGAAAAATGTTAATCAAACCAGATTGACTCCGCGTCCGTACTTCATTGGAGATAGATCCAATGATGTTATCATCAGGATGATCTTTCAATGTTTTGAAATTAGTGGGTGTAGGTAGGTGGTTTGGAGATGGTTGGCTGATTGATTGTGGATGGGTAGATGAGGGTGAGAGAGATGGTACAGGCTGTGGTGAGGTAGATGTTGGTGATGAAGGAAGGGATGTGGACACCTATCGAGGTGGAAGATCAAATGATGATGAAGATGATGCAATATCAACTAACGTGGCATCATTTGCTGAAGAAGTGGAATAGACTTGAGGAATGACAGGTAATGGAGTTGACGAAATGATATTTGTTTGAACATTTGAGATGGACGCATCATCGTCGAAAACAGGAAGATTAAAGGAGTTAAACACAGTATCGGAGTCAAAGAACCATGCTGGTTCAGATATAACATCGGACGAGTTAGACTCCTGCCAATAAACATAAAACGACTCTTCTAAAATACATGTTCTCTTGTTATATGCCCGATAAGCCTTTTGAGAAGAGGAATAACTGAAGAAGTAGCATTCATCAGACACAACACCAAATTTCATCTTCTGGGATTGAGTATTCAATAGAATATAGGAGCAACCAAATGGTCAAAAGAAGTCAATTAAAGGCTTCCGTTTATGAAAAGTTCATAAGGAGTCTTCATTTTGTCCTTGACTATCAACACCCTGTTTAAAACGTTTGAAGCATAGTTTACCGCTTCCACCAAAAGATTATGGTTAACGACGATTCAATCAGCATTGTACGAGCGGCTTCGATAAGGGTGCGATTCTTTCATTCAGCTACTCCGTTCTGTTGAGGCGTCCTTGCAGCACTACATTGTCTTACAATTCCCTTTGCAGCACCGAACGAATCAATAATCTGATTTTTGAATTCAGTACCGTTGTCACTTCTCATGGCCAAGAAATTTCTATTGCTTAACGTCTCGATTGAAAGTATTATCTTCTGCAACTCCTCAGCAACTTCTCCCTTGTGAGCTAAAAATCTTACCCAAGAATATCTTGAGAAATCATGTGTTACAACAAGACTGAAAGATTTTTTTGGCAATTGATTTAACACTGATTGGCTCAAACAAATCAATATGTAACAACTCGAGTGGACAAGTTATGCTATTTTCAAGCTTTGGCTTATGTTGTTTCTTATGTTATTTGCCCTTAGCACAGGCCATACATTTTTCATTCATAGAGAAATCTTTTAAAGGAAGTCCTCTAATGAGATTGTTTTGACTAATTTGTTTATAATTTTAAATTAATGTGGCCTAATCTGTGATGCCATAACAAAGACTCAAAACTGGAAGCTTTGGAAAGAAGCTAGGTAGGAGTAGACTTTGACTCCCTTGAACACATATCAAGAAGATATGCATCATGCTTTCGTGGAGCACGCATAAGTACCATTTCTTCTGGAATATCAATCTCAGATTTTAAAAAGAGATATTCATTGGATTTAAACAAGACCGGAATGTCTTTATCATAGATTTGAGAGACACTCAAGAGATTAAATGCAAGTTCAGGTACATAATTAACTCTCTCCAAAGTTAAAGAGCCATTGGAAACTTCTCCTTGACCGATCATCTTTCCACCTCTTTTGTCGCCAGCAAAAGCTACATAACCTCTATTTAAAATCTGATAATTGCTCAACAGATCTTTGAGCCCTGTCATATGCCTGGAGCATGCACTATTGTAAGGCCCCGTTCTCGGGACGCTTACAGCTGGTAAATCATTGCGTATAAAACATATAATTACATTGACTTCAATAAAGTATTGCAGCGGAAACATAAAGATGACTTTTCATATCATTTCAAATGTTTTGCAGTTAATACAATCATTCATTCCAAAACATCATTCGTTCACATTACAATGCAAAAACATTAATCAAAAGAATGCCGCCCAAAAGAGCTGAGTAGCCACCCCGTGCCATCCTCAGCAACATTACCTGCCTACTGGAAACACATAAAATCAGTGTTGCTGAGTGACTTATACTTTTATAATAAAACAATAGTTTATCTTTCGTTAAAACCGATGTTTACTTATGCAGGTGATCATCCATCATACGTACACTTAGATAATATCATTATTATCTTCATCATTCGTTCCTTATCTTTCATTCATTCACCGTAAGACATTATCATTCACATTTGTTACTTCATTCACATTCATTCATACTTTCTGACTTTCATTTGTACGTTCATCTCTTTCAATGCCATGTACATTACCCTGAACATTGTGCATGAAGCTGGTAACTAGGCCTGAGGTCTTTCATAGACCTCGAACATTAGGCATGGAGCTGACTCTAGTACCTAGGGCAAGTACATTCATCACTTATTTCTACTATTTCATTCCAGATCAATGCCATGTGTTGTACCTCAAACATTGTGCACGAAGCTGGTTACTGGGCCTGAGGTCTTTCATAGACCCCAAACATTATGCACGAAGCTGACTCCAACACGTAGGGCAAGTGGCAAGGATCCCATACATATGGTCAATCACAAAGATTGGACCCCTGTGTGGATCCTTCTGGGGTAGCTAACCCGAACACAGTTGAGCTAACACCCTTCATTGGGTGTGAACCTCCATACATTTGCTTGCAAGCCTTTCTTACATTCATTCATTCATTCATTCATTAATGTATGCATTCTTTCGTTGCGTTCCTCTTTTCGTTATCTTCCACTTTACGTTACATAATACTTTCATTTCATTCATTAACATTCCACGTAAAGCCAAGGGAAAATAATCATACAAAGCAAGGAACATAACATACACAGTCAACATTATCATACCGAGCATCATACATACATAACTCATACATCATACATACCATCATGCATAAACATACATCATCGTCATCCATGCCTAACATAACCTCTAAGGCCATAAAAGTCATATATAAGAACCCCCGGGAATCTTCCACGTCAAAACTTACATCTGCACTTTCCCCCGAAAGTCAATAATAAACTATGTTTCCTCGGGTGCACAAGCCCTACTTGGACGTATGGGCACCCTTCAGTCGCATGGGCTTCCAGGCGATGAGCACAATGCGGATGAACACCAGGCGAATGGGTCCTATGCGAATGGACCCAATGCGGATGAACTCAATGCGGATGAGTCCCATTCTAGTGGAACTAATGCGAATGGACACTTGTGCGAGTGAACACAAATGCAGATGGGCATCTTGTGCGAATGAACACAAATGCGGATGGACCTAGGAGAATGGACCCCCAGTCGCATGACTCCCCATGTGAATGGCCCTTAGTCGTACGACTCACCAACGAATGGACTCAAGTCACACCACTCACATGCGAATGAAACTCAGTCGCACTCCTTTCGACCGTATGCCTCAGTCGCGTGCCATCCGCTCGCCTAACCCTAGCTGATGAAGAATGCAGTTCATCCCAAACCCAATCTACACTTTTCGGCCTCCAAACCCTTCCAAACTCGTTCTATGCCCAAATCAACCATCCTAAACCTTAGAAACACATACCACAACACCATTCAACCACACACAAGCCCGAAAACACACTCCACTCGCATCACACACAACCACATACACACAGGTTCAACACACACATTTCAAAAAACGGCTTTAACCATGTGTTCCAGCCCCAAATCAGTTGCAAACATTTAAAAGAGGGGTCCTAGAACTCACACAAACAACACCGTCAAGTAGAGCTTCAATCCAACCCACTACACTTCAACTTTCACGCTCGAATCCACGAGAACCAAGCTTGAAACTCTCTTTTCTCCCCTTTTCTCTATATGGCCGATTTTGGTGAGTGTGGGGGGAGGGTGTGGGCTGCCGTCCCCTCTTAATCTCCCACTCTTCTAATCTTCCTCCCGTTTAGGCAAGTTTGGTCCCTCGACTGTGGACTTTATTTCTTTTTCTTCTTTGGTCAGCTTCAAAGAAAATAACCGGGTGTTACAAGTCCATCCCCCTTAAATAGGTTTTGTCCCAGAAACCTGTTATTCCTCGAACAAATGTGGGTAATGCTATCTCATTTCCTCTTTAGTCTCCCACGTAGACTCGGATCCTTTCCTGTGCTTCCACTGTACACGTATAAGAGGAACCACTTTATTCCTCAGCCTCTTCTCCTTTCGATCAATGATCGCCATTGGTTGCTCCACAAAATTTTGCCGTTCATCTACCTCGATATCCTCCAGTGGTACAATCATATCCTCGTCTGCTAGGCACTTTCTCAGATGAGATACATGGAATGTCGGGTAAATTCCACTTAGCTCATCTGGTAACTCCAATCTATAGGCCACCTCTCCTACTCTAGCAAAGATTCAGAAAGGCCCTATGTATCTCGGGCTCAACTTGCCCCGCTTTCTAAACCGAATGATACCCTTCCAAGGGGAGACCTTCAACATAACCCTGTCGCCCACCTGGAACTCAATCGGTCTACATCGTTTATCAGCATACGAATTCTGTCGTAGGCTTTCATCTTTTCAAGCTTCTCAGTCGTAGCCTCGATCATCTCAATGCTCCCTAACTCTTTTTGACCAATATCACCCCAACAGGCAGGTGTTCTGCATTTCCTACCGTATAGCATCTCATATGGAGGCATACTAATACTGGCATGATAACTGTTGTTATATGAAACCTCAGCTAACAGTAAGTGGTCATCCCAACTTCCTCCAAAATCTATAACACAAGCATGAAGCATATTTTGCAACGTATGAATGATCCTTTCTGACTGACCATCTATTTGAGGATGATAATCCGTGCTAATATGTAACCTCGTCCCCATCATGTAGTGGAATTTATTCCAAAATTTTGATGTAAACCGGATGTCACTATCAGACTAAATAGACACCGATACACCATGACGGGTCACAATCTCCTTACTGAAAAGATCCGCCAACCTCTCGGATGAATATTTCTCACGGATTGGTAGAAAGTGAGCACTCTTCGTCAGACGATCAACCACCACCCATATAGCATCATACCCTTTCGGGGTACGCGGCAGCTTTGTAATGAAATCCATGGTGATGTGCTCCCACTTACATTCTAGTATATTCAAAGGTTGGATCTTCCCATACGGCTTCTGATGCTCGGACTTCACCTATAGACAAGTAAGGCATTTACTCACATACTCCACCATATCACGTTTCATACCCGGCCACCAATAATCTTTCTTCATGTTATGAAACATCTTTGTGGCACCGGGATGAATAGAGTATCGAGTCTTATGAGCTTCATCCAAAATCTTTACCCGTGGATCCCCAAAACGAGGAATCGACATCCTCCCGAATCTAGTTCTAACACCAAGGGTGTTTTCACCCAATTTTGGGACCAGACCTCTCATTCCTTCAGAGTTAAGATGATCTTCCTTCAATGCCTCATCTTGGAACTTCCTAACTCGCTTCATCACATCCAAGGTCATGATCAACTGATATTCCTTCACCTGAATCGGCTTGGGCCTCTCTTTTCTAGCTAAGGGCATCTGCCACCACATTGGCTTTGCCCGGATGGTAATGGATCTCGCAATTGTAATCCTTTATAAGCTCCAACCATCGTGTCAGTCTCATGTTTAGGTCGTGCTCAAAGAAGTACTTCAAGCTCTTATGGTCAGTGAATATGGTGTACTTCATCCAGTAAAGATAGTGCCTCCAAATCCTTAACGCAAAGACCACGGCTGCTAGCTCCAAGTCCTGAGTAGGATAATTGACCTTATGAACCTTCAATTGTCAGGATGCATAGGCTATAACCTTCCCTCTCTGCATTAACACACACCCTAACCCCGAGTAGGAAGCATCAGAATAAACCACTAGATCTTCACTTCCATCGGGTAATGACAGAACAGGAGCTTGAGTCAGTCTCGCCTTCAATTCCTTGAACGCCTTCTCTTGAGCTTGACCCCATACAAACTTCACATCTTTCCGGGTCAACTTAGTTAGTGGAGAAGCGATCTTGGAGAAGTCTTGGATGAATCTTCTGTAGTAGCCCACCAAACCCAAGAAACTATGATTCTCGGATGGCGTATTTGGAGACTTCCATTGCATCACCGCCTCCACCTTTGCCGGGTCCACCATAATCCCATCAGGATTCACCACATGACCCAAGAACTGAACATCGCGCACCCAAAATGCACACTTGGAGAACTTGGCGTACAACTTCTCCTTTCTCAACGTCTCCGGAACCTCCCGAATGTGACGGGCATGTCCTATCTCACTCTTCGAATAAATCAGGATATCATCAATAAACACAGTCACTGATTTATCCAACATCGTCCTACACACTCGATTCATTAAATCCATAAAGGCAGCTGGCGCATTGGTCAAACCAAAAGACATAACAAGAAACTTGTAGGGACCATAACGCATGCGAAAAGCTGTTTTAGGAACATCCTGCTCTTTCATCTTCAACTGCTGGTAGCCCAATCAAAGATCTATCCTTGAGAACCAACTCGCACCTTGTAGCTGATCAAACAAATCATCAATTCTCAGTAAGGGGTATCGGTTCTTTATCGTCAACTTATTCAGCTCACGGTAGTCAATACACATCCTCATACTACCGTCTTTCTTCTTCAGAAATAAGATCGGAGCACCCCAAGGAGAGATACTCAGTCTAATGAACCCCTTATCAAGTAGCTCTTGCAATTGCTCCATCAATTCTTTCATCTCAGTACGAGACAACCGATACGGTTCCTTGGCGACAAGTTGGGCACCCAGTATCAAATCAATCTAGAACTCGATCTGTCGGTCAGGTGGCACTCTTAGTAAGTCTTTAGGTAATAAGTCTGGAAAGTCACACGCAACTGGTACATCTGACAGTTGTGGTGCTGGCGTATCCACATCCTTTACATAGGCCAAGTAAGCACTACATCCACGCCTCATGCACTTTCCTGCCACTCCCATTGAGATTACTTTCGGGATCGGCGTGACCCGATCCCCATTAACAGTTACCGAACTCCTGTCAGGCGCTGTCAAACGAATCATCTTCTTGTGACACATAATGGTCGCCTCATAGTCCGCCAACCAATCCCTCTCGAGAACCAAATCGAAACCACCAAAGTCATCACGAAGGGTCTAAATGGAAATTTGTGACGTTCTAATTCCACATCACAGTCTTTTATCATCTCAGAAATTCGGGTAGACTTACCTATGGCGGTTTCTACATCAAAGGGCGCATCAACACATCTACTACTAAGAGGCAGCTTAGCACAGAAAGGAGCAGAGATAAAAGTTTTACTACCACTAGAATCAAATAACATAGAAGCTAAAGTTTGGTTCACTAGAAACGTACTAGACACAATATCAAGGTCTGTCCTAGCCTCCTCCTGTGTCATAATGAATGCCCTGGAGCTCGCCCTCGGTCCTTCACTTCCCGTCTTCTTCACCCCAGAACCCTCAGCCCTCAGCTTCTTACAGTCTTTACTCATGTGACCATTTTCCCCACAGTTGAAACACCACATACCCCTGCAATCCCTAGCCATATGACCAGGCTTCCCGCACTTGAAACAGATGTCTAACCCCCACCTACACTCGCCACTATGCTCCTTCCCACATTTGCCATACTTCTTCGATCCCGTACCCGGTGTGACTACACGGCGATCATCCACCCATGCGTTATTGTTACTCGTCGAGGCATCACCCCGACCAAACCTCTTCCATTCAAGTTCCGATCACCACCACCCTTCTTGTTACCTTTAGCCACCACCACCACGGCTCTCTTATCATACAACCTCCCTGCCAAATCTACCGCCAACCTGAACATGCTCGGCCGAGCGGTGATCATGTGCCTGCACATATCCGCCGGAAAACCTTGAATGCACCTCTTAGTCTTTCATGATAAAGGTGTCACCTGATCCGGCATCAGTTGTGCCATCTCGTTGAACTTGGTGGTGTACTGCTGATGTGTCATGGTTCCCGCCTCCAACTGCAAGAACTGTCTCTCAACTTTGTCCATTTCTCTGTGAGGACAGAACTCCTCAATCACCAACTTCTTCAGTTCGGACCATCTCATCCTCCCAATTTCCCGACTACCCTCGGCTTGGATTATATTGTCCCACCAGCACAGAGCTGAATCAACAAAAGAGTGGGCAACAAACTTTACCTTCTGATCCTCCGGCACTCACTAATGTTCAAAATAGCTTCCATTTCTCTCACCCATCGGTGAGTAGTTGCAACAGTGCCATTACCATCAAAAGTAGGGGGCTTGCATCATTGAAACGCCCTGTAGTTATAGCCTCGTGTCGCCTCCAGCGTAGACTCTTCTTCCTCCTCCTCTTCTTCGTTATCAGGCAAAACCGTCTCAGGTCGGGCTATTTGCTTTCGCCGTAGGTCTACTTCTTTCTTTCCTTTCTCCTTCCTGTACAACATTAATCACTTCAGTCACTATAGATGGTAAGATGTCAGCATGACCTGGTGCACCTCTTCAACCACAGCCTCTTTCACCGAGGCTCTTATTTTGCACTCTCATCACCACCCTCCGGATGAGGGGTCTCTGGTTCCTCATGAGCCACCTTTTCAACTCCGCGTCTTCCCCACTTGGGTTGCGGTTCGGCACCACGACCTCCACCACGTGAAGCTTTTGAAGATCTACCACTGGCCATTCACACGCACACTGAAAGATTCCAACACCAACACGGTCATTCAAGGAAACAGCTCTGTTAATCTCAAGTATAGTAAGTCCCTAATTACACTGGCCAGTTATGATTAGCCACTTACTTTACTCTTCATACCCCAAGCATTATTTATCCTGACTATATCAGTATTTAAATCTACAAATAACACATAAACCACATAACATGCGCATGTAATACAGGTTAACATTACGAAAATACCTCATGGCACGTAGCTACTCAGACTGGTATTCCTTCCCTTTTTGTCCCATTTCAGTTTATGTTTAGGTTTATTTTGAAAATTTAACCGTTTCACTTAAACTTTGGCTCTGATACCAACTTGTAAGGCCCCGTTCCCGGGACGCTTACAGTTGGTAATCATTGCGCATAAACCATATATTTACATTGACTTCAATAAAGGATGTAGGGGAACATTTAAAATGACTTTTCATATCATTATCCTACAAATTGCTTTTGCAAGTTAATACCAATCATTCATTCCAAAACATCATTCGTTCGCATTAGAATGAAAAAACTATAATCAAAAGAATTGCTGCAAAGAGCTGGTAGCCGCCCGGCCATCCTAACAACATTTACTTGCCAACTGGAAAACACATAAAAAGCACTTGCTGATAGAGTCTAGTTGTTATAATAAACCAATACTATGTAAGGATTCCTGAAGTCTGATGCAACCCAAAACTGCCTAAGTGTTTCAGCAACATGCACTAAGTACTGAAGTGAAGAATGCTTCGGAAGAATTACACAAAGCATTAGAAAATACTCTAAGTGTAATATCTTCCGAAGCCAAGACCAATATTCCGAAGCCAAACATGAAGTCTTCCGAAGCTTCAAGAGACAAAGTCTTCCGAAGCTTCACCTATGAAGACAGATTTCTTCCGAAGACTTTTAGTACACATGCTTTATCTGATGTACTGTTCCATAAAGCACCTTTTCCGCTGCGTCTCTGATAAGTCACCAACTTACAAGAGTTGGTGAAAAGGTCCATGCTCTTGGTAACTGTACATTGAGGTCTTGAGTCTGAAACTTTCCACTTTATGTACTTTATCCTTTTTGTAATGTATAAGGATGTGAGCTATGGCATGTCATAGTCACAAGGTCAAAAGGCAGATATGCCTTTTGATTCTACAATTGATTTTGTTAGTGTCTAGTCAATTGTATCCAGCTGGCTTTCATAGTATAGCCGGCTGTAGGTTGTAGTATAAGTATTCCAAGTTCTTGTATCTTTCTTTATACTTTGTAACACTTGTAAAAGAACTTGAGAAAGCAATATACTGCTCCCTTGAAAACTATATTCTCTTGTTCTGTCTCTTGCTTTACTTGTGTTCTTTGTATCACTTTTGGTTACCTAGTTCACTGTTTGATTAAAGTTTAGTTAATCTTCTCATTGTGTGTTGTAATGTGTTCAAGCCCTTGAACGATCCTGCAATTGGTATCAGAGCTCTCAGGCTCGTGATATAAGATCTAACCATCTTAAGATCCCTCACACACACAAAAACTAAACTTTTCAAATGGCTTCCATCTCAAAGACTGATATGGAGACTGGAACCATGAACAAATCCCCATTGATCACTCTTGATGACTTTGACACCTGGTGCATGAGGATGGAAGGCTTCATCAGGTCTCTTGACTCAAGAATGTGGGAATCTGTTGAATATGGACCTTTCATACCCAGCACCCCTCTGCTACCGGTGCTGGTATGATTCCTAAAGATGTGGCCAACTACTCAGATGAAGATAGGAAAAGAGTAGAGATTGACAGGAAGGCCATGACTGCTCTTCAGACTGCTATCCCAAACTCTGTGTACAGAGGTTTTAAGAAGTGCAAGACAGCTAAACAGCTGTGGGATGCACTGAAGCTGATGTATGAAGGCTCCTCTAAAGCCAAGGAGAACAAGAAAGATCTTCTGAAGCAGCAGTTTGAAAATTTCACCTTTAAAGCAGGTGAAACCATGACCCAACAATACTTCAGGTATGTTGAGATTGTGGATACCCTTGTGGATGGAGGAGTTCCTCTTGAGAACAGAGACATTGTAAGGAAGTTCATGTCCTCACTTCCTAGGCAATGGACACACTATTGTGTGGTAATCAAGAGGACTGAGAACCTTAAAACTCTTACTCTGACAGAGTTATATGGGATTCTCAGTGGATACCAGATGGAGATGAACTTACAAGGTTCATCTGGCAACTCTAACAATCAAATGGGTTCAGCCCTTCATGTGGTTGAAAGGGACAGCATAAAACCCCAACATCATCTCCTATGCTACCCTGACAACTCACAAAAGGGTCCTTTCATCACCTTCCCGGAGACACCAAGGGAGAACTTTACTCAAGGAAGCCTATTCTAAGAGACAAGTTCTTCTCAAGCCTGTGTCTGCAGATGAAAGCTGTGGAAATTATCTCTTCACTCTTGAAGACCTAGACTGTATCCATCCAGATGACCTGGAATACATGGAGATAGTTCAGCATGGCTCTTCTCACTCACAGAGCCAAGAAGTTCTACAAGAGGACAGGAAGAAGATTTCCAAGCAATGCTACCAGTGGTAAGTTTGGCTAGATAAAAGCAAAGTTAAGTGTTACAATTGTAACCTTATGGGTCACTTTGCTAGGGAGTGTAAGGCACCTAGAGCAAATGGGGGTCAAACACAACTCAGACCAAACTACCCAACAATACCCCTCAGGCTGAGAAGACAAAGCAACATGCTGCGGTTGCTGTTGAGAGGGAGGATTTGACTGGAGTTTTCAGGTGGAGGATGCTTCTCCAAACCAAGCATTGATGGCTGACCATGATGAAGCCAAGGTATTAGAACATCTTTGCTCCCCTGAATGCATTGCTAAAGTAAATAGATACAGGTCCTACAACCTAGAGATGAGATCTGATCTTGAGTCATTAAACATATTAAAATCTGATTTTAGAAAGTCTGAAAATGATTACAAGTTAAAGATAGAAGACTTGGAAAAACCATTTCAGTACTAAAACATGAACATACAGATTTTAGAACTCAGATCCAAGATCTCATCACTAAGTTGACTGAGTGCCAGGCTGAGCTTGTGATCAGCAAAGCCCTGGCAGAGAAAAGTGTTCTTGAAGAAGAGACCTTCAAGAACATGATATCCTCATCCCTACACAATAAGGTTTGTTATCAAAATAGACAGGGACTGGGATCAAATGAGATAGCTCCTCCCACACAATCTTGTCTGTAAGATCTCCTAGGTGTGGAACTTGTGAAGATGAGCTTCCTCTCATAGATCCAATAAGTGAGGATGATGAAGAAGTGATAGTGAGGAATCCCTCTGAGAAGAGTGAAGAAGAGGATTCTCCAAGGGCCACTATCCTTCTGAGGAGAAGAAATTAACTGTGATGACCAAGTCCAAGAGAAAGAACTTGATCAGGAAAAGCAAAAGGAAAGCAAAGAAGGCTCAAGAAATCAAGGCTACCTTTGATGCTAAGCAGAAACAAGTGTTTATCTCTGCAGGTTTCAAAGCAGTAAGGACTGAAGACATCCACCAAAGCTTCTTAGCCAAGAGTTCTAGTTCATGTTCAAATCATCTCAGTACAAAGAAGAAGACTGAGCTGCTGTGTACCACTACTGCACAGCCTGGACCATCAAATTCCAAGAACAGTTCACAGCCCAAGGGAATTGTATCTGCATCTACCAAGATGAAGGTGAAAAAGGGATGTGACCAAAGCCAGTCTTGCTCTCAAAAGGAGATTTCTTTGAAGAAGAAAATGTGTGTGTTATGTGTGAAAGTACTTCTCATATTGCCAAGGATTGTCCATACAATCCTAAAAGTACTATCCACATGACCAATACAAAGACTTCAAAGAATCTCAAGAAGTCTAAAGCTTCGGAAGGAAAGTCTGTTTCCTTCGGAAGCTCCAAATCAAAGAAGAAGGTAAATGGAAAATTACCTTCGGAAGTAAAGTTGGTCTCGGAAGAAAGGAGTTCTTCCGAAGCACTGAAGTCTGCTGTAGTGACTGTAGATTCTTCCGAAGTATCAGTCATTAAAACTTGTGAAGCTCCAAAAGCTTCTAAGGTTTTGAAGGTCAAGTCCAAGACTCCAAAGGTGGTGTGGAAGTCTAAGAAAGACCAAATGACTGAGGTTTCCCATCAACAACAGCTGAAGATCCCCTCTGTACAACCATAGGATCTATTACTGTTGCATTACCTTCTATTACACTTACTGAACCCAAGACAAGTAAGGCTTGGGTTTCCAAATGTAACTAATCATTTTCTTTGTGCAGGAACAGCTCAAGACAAACAAGAATGTCTGGATAATTGACAGTGGCTGTTCCAGGCACATGACAGGCATAGGTCTTTACTTCATAATTTTGAGAGAATTGATGGAGGACCAGTTGCTTTTGGAGGAAATGAAGGTGGTTACATTTATGGAAGGGTAAGGTCACAAATGGTAAGCTCAGCATTGAGAAGGTAAACTTTGTTAAGGAGCTTGGTACAATCTTCTGAGTGTATCCCAATTTTGTGATCAGAGTCATAACATGCTCTTCACTGAGCATGAGTGCATTGTTCTCAAGCCTGGAGTGGTCATTCCTCATGAGCATATCCTGCTCAGAGCCCCCAGGAAAGGGAACATGTACAAGATGGATTTGCAAGAAACATCTCCCTCTGGAGAAGTTTCATGCTTTCTATCTAAAGCAAATAGTGATGAGTCTTTCCTATGGCATAAAAGAATGTGCCATGTAAACTTTAAGAATATGAATAAATTAATCAAACATGATCTGGTAACTGGAATGCCAAAGAAAGAGTTTACAAGTGATGATCATTGTGTTGCATGCCTGAAAGGGAAGCAACACAAGGTATCTCACAAGCCTAAGGAAAAGAACTCCATCACTACTCCCCTACACTTATTACATATGGATCTCTTTGGCCCCACCAGTGTAATGTTTAGGAAGGACCTTATACTGTCTAGTGATCACAGATGATTTTACAAGATTCACTTGGGTTTTCTTTCTTAGAACTAAAGATGAGACTCCTGAGATTCTAAAGAATTTCATCTTAAAGATTGAGAATCAATGTGATCACAAGGTCAAAACCATAAGATGTGATCAAGGAACTGAATTCAAGAACCAAATCCTTGATACATTTTGTGATGAAAAGGGTATTACAAGACAATACAGTGCTCCCAGGACTCCTCAGCAAAACGGAGTTGCTGAGAGGAGAAACAGGACACTTATTGAAGCTGCAAGAACTATGTTGTCTGACTCTAAACTGCCTATCACCTTCTGGGCAGAGGCAGTTAATACTGCTTGCTATGTGCAAAACAGAGTTTTAGTAGTTAAGACACATGGTAAGACTCCTTATGAACTTTGGCACAAGAGGAAACCTTTCATTGGTTTTCTCAGGTCATTTGGATGTCCCTGCACCATCTTGAATACCAAAGATCAAGTTGCCAAGTTTGCTGAGAAATCAGACGATGGACACTTCATTGGATACTCTTCTCAAGCTAAAGCTTATAGAGTATACAATCTCAGAACTAGAATCATTGAGGAGTCAGCCAATGTGACTTTCAATGAGCACACTCCCAGTGTGGCTGGTTCTGGTCCGGATTGGCTATTTGATCTTGATTTAGTTACCAACTGTTTTAATAAATCTTGTGAGCATGTTTCAGGATCTGCAGAAAATTTAAATACAGGTGATCCTGATCCAAGATTTGAGCTAGGAAGACCTTCAGCTCCAGTTGAAACTACTTCAGCAAATGAGGTTTCTATCAGCACAACAATGACAAATCCAGCTGATACATCTGGCATGCCTTCAAATTCCAGTCAGAGGCTTCTCAACCAGATAAAGACATCTCAATTGCAGAAGACAACAATGGTGATGGTGATAGTGATCAAGAATTTCTTGATGCTAATAACCATACCATAGATGACAACATCAATGATGTCACACACTCATTGGATCAAGTTAATCTTGATAGGTGTGATAATGTGGAGGATCAATCTTCAAGACCAGATCTAAATTTCTCAAATTTGGATCTATCTCAGCAACTTGCTGTGATCCCTCAGCTAAGGATCCACAAGTCTCATCCTACCACAAACATCATTGGAGATGTTATCTCCGGGGTAAAGACAAGAGGGCAAACCCATGAAGCAAATGTTTGTCTTCACTCTTGTTTTCTATCCCAGTTAGAGCCAAAGAAAGTTGAGGAGGCTCTAAAGGATGGAAGTTGGGTTGAAGCTATGCAACAAGAGCTGCTTCAATTCAAAAGACAGAAAGTTTGGAACCTTTGTCCTCTTCCTCATGGGAAGACTACCATTGGAACCAAATGGGTTTTTAGGAATAAAAAGGATGATAGAGGAATCATCATCAAGAACAAGGCAAGACTAGTTGTTCAAGGATACACACAAGAAGAAGGGATTGACTACACTGATGTCTTTGCTCCTGTAGCTAGACTAGAAGCTGTTAGGATATTCCTGGCATTTGCTGCATCCAAGAACTTCAAGGTCTACCAACTTGATGTAAAGTGTGCTTTCTTATATGGAGTGATTGATGAGGAGGTTTATGTCAAACAACCACCTGGTTTTGTAGATCCTGATCATCCTGATTATGTCTGCAAGCTTGACAAAGCTCTCTATGGGCTGCATCAGGCACCCAGGAAGTGGTATGAGACACTGTCTGAGTATCTCTGTAAACATGGTTACAGGAGAGGTACTATAGATGGAACTCTCTCATCAAAGGACAAGGAAACGACATTCTGCTAGTTCAAGTATATGTGGATGACATCATCTTTGGCTCAACCAATTCAAGGCTCTGCAAAGACTTTGAAAAGCTGATGAAAGATAGATTTGAAATGAGTTCAATGGGAGAACTTAATTTCTTTCTGGGAATTCAAGTGAAGCAGGTTGAAGATGGCATTTTCATAAGTCAGTCAAAGTATGTTCAAGATATACTCAAGAGGTTCAACATGACTGATTGTAAGACTGCTAAGACACCCATAGCCAGAAACCACTCCCTTGGTCCAGATCTTGAGGGGGAGTGTGTAGATGAGCACTTATACAGGGCTATGATTGGGTCTCTTATGTATCTTACAGCTAGCAGGCCTGATATCATGTTTGCTACATGTATTTGTGCAAGATATCAAGCCAATCCTAAGATGTCTCACTTAATCACTGTGAAAAGGATTTTAAGATACCTCAAAGGTGCTTCAACACTTGGTTTATGGTATCCAAAGAATTCTAATTTCAATCTGTATGCCTATACAGACAGTGATTATGGTGGCTGCAACATGACTGCAAAGTCTACATCTGGGGGATGTCAATTCCTTGGTGGAAGGGTTGTCTCATGGCAATGCAAGAAACAAACCTGTGTGTCTGCATCAACTGCTGAGGCTGAATACATTGCTGCTGCAAGCTGCTGTGCTCAAGTGCTTTGGATTCAAAATCAGATGCTAGACTACGGATTTAACTTCAAAGAGACTCCTATCCACATAGACAACAACAGTGCTATCTCTATCACTGAGAACCCTGTGCAGCACTCAAGGACCAAACACATCAACATCAGGTATCATTTAATAAGAGATAACTATGAAAAGGGTTAATTAAACTAGTCAAAGTTCACACAGATGAACAATATGCTGATCTGTTCACAAAAGCTTTTGATGAACAGAGATTTAAGTATCTGATATCAGCTATTGGGATGATTAACTTTGAGTAGACTTTTCTTAAAACTAATTCTAATTATTTCTTCTTAAAATATGTGTGTCCTAAGTTGTCTAGTTCATCACTTTCATAAGCTCATGTTTTCTTTGAATGAAAAACTCTTTTTGAAGACTTTCCTTAGATTCTTGAAAATTTTCTGATACTTCGGAAGATAACATTTTACCTTCGGAAGAAAAATATGTCTTCAAAATAAAACTGTCTAAGAAATTTTACCTTCGGAAGAAGTCAAAATTTATCTTCCGAAGCTTAAAATTCTTAACTTAGACACTTATTCATTTTTAAGGACTTTTTCCTTCCGAAGCAAAAATTACTTTCGGAAGCTTTGTTCATTCTTATACAAAGCATCCAAAAGTTTATTTCTCTTCCGAAGCATAATCTTTAAGACTCTCAGGAAAATTCTTCCGAAGTCACTTTAGCTTCGGAAGCTTTTTCAATCACACTTCCGAAGACAAATTACTTTCGGAAGCTTTTAGAATTCCAAGAAAACTACTTTTTGAGCAAAAAGGTAAACTACTTTTTCAGAGGTGGGACCGACATACGGATTTCAAAGTTTATCCTCTTCATTAAACTTTATCTGAAATCCTTCTCTCTCATATAAACCCAACGGTTTCCCCCTCTTCTATCATCTGCTTTTCTTCCATACCTAAAACCCAAAGCTTTCTCTCTGAAATTTCCTTCCCATTCTTTTCTCTTCATCTCTGAGCTACCTCACAATGGCTGACCTTACACACAGAAATGATCCTCACTTTGCCATGCAGCTACACAGACAACACAATCAGGTTGCTCTGTTATGCTCTGACAAAGATCCTCATTTCTCAGAGGTTTTCCGTTTCTTGTCTTTGTCTCACTACTTCACCTCCCTAACCATTGATCCTCCTCTATATGAGGATCATTTGCTTGAATTCTGGAAGACCTGCCAAGAGGTCATTATGGATGGGGAGAAGGCACTGTCTGCCACAGTGCAGGGGAGAACAATTTTCATCACTCCGGCCATCATCAACCGACATCTTCAGCTGGATGATGAAGCAGGTGAAGTGTTCTTCCCAAAAGAAGCGGTTAATCATTCCTTCGAGCAGATGGGCTATGAAGGAGATTTCTCTGTAAAGACCTTCAGGAAAGGGAAGGTCTCATCCCAGTGGAAATACCTGCTCCATGTGGTTATCCACAGCTTATCAAACAAGCATGGTGGATGGGACCAGATTCCTGAGGATCTCTCCTTTATAGTTCATGGGATGGTTCAGGGGGTCAAGTTCAGGTATTCACAATTTGTTTATACTAATTTACTTGCAAACTTAGACTCCTTAGATATTACATGTTTCCTAGATGTTCAACACATTCTTAACTGTGAACTGGGCTCACAGTTGAGGGAACAGGCAATATTCTTAAACTGGGACACAGATGAAGCCCGGCATCTTTAAAATTATGAAGAAGCCAACTGTAGGCTTCTCAGGGGTAGAAACAGCCCTAGTCCCAAAAATGTTAGAGCTCATTGCTCAAGGTGACAACATAGCAGTCCAAGCTAGTGTTGAACCCACACCTACTGCTCTCCTACCCTCTTCACAACCTCAAATATTCATCACCTACAAAAGAAAATCCCAACGAACCCCTGCTCAGGCTATTGAGTCTGTGCAGGCCCCAAATACTCAACCTTACAGGAAGAAGTGGACTCCAGAGCTCCCACTTCTCCTGAGGAGCAAACCACTCCCATCACTTTACCTATCAGGATGAGGTTCCTCAAGCTCAACCTGATGAGCTCATTAGCCCAACAACCGTAAGCTTCACTCTGAGTCTCAACACTCAAGTGAACAACCTTCAGGGGACAGCTACCATCCCCAGCCTTTGGATCTAAACCAACCAATTCCCAACCTATCCTTTTACACTGATGAAGACTTAGGATTCAGTGAGTACCATGAGTCTCTCTTCTCCTCCCCTACTCAAAGAGAGATGAGTACCTCTGACTCTCCTCAGTCTATCCCTCATCAGTCACCTATTACTGAGGTGGACACATCTGAACCTGTTCAGGATGTCCATATGGAAGAGGCTCTCACTTTTGAAAGTGATTACATCATTAAGACCTCAACCATGGCAACTCAGCCCATTGGCATCTTAATGAGGTTGCCAGTGAGCAGAGGAAAACCAGCAGCCAAGAAACTCAAGCTGGTGGTGAGAGAGAGGACTTTGGTCCAATCCTCTCATCCCCCAGTGATTCTTCTGATGAAGATGAGGGGAATTTGAGACTAAAGTACAAAAATTGTCACAAACATGCACCTATCTAGTCTCTAAGGTTAGTCACTTGGAATCTCAGGTGACTACCTTGCAAAACAGGGTCAATGATCAGCAACTCCAGATTTCATATCTGCAGGAAAAACTAGCTGAGAGACCTTTAGGAGAGCTCAACCAGGAACACAAGAACCTGTGGAAGTGACTGATTTATCCTCCAGCTCACCTATGCAAGTGGGTGATGCTACCAAAAAGGGGGAGAAAGTTATCACAACCACAGAACCTGGGAGTTCTTCAAAGAGAATGGACATAGAGGACTCACCATCCTCACTTGCTGTTGTGCATTCTCAGCAACTTCCTCAAGTTCACATTAATGTGGACTCTATAGACTCTCTCATCAGGAGTCTCTTTGAGAAGGTATACCAAGGGCTGTCTCATCTCCACCACATGGAACTGGCAACTACATCATCAGATGGAGGTATGATGATGACAGAAGAGCCCTCATACTTCACAGAGTTCAAGGCCAACAAGAAGTCTTTCAGTTCCAAAGCCTGAGCTTCTATGAAGGACTGGATTTAGTCAACATGCCACTTGTCAATCCAAGCAAATCTAGACAAGCTGACAGGCTGGCTCAAAGAATCCAAGACAGGATCCTTGCAGAGTTCTCTCTAAGAAGAAGACTTAGGCAATCAGGCAATGTCATCGGTCAACTGGATGTTGAGGTGGACCCTAAGATTAGTTTCATAGGGGAAACCTTGGCTGAAGGCCCAGTGGCAGAACCTGAGACCCTTGTCTCACCATCAACAACTGCTGCAGAGGTCCAAACTCCATCTGAGACACCTGCTGGTGAAGGTGTTTCTCAGCCTCTCTCTGGCCAGAGCATGGAAGCTACACCAAGCAATGAAGGCCAAGCCTCAATCCACCCTGAGTCACAAAGGTCTGTTGGTGACAAAGGGAAAAGGATAATGACTCCTGAGGAAATTGAGGAGGAAGAGAGAGAGAGGAAAAGGAGGCTAAGGGGAGAAAGTTCTTCTGGGTCATCAAAATTCATGCAAGCTGCAATCAGGGCTGCCCCCAGACCAAATACTCAAAATGATGAACAAGGGCAGTCAGGATTAATTATTTACAGACCAGGAACTATGATGTTGATGAAATCATCTCCCTCCCCTTAGAAGAGTTGAATGAACTGGCTGACATGGAAGTGTCAAGAGAGATAAGGAGAAAGAGATGCAAGGTTACTTCTCCAATTCAAAGAGGAGAGGACAGAAAAGACTTCACAAGCATACTCCCACTCTCTCTCCAGTTCAAGAAAGTCCTGCACAGGAAGATGTGGCTCCACAAGAACCTCAGGTAGATAAAGAAGAGGATAGAATCAAAATGATAAACTACCTGAGTGCCACAGGCTTCTATCAGGCAAATACACTTCTTCCCCTGTCCTATGACTTCATTGAGTTCGAGTACTTAAAGCAACTTGAGCTTGAGCTAGTCAAAGAAAGAAAAACAACCAAAAGGAAGCTAAGGGAAGAAGCTGCAAAGTCAAGAGCCATCATTCAAAAGAATGCAAAGAAGTCTGCTGACAGACAAAGAATGATGAGCTTCTTGAAGTCATATGGATTCTCCGGAAGGAGACTTGGTCCCATGTCTCTATCTACAATGGATGAGCATATAGGGTATCAAGCAGAAGATTAAAAGTGGTGAACTCATTGACTTGCACTCTCTTCCAAGTCAAGTCCCACCTGAAGTGGAGGTCAAGTTTGAACAACCAGAGACACCTGAACCAGAACCTCCAGCTGAGCCTCAGCAAACTTCATCTTCTGATCCAAGACAGGGTCAAACTCCCTCTCCTTCTGAACCTGTGAGGGAGGAACACCCAACTGAGAAAGACACTGATGATCAACATGGTGCTGCAGACCAGTCTTCTCAGTTAAAGACATTAAAGAGGAAGAAGAAAATGGCTTCTAAACCAAAGACTAAAAAGAAGAAGCCAAAGTCATCTACCTCTACACCCCAGGCTGAATCAGATCAACCTGAGGAAGTGCATGATGAGGCAGCCCAATCAACTCCTATGCAAGTGGCTCCTCTAGCAACTGAGACACCCATCTTATCCTGGACTTACTCTACCAATCCAGAAAGATGGAATGTTATCAGAGATCAAGGTGTTGAAAATGTCTACTCATGGCAAGACATAATCAACTTACCTCTGCATGATCTCTTTGAATGAGAAGATACTATGAGAGTCTTGATGATCCTGACCATCAAATGAAGAAGGGATGGTCTTGATTATTCTGAAGACTACAACATTTAAAGATCTTCTAAGTGTTTTGGTAGCATCAGCCTAGGGGGAGTTTGTAAGGATTCCTGAAGTCTGATGCAACCCAAAACTGCCTAAGTGTTTCAGCAACATGCACTAAGTACTGAAGTGAAGAATGCTTCGGAAGAATTACACAAAGCATTAGAAAATACTCTAAGTGTAATATCTTCCGAAGCCAAGACCAATATCTTCCGAAGCCAAACATGAAGTCTTCCGAAGCTTGAAGAGACAAAGTCTTCCGAAGCTTCACCTATGAAGACAGATTTCTTCCGAAGACTTTTAGTACACATGCTTTATCTGATGTACTGTTCCATAAAGCACCTTTTCCGCTGCTCTCTGATAAGTCACCAACTTACAAGAGTTGGTGAAAAGGTCCATGCTTTTGGTAACTGTACATTGAGGTCTTGAGTCTGAAACTTTCCACTTTATGTACTTTATCCTTTTTGTAATGTATAAGGATGTGAGCTATGGCATGTCATAGTCACAAGGTCAAAAGGCAGATATGCCTTTTGATCCTACAATTGATTTTGTTAGTGTCTAGTCAATTGTATCCAGCTGGCTTTCATAGTATAGCCGGCTGTAGGTTGTAGTATAAGTATTCCAAGTTCTTGTATCTTTCTTATGCTTTGTAACACTTGTAAAAGAACTTGAGAAAGCAATACTGCTCCCTTGAAAACTATATTCTCTTGTTCTGTCTCTTGCTTTACTTGTGTTCTCTGCATCACTTTTGGTTACCTAGTTCACTGTTTGATTAAGTTTAGTTAATCTTCTCATTGTGGTTTTAATTGTGTTCAAGCCCTTGAACGATCCTGCAATATATATGTACACATAGATAATATCATTATATCTTCATCAATTCGTTCCTTAGCTTTCATTCATTCACCGTAACTCATTATTATCAATTTGTTACTTCATTCCATTCATTCATACTTTCTGATTTCATTCGTACGTTCATTTCTTCGATGCCATGTACATTACCATTTACCCCGAACATTGTGCACAAGCGGTAACTGGGCCTGAGGTCTTTCATAGACAACATTAGGCACGAGCTGACTCTATTATTTAGGGCAAGTAATTCACCACTTATCTTTTCTCTTTCATCCCATACAATGCCATGTGCTGACCCCGAACATGTGCACAAGCTTACTCCAGCACCTAGGGCAAGCGGCAAGGATCCCATACATATGTTTAATCACAAAATTGGACCCCTGTGTGTATCCTTCTGGGGGATAACCTACAACTACACATTTGAGCAGCAACCTTCGTTGGGTGTGAACTTCCATGCATTTGCTTGCAAGCCTTTCTTACATTCATTCATTCATTCGTTCATTACTGCATGCATTCTTTCGTTACTTCCTCTTTTCTCGTTATCTCCACTTTACGTTACATAATACTTTCATTTCATTCATTAACATTCCATGTAAAGCTAAAGGAAAATATCATACAAAGCAAGGAACATAACATACACAGTCAACATCATCATACCCGGCATCATACGTACATAACTCATACATCATACATACCATCATGCATAAACATACATCATCATACATCATCATCATCCATGCCTAACATAACCTCTAAGGCCACAAAAGTCATATATATGAACCCCCGGGAACCTTCCATGTCAAAACTTACATCTGCACTTTCCCTCGAAAGTCAGTAAATAAACTATGTTCCCTCGGGTGCCCAAGCCCTACTTGGGCATATGGGCACCCTTCAGTCGCATGGCTTTCTAGGCGACTAAGCACAATGTGGATGAACACCATGCAAATGGGCCCTATGCGAATGTAACTAATGCGGATGAACTCAATACGGATGAGTTCCATGCGAATAGAACTAATGCGAATGGACACTTGTGCGAGTGAACACAAATCGGATGGGCATCTTGTGCGAATGAAAACAAATACGGATGGACCTAGGAGAATGGACCCTTAGTCGCATGACTCCCCATGCGAATGGACCTCAGTCGTATGATTCACCAGCGAACGGACCCCAGTCGCACGACTCACATGCGAATGAACCTTGGTCGCACTCCTTTCGGTCGTATGGCCTCAGTCGCATGCCATTCGGTCGCCTAACCCTAGCTGATGCAGAATGTAGTTCATCCCGAACCCAGTCTGCACTTTTCGGCCTCCAAACCCTTCCAAACTCATTCTAAGCCCAAACAACCATCCTAAACCTTAGAAACTGTTGATACATATATGTACCCAGATCTTGATCTGAATGTAATATGTCTTACACTTATGTAATTATTGGGTACTTAATGAAATACAAATTTTTGGTTGTGTTTATAATGTTTAATATTTCATTAATGAGTTGTTTATCGCATATTGACTTGATTATATAGGTTTGTGGTAGCTTGAATTAATATAAATAATGTTATGAAATTTAATACATTCAAACTTATTAACATGAAGTCATCATATGAATGGCCCATGCTAATGGACCATACGCATGAACAACTTCATACAAATGACTCAGTTACACGACTGAACTAGGAGACTGGATCAGTCGTATGACTATAACATGAGATTGGCTCAGTCGCACGACTGAATACTCAGTCGTGCGAGTGGATCAACCGCATGTCTCAATTGCACGAATGAATCATGCTGATGGTTCAGTCGCCCGAATGACCAACCCTTACCTATAAATACCACCTAATTAGTGGAAAAACGTAAGCATTCAATCCACTTCGACTCCAGACGTACCCTAGCCATCCAGAAGCCTCTAAGTTCATGCTTCAAGTTCATAGAATGCTGTAGATCGATTCCTAATCGATTCTGACGTTAGATTCAATATGTTATTGTTTCTACGTGCGTTCTCACTGATTGGATCCCCAATCAAATAGGATTACGCACTATTTGGTTGGTTTAATGTGTTAATCAGTTAGTATTTCGTTCAAATACCAGGTCCAACAAGTGGTATCAGAGCGTAGCTCTTGATTACATGTTGATTCAATAGTTTTGATACAAAAATGGTATTTTTGCATCAAAAACGCAATTTTTTGTGTCTAACAGAGTCTTAGACGTTTCCTGATCGAAAAGTTGAGTTTTCCCAGCATACGACTATTAGGGTTTGATAAAATTCGAGTTTTTACGGACAAATCAAGTTAAATCTACAAATTGTCAAACTTCAGCAAGTTCAGTCGCACGATTAAACCAATCGCACGACTGAGTTCATTCGCACTCTCCAACCGCACGATTGGACTCGTTCGTACCTTCAATTGTACGACTTAGAACTTCATTTGGACTGTTCAATCGCATTTGTTCATTCGACCAATTGATTCATCCGCATTTGTTCAGTCGCACAATTGAACCATCCGTATTGTTCAATCGCACAAATAAGTTCAATCGCATACCTTCATTCGCATACATTAGCAGTTTGTTAAATAGTAAAGTTAAAGCTAATGGAGGACCAGTTCTCAGCATACACAGCAAGTAGAGACACACGTATTCAGAATCTACTGCTGTTGGAGAACGAATGGGGATTCACAATAAACCCCCAAAACTTATTACGTTAGACGACTACCCACAATGGAAGCAATGTTTCGAAATCTACTTAAATGGTGTAGATACAAATTTGTGGGAGGCCATCGAGTCGGGTTATAGCATGCCAGTAGGAGCTGACGGAGTCAACTTACTCTAAGTGGCATGTCGAATGCTCAGAAGGTAAAACACAATGCTGAGAAGAAAGTCTATGCTTGCTTACTCAGTCTATTTCGAAGGATATTTTCCATCAGTATTCGGAGTATACTCAAGCAAAGAAACGTTGGGATGCGTTGGAAAAGAGGTATGACGGAAATGCCTCTCTGAAGGCCATCAAGGCAAAAGCCTTGAAGAAGGAGTTTGACAACTTCTCTTCTATGGGAAAAGAAGGCCTTGATGATGTGATCGATAGATTCTACCACTTGATGAGTGAGATGCACATTCATGGAGTGTTTACATCAATGGAGGATAAGGTATCCAACTTTACTAATGGATTACCAGAAAAATGGGCTTCATTTGTCTCAAATCTCAGACAGAATGGAATGCTCTCCAAGTTAGATTAAATGACTTCATTCTGAAACTAAGAGAAGAGGAGCTTAGGATGAAGTATCTAGCCTAAAAGACTAACTACGATCAGAATCCTGCACTCTACAATGCTACTCCTTCGGTCAAGACATTTGGAGCGCCACTGCAAACCACCTTCATCTCAAGCGCAGCAGTTCCAGCACAACCCTCAACTTCAGGATCCGAAACTTCAGGGTCGTCTAGCACCCAATATATGATACCTGAATCTAATGCAGCAAAGCTCAAAACCGACAACTTCGGGAATGTGACTGTGGAGGTGGCCAGAGAACATATGGACCTCTTAGCGGCGGTGGCTCAATCCTACGACGGATTAGTACTGGAAAGATAGGAAACTGCCACTTGGCAGATGAAGATTATGAGCAGGTGGATGACATGGAGTTGGAACGTATGGACATAATGTGGGCCCTGACAAGTGTTGTCCGACGAGCTAAAAAGTTTGTCAAAAAGACCAGACAGAACTTGGTTGGCACAAAAGACATAACCTTTGGGTTCGACAAGTCAAAGGTTACATGTTTCAACTGCGGTGAGAAGGGACACTTCAAGAGGAAGTGTGTAAAACCAAGGAAGACAGGTAATGGCAATCCCTTCTCGTCCTTTAATCGTCAGGACAAAGCCACATCTAGTAGTTGTACCTCATCCAGAAAGGACCCAAAAGCCTTAACTGCTAACGAGGATGAAGGACATGACTGGAGCTTTCGGTTAGTGTGACCAAGAGAGTCTAATATAGCTAGTGTGGAGGATATTGATGACGATTTTGCAAGTGAGGGAGATAAAGCAGTAGAGCTCCCGATGTCAAATTCTAAAGACACTGCAAATGTGGTCAACCACCTGCCTGAAGAAGAAAATCTGCATCATCATCTGAATCACCAGAACCAGAGACAACCGAGTCTGCACTCATGGCTGATTCCTCTTCAACATCTCAGGTAAGTACTACTGACCAACTGTTTAATAATCATGCTTGCTTAGAATGTAATAAATTCAGAGAAAGTATAGATTCAAAATTTGCTAGGTTATTAAAGCATAATGATAGCTTAGTAAAGGACCTGGAACTGTGCACGGAGGCAAATAGAGTGTTAAAACAAAACGAGCATAGTTACAAGGAAAAGATAGACCTATTGAATAAACAGCTTAGGAAAACTGAGGTAGTTGCTTTTAACCAAGCAAATGAAATTAGGTACTATCTGAACTACCTAGAGGACACTAAGAAGCAAAAATAGTTTTAGAATTAGAAGTCAACTCATTAAAAAAAAAACTGCATAGTTGGACAAGCTCATCACACATTGTCCAACACTTAGTGAGAGAGAGAAATAATGGGGAGGGACTGGGATACAAAGTGGTTCCACCACCACCTGAGACCTTGATGAACACTAAAAGTAAACCAATTAACAATAACCCCATCAAGGATCATGTGGTGTCCACTCCTCTTGTTAATGATCCAGATTCCATAAGTAAATCAAGTGAATCCGACTCTAAACATAAGGAGGTCACTTCAAAGGCAATAGGAAGATGCCTCGTGTTAACCTGGAAAAAGAATTTGAAAAGTTAGTTTAAGTCAGGGTCAAACAAAGTTAAACAAGAACCTAAAAGGACTACAAAACCTAATCAATCACGTGCATCATGTCACAGTCCTGGTAAACAAGAGATCAAAGATGTAAAATCATGTAAGAAATTAATTTTGTAAAACCAATTATACATCTAACAAAGAAGTGTCTCAATCCAAACATAAAGGTCAACTGTATGACATCTGCATCTCTACCAAAAAATATAAACTATCAAGTTAAAAGCAGATCCTGCTATAATTGTGGAGAGTATGGTCACATAGTGTCTCTTGTCCTTATTCCCAGACACTGAGGAGGAAGGTTGACCTTTCTGCAACTACAACTAGCTCTTCTAAGATGAACTCAGTGACGCCTCCAAAAAGGGCTAGTGAACCCAAAGTTCAATCCATCAGCCAGTCGTCTGTTTATCACAAACAGGCTTTACACAAATCTGGATTATGGAAAGAAAAAACCTCCTCAGTGCCTGAAAATGAGAACAAATAGAAATCTGAGCATCCTTAACCTCAAAGGGTCAACGGGTTGAGTTTATAATGTGTGATGCCTCAGGGAAACCCAAGGCAGTTAAGGCTTGGGTTCCTAACATGAACTAATGTTTTCATTGATTGTGCAGGGTGTTCGCTATAGTGCTGAGACTAACATGTGGATTTTAGATAGCGGAGCATCCAGGCACATGACAGGGAACAGAGCTCTCTTATCAAATGTCAGACAATTAAAGGAGGACATGTTTCATTTGCTGGAAACAAGGTGGGTACATCACAGCCCAAGAGAAGTGGGAAACGAGAAGGTTAAGTTTGATAAGGTAAACTATGTCCAACAATTACAAAATAGCTTGCTTTCAGTCTCTCAAATCTGTAAAAAGGATTCAAGGTAGTTTTTGACAACAAGAAGTGTTACATTCTAAAGAAGGACTACGTGATCCCGGAGGACCAGATCCTAATGTCAACTTCAAGATATAATGATCTTTATGTCTTGGATCTCTCAAAGGCCTCCAGAACGGATCGTGAAGTCCAATGCTTCTTGTCCAAAGCTACTGAGAAGGATTCCATCTCCTGGCATAGGAGAATGGGACACATAAACCCGAGAAACATGAATCACTTGATCCAGAATGATCTTGTGAGAGGAGTAAATGTCAAAAACATTCAACTCTTGGATTTCTGTGTTGCATGCAAAAAGGGCAAACAGACGAAGAAATCTCATAAGGAAAAGAAAGTTCATTCTATAGAACTTCCTCTTGAGCTTCTTCACATGGATCTGTTTGGTCCAGTCAGTACAAGAAGCATCGCTGGCGACTTGAATTGCTATGTAGTTACCGATGACTACTCAAGGTGCTCTTGGTAATGTTTCTGAAATCCAAATCAGAAACATTTGAATCCTTCAAGGAATTGGTAACTACACTGGAATCTCTATACAAGCTGAAGGTACGACAGGTGTGCTCAGACAACGGAACCGAGTTTAAGAATCAGAGGATGGAGGGCTATTGCAAGGAAAAGGGAATTGTGCATCAATTTACCTTAGGCTTGTACCCCTCAGATGAACGGCGTTGCTAAACGGAAGAACCGCAGCTTGTTAGAGACGGCACGGACTATGCTGGCAGACTCGAAACTGCCTATCCAATTTTGCAATAAAGCAGTGGCAAATGCATGTTATACCCTTAATCCAGTTTTGTTAGTAAAACGGCATGGAAAAATGCTACGAGTTATTACAGCGACGTAAAACTAACTTGGAATATCTCGAGCCGTTTGGCGCTCCATGCACCCTACTGAAGAAGACTCAGGAGGGAAAATTCAGTGAGAAGATTGATGAAGGTGTCTTTATAGGATACAACATACCAAAACACAGAGTTTACAACAACTCAACAGGCCAGGTAGAGGTGTGGTGTAATGTTGATGTTCAGAGATATATCACACCGCCTGCTGGAAAAGGGGCTGCCTACTTCTTCAACTATGATGGATTCTTCAAGTCCTTCAACATACCTCTTTCCTTTTCAGAAGACGAGTTGGCAAACAAGATGATGTACGATGACTTGGACACACCGTCTCAAGATTTAACAAGTCATGACACTACCAACTCAGGGGGAGCAGTTGATGTGAGTGATTCTTCATCTGATGAAGATAATGATCAGATCAACTAGGATGTACAGGTTCCAACTACCATAAGTTCACAAGCATCGGCTAGTGATGCTTCTGAACCATCAGAACCTCAAACTCCGACTGCCTCAGATCCAGAACCAAATGTTCATAATCTTGACTCTGAGGTGGTTGTTCCGACAACTCCTGGCTCACGTCTAAATGTCTATCATCCATTGGATAATATTATAAGAGATGTGAGATCAGGGGTTCAGACTAGAAATCAGCTATACTCAGCTGATTATGCCTCCGTGATGGAAAAAGAATACCTTCACGACGGTGCATACCGTTACTTTGTGTCTCAGTTTGAACCAAAGTATGTTAGTGAAGCATTAAATGATGAGGCTTGGGTTAGTTCCATGCAAGAAGAACTTCTTCAGTTTAAGAAGTTAGGTGTAGGGACACTAGTTGATAGACCTACAGGTGCTAAAGTCATTGGCACCAAATGGGTCTTGAAATGCAAGAAAGATGATCAGGGAGTGATCATCAGAAACAAGGCTCAACTTGTTGTTCAGGGTTTTCGAGAAGTTGAAGGTATCGACTACAATGATGTATTCGCACTAGTGGCAAGGATGAAAGCCATCCGCATCTTCCTTGCCTATGCATCTTATATGAAAATCAAAGTTTATCAGCTAGATGTAAAGAGTGCATTCCTTCATGGTGAGATTAGAGAAGCAGTGTATGTCAGTCAACTCGAGGGATTTGAGGATCCATATCATTGGGATAGAGTTTACAAACTCGACAAGGCTCTATACGTGCTTCATCAAGCTCCATGGGCTTGGTATGGGAAACTCTCGACTCATTTTGTGAAACATGGATTTCACAGGGGAGTCATTGACTGCACACTGTTTATCAAACAAAAGATGGAGACTTACTGCTAGTATAGATCTATCTAGATGACATAACTTCGGTTCAAAGAACGAAGAATTATGCAAAGAATTCGAAGCAGTAATGAAGGCGGAGTTTGAGATGAGTGCCATGGGGGAGATGAAGTTCTTTCTCGGGTTACAGGTGGATCATACACCAAATGGAATCTTCTTACATTAGACCAAGTATGTAGGGGATATTCTCAGTCGTTTTGACATGGAGAATGCTTCCATAACTGGCACTCCACTGGCTACAAACCATGATGTGCACCCGATGAGAATGGTGATCTGGTAGATGCAACTATGTACCGAGGATGATTAGATCTCTCATGTATCTCACTGCCTCAAGACCTGATATCATGTATGCTACATGTTTATGCTCACGATATCAGGCAAAGCCTAAGGTGAATCATCTAACTGGGGTCAAAAGGATATTTTGTTATCTGAAGGGCACACCCACACTTGGGTTGTGGTATCCTCATGATGATGTCTTTGAACTTACAGCGTATAGTGACTCGGATTACGACGGCTACAAGATGAACTGCAAGTCTATATCAACAGGGTGTCATTCTTTGGGAGACGATTAGTAACCTGGCAGTGTAAGAAGCAGGCCTCGGTTGCTCTGTCAACCTGTGAAGCCGAATACGTTGCTGCTGCAAGCTGCTGTTCCAAATCATATGGATTCAACAGCAAATGCGGTATTACAGTTTGCATTTCACTTCCACTCCTATCTTTGTTGAAACTCTGCGGTGATTGCAGCCACTAAAAACCCGGTCCAACATCCTAAGACCAAACAATCGGAATCAAATATCACTTCATACGTGATTGTTTGAAAAGAATTAATCGATGTGATAACAATAAACACTGATTTTCAACGCGCTGACCTCTATACAAAGGCTTTTGACACACCATGTTTTCTATATCTGTTAGAGGTCAATGGCGTTAAAAGGAAAAGTGAGGTCATTCCTGAAGATGACCATGTATAGTCTGATGCGTCACGTATACTTTCTTTTAATTTTTAAATTTTACTGTTATTTTAGTTTGTCCTTTTGTGTTTGTTTAACTAGTTTAATTACAATTAGTGCCTTTCCTTGCCCATTAAAATCCTAAAACGCAAATCCTTAGAGGTTTTAGTATTTTAGAGGGAGAATAGGTATGTAAAAAAAGGGAAAAGGAGAGGCAGCTGAAAATAAATAAGATCGTATGTGTGATACCGATCAATGTTGGAATATGATAGTACACAGGTACAAACCATTTGGGACTGCAAAATTCAGAATTGAAAAAGATGCAAAATTCATGTATAAATCTATGTAGTCTGAGCAATATAAAAGAAAATATGATAGATAAGCTAGCTACTACTAAGGTAACACAAAGAAAGTAGACCTAGAGGTTGCTAGACCACAGATGATATGTCGGTAGATTCAACACAATAGATGACTAGACCTGTTGGTGATCTCAAGATTAAACTAAAATGTTTGACTAGCTGTGGGTAACGCCTTATCCCTGGTTAACACAATCAACAAGATTCTAATAAGGGGTGACCAGCAAAATAAACGCCTAAAAAGTATGCGTAAGACCAAAGCATGAGCACAAGGACATAAAAAATGCGAATACAATCAAACTAATAACCTAGGTTGTTGGTGAGATCTGTGCATAAAGAAGAAAATTGCTCAAACAAGAAGAGAGGTTATGTGCCTCTCTGCTGTGCGGTGGCACTGACCTGAGGATAAGCATAACCAATATATTTAGAAACTCATTGTTGTTTGCCGCCTCTCTACTATGCGATGGCACTGACCTGAGGATTGGCTTCTCTTTGAAAGTTCTAAGAATAGTCTCTTCTTGAATCCTACCCTAAGACCACTCAAAAATCTCTTGAGGAATGTTGATTACCATATTAGTATGGGATCCACAAATGCTTGTTGAAATAAACAAACCGTAAAATGATCACCCAACTGGATTGAAAGTCTGTGTATGGATTTAAGAGGACAAGCATACTGACAATCACTGTGGCTACAATTCTTGAATGTTTCAAATTAGTGTGGGGACCTAATAGTACTAGTATGATTTCCTAAACTTGCTAAATGACTCTAGATGAAAACAAAAAATAAGCATCAAAGGTGTTAGTTAACTGGTCTCAAATGATTTAAATATCCTATATGATTCCATCTTGAATTGGTCCATGTATGATTTAAACAATTAAGCTTACCCCTCAGAAGAATTATTCCTTAGAGTTACATCTTAGAAACTAACCCTCACAAAAACACAAAATATATCTTAGTGTAATTTACATTACTATTTCTTTTACGTAATTACAAAGTTAGTCTTTTTCAGATTTATGTAGTATCAGACTATGTTATGGAAGTTGATAAGGAACCTTATCATCTAATGGTCACGTTTGAGGTGACCACAAGTGCTTTCAAATAAATGGGTCACGTCTGAGGTGACAAAAAGTTTAAAAAAAATCACGTCTGAGGTGATCCAAAAGTTTTTAAGTTTAAAATGATCATGTTTGAGATGATCAAATGTTCATAATGTAAAATTAACAGTTTACAAGGGCTTAAATGGAAAATGGTCTTAAAGTAAGAAAAATGTCAGTTGTATGGCCCATTCGCACGACTAGACCATGAGTATGGACCAATCATGTGAATGGACCATAATCATGCATTAAATAGTCGAATGGACATGAGTATGGACCATCAAACCGAATGGCTTATACAAATGAGCCATTCGCCGATTGAGAGTGGGAGAATGAACAAGTCGCACGACTGAACTCTAATCGAACGACTGAAGGTGAGCGACTAATCCAGTCGCACAACTTAGGTCCATTCGCCCGAATAAATGAGCGTATGAGTTAGTCGTACGATTGAATTCACATTCACTATAAATAGAAAGGGAGTCGGTCACAGAGACTCATCACTCCCAAATTAGCCCTAATTCGCACGACTAACGTTACTCTGCCAAATTTTCATTCGATCATACTATATCTCAGATTGTTGTGAACTGACGATTTTTACTGACTTTACAGGTATAATGCAGTTCAATCCAACAATGTTTCATTCAATTTGACTCCAAAATCGATACGTTCGGCCCAAAACAAGAAGCGAGACCTGTTGGACTAAGTTACCCAATTAAGATAAGCCAACAACTGAAATCAATGTTATCAGGTGTTAAGTATAATGATTGCGAGTCAAATGAACCAAAACACGACGTCAAATGATAAGAATGGTTAAAACTTGAATTTGAATTGAACAGCAGTCTGTCATGCGACTGGACAGGTTGATGAACTTCAGTCGCACGACTGAGTAGTGCAAACGGCTAAACCGCACGACTAAATCATGCGTGTGAGTTCAGTCGCACGACTGATATACACGAATGAGTTTACATACGTGTGAGCTCAGTCGCATGACAAGTCATACGTATGAGGTAATTCACACGACTAGATCTAAGTCGCACTACTCATTCGCATGACTAGATCTCAGTCGCACAGTCTCATTCGCACGACCGATCAAAAAGAATATTATCAAGTCCAAGTGATTCAAGATATTATTAATCAATGGCTACTAACGTTTATTTTCATTGTGTAACAGATGGCGAGTCGGTGGACCATGAGCACTAATCACAATATTTGTTCTCATCTGGATCTGTCATCCAGACACGCTCCTGACTTTTCTGGTATCATCACGTTTCTCAGGAGATCGAGGATCTTCACGCCATCTCTACTCGGTGTACACCGTACCATTCTATTCAGCAGGCCTCTAGGAAGGCGCTGTAGTTGATAGATCCTCAGAGCCTCATCGTATCCGTAGTTGTATATTTGGAGAGGCCATTGAGATCACTGAGGATGATCTTTGGATGGTGTTGTAGTTTGGGGATGACGCTGATTGCCCTACTAGACTACATCCCCTTACTGTCTGAGGATGTTTTCTGTGTGCCAAGTACGCTGGGGACATCAATGCATGGGTGGTCAACAAGAGCAACCTGTGCCCCCAGTTCAAGTACCTTGCACATGTTCTGCTAAAGTGTATAGCGTCACGGAAGGGAGGCTTTAATGAGCTCTCGATCAGATTCAGAATGCATGCTGCTGCATTGGTGCTGAACTACCGTTCAGCTTCTCTAGGATGATCTTCACCTACTTGGTGGAGAACATTGATGAGAAAGGAAAGGAGAGCTTCTGCATGTACCCTCGCTTTATGCACATGATTATCGACCAGAAGCTCCTTCCTTGCGAAGGGGAAGGAGGATGCAGCTGTATAGAGGTGATGGTCGATACCACCTTGGGTAGGATGAAGGTCTATAGGGGGAAGCAGTTAAGCCCCCTGTGAGGAGACTATTTAGGCATCCGGCCCGAGAGGATTACGTGGCGCCAGCTAGACGTAAATGGCGTCACATTGACAGTGACTTTGAGGTACAGTAGCTGCAGCTACCAGATGGACTTCGACGATGATGATAGCAGGAATGCTAGAGATGAAGGGCCCACTCAACAACGGGCCTGACAGATCAGTGATCTCAAGTTGATGGTTATAGTGTAACGCAGCGGAATAAGAACAAGAATTAGACAAATTATAGCAAGAATTTGATATTCGTATGCATTATGAACAAATAACGGTTGTAAAGAGAGAATATATTTCTGTGAAAAGGAATGTTTCAATAATATCAAATGTTTCTGCTCAATCATTCACCGATTACAATAAGGTTGACACTCTTATATAGAGTGCAATCACTGCTGATATCACGAGATAGTGACATCTGGCAGATTTGTTACAAAAATAACTAAAACTTAACAAACTACTGAAATGTTCACAACTACTAAGAACATATCAGAGTGCTAGGTATAAACCATAAAACTACTGATACGAAACTACTGAAACTACAACGACTGAAGAACAAGCTCTTCAGTCGTTTACAAAACTACAGAAGGAAACATAAAACTACTGACAGAAAACGTCACAACTACTGAAGAAGACCTCTTCAGCTGTTGTGACAACGACTGGTACTTGTCTTCAGCACTTGTCTTCAGACTTTGTCTTCAGCACTTGTGTTCAGACTTTGTCTTCAGCACTTGTGTCTTCAGACTTTGTCTTCAGCACTTGTCTTCAGACTTTGTCTTCAGAACTTGTGTCTTCAGACTTTTGTCTTCAGTTTTGGACTTAGCAGTTGTTGTGACGTCTGTGGACTTAAGGTTTTTCTGATCCAACTCATTGGTTCTTTTGGTCCAATACACCCCCTGAACCAATGCAGCCAAAACCTTAACTTTATTGAGTTCCCACTTATTGTTTGCAATAAGATTGGTCTTTTTCCTTCTTGATCAGCTAAGAAGCTGACCCAATTAAGCACTGGCCTGGGAATAGATTTCTGAAATTTGGTGGCATAGTATGGATAGGACCCTGACTTTGGGAACTGGACACAGGGCTGTGGTCGTATCCATGAAATCTACTTCCCATGTATAAGCCTGTAGGATTCTCTAGTGTATTCTTGGAGAAACATAATTTGTTCTTCCATGGTAAGATTTTCAGCTCCACCATCAAACAATCCTTCACGCCCATACAGCTCTAAATGTACTTAGCCTGTTTGCCATTTTTGAGCTCAACTGTTCTGATCTGTCTGTATGCAAACTCATCTGGGTGAGTCCCTTCAAGTAACAGACTGAGCTCATTTTGTTTGAAGTTCTCAAGCCTCTTGTAGACTAACCCTTTTTTAATTACTCTGTTCTCTAACATCTTTTGGGTGGCTGTTTAGTTTCATAGGCCTTCTTGAAATCTTCTACAATTTCCCAGGGTGATACTACAAACACCACTGTGATCTCTTCATCTACGATCCTTTTTACTTGGCCCTTGTATCTCGAAGGAATGTCTTTCGTCACAATTCTGTGAGCCACCCTAGGATCAGGCCATATTCTCACCTTTTCCTTTTGATATTGAAATGTGTTAGCAAGGGTGTACAATCTCAGAGCTTCTTTCCTCATACTGATTATTGATGAAGAAGCAGCATAAGTTTTGTCTATGCTTTTCAGCATCTCATCATCATGAAGCTTTTGCTGCTGTTCTTCTTCTATCTTTACTCTCACAGCTTCCATCTGTGAGGTGGGAGTGATGGGCATAGGTTTGGCTTTAGGCAAAGTTAGGACTGCAGAAAGAGGCAGCCAATCTTCTTCCTCATCATCCTCTTCTTCTTCTTCTTCTAGCCTCAACACCCTTCTCTTCTTCTTCTTGGGTGCATCATTGGCTGTTGGTTTTGAGGGTAAAGGAGTTGGTTTAGAGGGTTGTGGTAGTGGTGATTTTGAAGTGGGAGGTTTTGCAGGTTGTTCTAGCATTCTTGTAGTGAGTGAGGCTTTTGAGTGTTTTGCTAGTTCCTTTCTGTTCCCAGCACCTGCCTCATTTATGCTTCAATCACCAATCCCTTAGTGTATGCTTCAGACGAATAGATCTTGTGGTTATTGTCAAGATACTATCCCTGGTCCATGACTTAATCTCGATCAATGATCTCCCAAGGTACTTTGCAATGAATCTGATCATGATCTCTAGTCTTTCTCTTTCTAATGCATCATAACTTGCCCATCTTGAGTTAATTTCTTCAACTTCAAGTCTCCTAATCTCTGAGTCAAGCTGTGCAGTATCGAACCCCTGTCTATACAGTTGATCAATAATGGAGTCCATTGATTTATGTGTGTAGCATCCGCTATTTTGATCATCTCATCGAGTTCGAGTTCTTTTTCTTTTCCTTCAACCTTTCCCTTCTTATATGCGACATGAAAGTCTTTGTGACTTTCACCCACTTGATAATGTCAGCTCCCTTCACAAACTCCTCTTCCTTCTCAGTCTCCTTTTCTTTCTCCCCTCTATGCTCTTCCTCTTTGCTTTCACTGACTGACTCTCCCCCTTTTTGGTTGCATTGGTTGCAAGGGTTTGAGTAGCAGAAAGCCTTGTGCTCACAATCTCCTCCACCAGGGGTTGTATGATTGAGGGAAGCCTCTCATCCATGGTTTTGATCACAATGTCTGTGATCATTGGGGTGATGAGAGGTAGGGATTGCTGAAAGATAGCAGCTGTTTGCTCAGAGGGGTTCTGTCCCTGAGAAGCAGTGCCAGAATAGAAGCTGGTGGCTCGGAAGTTTTGAGTGGCTAGTGTGTGGGAGACCTTCAGGTGAAGGTGCCATCTGTGGGTTTATGTTGGTGGCAGATGGACTTGCTGTTTGAGAGAATTGGTCAAGTAGTCTTTGTAGTTTACTGACTTCTTCCTCAAGAATTGTGTTCTGGGCCAGAACATCATAAAAGAAGCCCAGGTCATCATCAGCAGATGCTGAATCACCTGACCTCCTGCTTGTAGCAGGATGTACATGCACTGGGTTAGACCATTTGTAGCATGTGCCCTTTTTTTGGAACTAGGGACTTCCGCCTCAGGACATGTCCTTCATCATTGTTGCCTCTGGTGAGGTCTTAGCTATGTTACCAGCCTCAGTCTGATCATTTGCTGATTCAGAAGAGGTGGCAGCCTCACCAGATGTTCGGTCTCCATATCCACACCAGGAGATAGAACAGTTAAACCCTCGTGCTGTGGGCTGTCAGAACATGTTGATCCTCTTCCTCAATTGCTGTGGTTTTCCCCTTTGGTTGTGTTTGTTGGGGAGGAGGAGAGGCATGCAGCTGAGTCAGCACGTTTGCAATAATGAGAGTAGGACTTTGTGGGGCGGTTGCAGTGGGAGATGGGTAAACGCAGTATGCACCTGGGGAGAATGGTGCTCTTCAATGGCAATCTCCTCAAATGAGGAAGATCCCAGATTAGTGGGTACCCCTTCTTTGGTTGCTGCAGGCTCCTTTTGAGAGGAATCCTGAGCGGTTGTGGCTGGTGAAGTCCTTGTATCCACTAGGGGGTTATAATCAGTGGGTCGCAGCTTGGCAAGCCATTTTTAGTGATTGGTCAGGAGTTGTGCCGGGGTTATACTTCAGGCAATAAGCCGTAGCGGGATCCCAGGCCAACAAGTCCCTCAGCTTGAAGCTGGTTTTCAATTATGGCCATTATGACCGAGGATATAATATCCAACGGTTAGCAAGTTGTTTTTGGCCATATCCTTGAGCTCTAAAAATTATTTCAAAAATTAAATGTTGTTGCTCAGGATGGAGTACATTACCTGTTGCCACCTTGTGGACATTTGATCCCATGATGAAGTCTTGGGGGCAAGGCAGACATTTACCAGGTGAAGATGAGACGTTCGGCATCCTGGAAATGTTTCTTCAATATGGTAGATGCACTCAGGTTACCCTGGTATCCATGCTGGGCAAATGATTGATCGATTGTGCCCTTTGGATAACCAGTTGGGAAAGTGGCATCATCCAGATTGAGGGTTTGGCGAAGAATGTCTGGAGTAATGACCACTTTTTGATGATGGACAAACGATTGAAGAGACTCTATGTCATTCTCCTCAGAGACAAGAGTGACGTTTGTCCAGAATTGGTTAAGAGATTCGGCATATATGGTGGGATTTAACAAAAAAGCCGTTTTGTAAGGTGACTGAACCATTAAATCAATGGCGTTGTGAAACTTGGTCCAGTATGGCGATTTTGTGAGATGTGTGACACAGTTGTGTCGAGGTTTTAGTTGCATGGTCGCCATTTGATGAGAGAGTTACAGAGTTTTTTGAACGTTAGGTTTGAGAAGAAAAAGTAAAAACTCTGAAGGTGGGATAAGGTATTAAAGGGTAGGGTTAGAAAACGACTGAAGGTTTTGTGTTAGTCATCAGTTGTTGAAACTACTGATGACGTGGTATTAACTTTCAGAGGTTTGGAATGACGCTATTGGTGTGATCAGCAGTTGTTATAAAACAACTGAAGACTTGGTTTTAACCGTCAGACGTTGAAACAGCTGAAGTCTCTAATTTAGTCATCAGTAGTTATAAACTACTGAGATTTAGTCATCAGTAGTTATAAACTACTGAAGATTTAGTCATCAGTAGTTATAAAACTACTGAAGATAGTTTTGACTTCAGGTGATGAAACAACTGACTTGGTATTAGTCATCAGTAGTTGGGAAACTACTGAAGACTTTGGTTTTACCATCAATTGTTGTAAACAACTGAAGACTTGGTGTTAGTCATCAGTAGTTGTGAAACTACTGAAGACATGTTTTGCTTCAGTTGTTTAGAAAGAAACAGCAGTTGGGAAACTACTAAAGACAAAAGGCTCATCAGTAGTTGTCGTCAATTCATTGCTTTTCAGCTGTTTCATACTGTCCTCAACACTACTCATCAGACTTTTCATCTGTTTTCAGATGTTTCATAGGACATCAGTACGTATTTGTATTTCTGACAACAGTAGTTGTAGCTACATCAGCTGTTGTAACTACATGAATTGTTTTAACAAATAAAGTACCTGAGTACTAAGAAGTTAAGCTCTAGTAGTTTAAAGAAAACTTCCGGAGAGAAAATAACATCAGTACTTATATATATGACAATATAAACTAATGATCATCAGTACTTGTGAGCTGAGATCACTAGTAGTTGTCACTTATTCTAGCTGCAGCATACCAAGCCTTAACACTAGGTTTTGGAAAGTTGTGCTATCCAAGGGCTTAGTGAAAATGTCTGCAAGCTCATCAGCACTAGGAACAAATTTTGGATCAATCAGACCTTTTTCAAACAATCTCTAAAAAATGGTGTCTGATTTCAATATGTTTAGTCCTAGAGTGTTGGACAGGATTCTTGACAATACAAAGAGCTGAAGAGCTGTCCATTAACAATGGGGTCTTAGTCTCTGTTATGCCATAATCCAATAATTGGTTTGAAGCCAGAGTACCTGAGATGTACAGCTTGCAGCAGCAATGTACTCTGCTTCAGCAGTTGATGTAGCAACTGAGGTCTGCTTCTTACTCTGCCAAGAAATGAAGCAGTTGCCTAAGAATTGGCATCCTCCAGAAGTGGACGTTCTTGTCAACTTACACCCTGCATAGTCACTGTCAGAAAAAGCAACCAATTTACCAGAAGAATACCATAAACCTAGAGATGGAGTGCCTTGCAAATATCTAAAGATCCTCTTGACTGCAATCAAATGAGACTCCTTAGGTGCCGCCTGAAATCTAGCACAAACACATGTAGCAAACATAATATCTGGTCTAGAAGCTGTTAAGTACATCAAGGACCCAATCATACATCTGTAAAGTGTTTCATCAACCACTTTACCTTTCTGATCTGTATCCAGTTGTGTGGTGTTGCACATGGGAGTAGAACATGGCTTACACTTTTGTAAATCAAACTTTTCCAAAAGATCTTTAGTGTATTTGGACTGATGAATGAAAATCCCATCAGCCTTTTGTTTGATTTGCAAACCCAGAAAGAACTGTAATTCTCCCATGGCACTCATTTCAAACTTTTGTTTCATCAACTTTGTAAAGGCATCACACAACTGTGGATCAGAGGATGCAAAAATAATATCATCTACATAAATTTGAACAATTAGATTATGCTGCCCAGCTTTCTTAATGAATAAAGTCTTATCTATGGAGCCTCTAGTGAAATTATTTTCCAGAAGAAAGTTTGATAATGTCTCATACCAGGCTCTAGGAGCTTGTTTCAACCCATAGAGAGCCTTATCAAGCTTATACACCCAATTAGGATGTTTATTGTCCTCAAAACCTGGTGGTTGACATACATAACCCTCTTCTTTATTTTCCCATACAAAAATGCACTTTTGACATCCATTTGAAAAACTTTAAGGTTGTGATAAGCCATAAGCTAAAAACAATCGAATTGCTTCCAGTCTGGCTACAGGGGCAAAGGTTTCATTATAATCAATGCCTTCCTCTTGTGAAAACCCCTGTACAACCAGTCTGGCCTTGTTCTTAACAATAAGCCCATTTTCATCAGTTTTGTTCCTAAACACCCATTTAGTGCCTATTGCACACTTACCTGGAGGTAGAGGAACCAGTTCCCACACTTGCTGTTTCTTGAACTGAAGAAGCTCAAGCTGCATGGCTTCAACCCATCCATTGTCCCTTAAAGCAATGTGATAGTTCTTTGGCTCTTGCTGACTAATGAAGAGAGCATAGAAGCAGAAATTAGACAATTGACTTCTTGTTGAAACGCCAGCATTGATATCACCAATGATTTGAGACATAGGGTGATTCTTCAGATCTTGGTACACAATAAGATCTGTGCAAGTGTTTGTAGCAGCTCAGCAGCAACAGATGGTGATGGTGAAGCATTTCCTTGAAACCATCAGTAGATGGTAATTCAAAGGAAGTTGAAGTTGTAGAAATCTCATCAGCATTTGTTGTGGATTGTGCTACTGAAGCTACAGGAACATCAGGTCTAGCTGAATCAGGCAGTTGATCACTAAACTGAAAAGGTGATTACTGATATCATCATCATCATCAGTAACACCAGATGGATGACTAGCTACAGAAGATGATGGATTCATATGATCTGCAACAGCAGGTGGTTGATAAGGAACATATTGCAGAATGTCCAGATCAAACAACTCCACAGGGTTTTGTGGAATTGTATCCTAGGGGATTCATTGAACTTCACATGCAAGTTTTCTTCAACTATCTTTGTCCGACAGTTGAATACTCTATAAGCCTTGCAAGTGGATGAATACCCAACAAAATACCCTGCATCCACCTTAGAATCAAACTTTTGGAGTTGATCCTTTGTGTTGAGAATGTAACAGGGACACCCAAATGCTCTAAAAATGAAATCAAAGGGGCTAAATGATGTAAACTTCATAGGAGTTTTCATCAACCTCTGATTTACTAAGGCTCTATTCTGTACATAGCAGGTGTATTGACAGCTTCAGCCCAAAAGTCAGTGGCAGACCAGAATCAGCCAACATGGACCTTGCAGCTTCAATGAGGGTCCTGTTCTTTCTCTCCACTACTCCATTTTTCTCTGGAGTCCTTGGATGCTATATTGCCTCTTGATTCCCTTTGATAAGTAAAACTCATCAAGAGTGTGGTTTCTGAATTCAGTACCATTGTCACTCCTCACACACTTAACTGGTAGGGAATACTGCTTCTCAACGTGTAACACAAAGTTCATAATGGACTAAGCAGCCTCATCCTTTGAATGCAAGAAGAAGGTCCATACATATCTAGAGTAATCATCCACAATTACCAGACAGTATTTCTTCTTTGCCATACTCATTACCTTCACAGGACCAAAAAGATCCATGTGCAGTAGTTGTAAGCAGGCATTAGACTTGGATTCTTCTATGGTTGGGAATGAAACTTTATGTTGTTTCCCTTTTAAGCATGCAATGCATTTCATCACAATTGAACTCCTTTATTGGAAGACCTCTCACTAAACTCTTGTGGATCAGCTGATTCATGTTTTTGAGATTAACATGACCCAGCCTTCTATGCCACAGTTTAGATTCTTGGAGAGAGGCCTTGGAGAACAAGCATGGATGGCCTCTTAACTCAATTTTTTTGACAGATCCAAGGCATATACTTTCCTATCCTGTTAGCCTTCAGGAGAGTATTATCATCCAGTACTTTGTCAATCAGGCTCAGAACCTTGGAAGACAGAATCCTACAGTTCTGGCTTGTGAAAAGAGCAACATGTCCTTTGTCACACATCTGACTGACACTCAACAGATTGTATTTGAGATTCTCCACATGGTTGACATCATCAAATCTAATATCTCCATTAGACACAAATCCCTTTCCAATGATGTAACCTTTAGCATCATTTCCAAATGAGACAAATCCCTTCTTTCCCTGAGAGTAATCATGAAGAAGAGAGCTGCTCCCAGTCATGTGCATGGATCCTCCACTGTCCACATACCAGATGCTTCTTTGGCATGCTGAAGAACCCTGCACAATCATAAAAACTAGTTAGCTTTGGAGACCCAAACCTTTTTGTTTTGGGACTGACTTTATCACAGATTTAACCATAGCTGGTTTCTTATGATTAACAGCTGATGAAGATGGAGATGGTGCTGAAATGATTTGGGCCTGGAATTCCTCTCCAGTGGTTTGATCACATGGGTTTCAAGTTGGTTAACTCTCCCCAACAGATGCTGAACCATCATAACAAGTTGTGTCTGATTTGAAGCTCGAGCTTTCAGTTCATTTGCAACTCCAGAGCTTGTTTTTGTTGAGTTCCTGTGACCTACCATTTCCTCCTTCTTAGACTTCACAGACTTAGTCTTATGTTTATCATGAGGAACAATATCAGCTGTCTTCTGATAAACCGCATCCTTCTTAGTGGATTTGGGTAAGGCCTTGGGTTTATCAGGTTGAGATGATTGTGGTACAAACTTGGTCTCAAACTCAGTTTTCATTTTATTTATTTCTAGTTTAATGAGCTCATCCCTTTGGAGCTTTAAACCTTTTTTGTACCAACATTCATCAGATAGATGATTGAATTTACCACAAATTTCACATGGTTTATTCTTCATCTTGGACATCTTTACTGCTGAAGTGGAAACTACTGAAGGTGTGATCTTCAGTACTTTCCTCCTATCAGTACTAGGTACTAAAGGATTTGTAACACTGAAGACTGGTAATTCAACTGTTTTCCATCCGTCCTAATAGACTGTTTGATGGATTCCTCAGCAGTTGTTAGTCCTTGTATTTCAACTAATTTGAAATGCTTTTCAGATGTTGGGTCTCTTTTAGTACTTGAGGTACATTGAGGAACAACATCTGAAGTACTCAGCTTCATATGAGTCTCAGTAGTTAGACCATCAGTCAATTTATTTGTTGAGATCTTAACACTGGTTTCATTCTCTATCTTAGATTATCATTGGAGAATGACTCACACGATAATGTGGTTTGGAGATTGCTTTCACTTTCATACTTAACTATGGAGTTAGGAGTAAAGTCTGTTGGTGGAGCAGTATGGTTGTAACCAATGCCAAACTTCACATTTGAAGCAGTTTGCTTGCTAAGAAGCATTTCAAATCCCTTGCATGATGAGACCCAGCGTTCACACTCAACTTGGGTCACTGCAAGTTTTTCTTTGAGACTCCTGTGGTCTTCTAGAATAACCTCTAGCTTGGCCTTTTCATCATTTAATTGGCTTTTAAGCTTATAAATCTCATCACTTTTACTGTTAAGAGCAGACTCATGCTCAGCTTTTCTTTTGAAAATGGTTTTCTCAAGCTCAAGTTTTTGATTTATTAATGCTACATTTGCCTCTCTATAGAGACAAAAGCAGCTATGCATGATTCAGAACATAACTTGGCTTTAGCCTCTGAAGATACCTGAGTTACCTGTGAAGATAATGCATTTGAACAGGAACCCTCAGTAGACTCCAGGGCCATGAGAGCAAGATTTCCAAAAGGGTGTTCACCACCATGTTGACTAGCACCAGCATAGTATTGCTCAGTGTGACCAGACAAGTTATCAGGTAGCTACTCCATCACGACTCCAGTGTGAAGAAGCTGTGATGAGGTTGTGATTGAGATGGAGATGGTTGAGGTTCTGGTGGTGCATGAGATTGTGGTACTATAGAGCTTGAACTTGATTTGACTGTGGCATATAATAGCAGGATAAGGATATGGCATTTGACCCTGAGGAACAAAATATGCAGGAGATTGAGGGTGTGATGAATGACTAGAACCAGCAGAGTGTTGCCCTTTGAATTGTGAATTATTATTTGGAAAAGTCAAAAAGGGTGCAGAAGTGTTAGATCCAGTTGATCTACACTCTCTTGCAAAGTGTCCAAGCCTGTGGCATTTGTGACACTTCAACTTGCTCTTGTCAAAACCGACTTTGGTTTTGTCAGAGAGTCCAGGAAATTTCCTGCCAGTTCTCTTGTAGAATTTCTGAGATCTGATATTGATCAAGGCCATTTGGCTCAAAATATCCATCTCTTCTAAATCATCATCAGCAATGCCCTTCAAATCATCCATGATAAGCATAGATTGTCACTATTATTACCAGAATGACAATCAACACTCACAAAGGCATGATTAGAATTGTTTGAGGTGAAATCAATATGCTCATCATATTGGCATTCTGATCCTGCATACTCTGACTCATGACTTACCAAGGCAGTGTTTCCTGGTACAAAATCATCAGTGAGTTTCCAGATGATGACAGTTTTCGTTTCTGTTCTATCTCTCTCTCAAATGTGAGCAATTTCCCATGGAGTTGGGTGAGAGATAGTTTGTCCAAATTTGCACTGGAGCGTAGGACAATAGTATATGTGTCCCATCTCTCAGGCAGTGATCTGAGAAATCTGTTATTCATCTGGTTGTTTGTGTACTCATGTTTGACCATTTTTAATTCAGAGATCAAACAAGAGAACCACTCAAACTGTTGAGTCAGTGTCTCACCCTTCCTATGAGATAATGTCTCATATTGTTGGGCAAGGATTTCTCTATTATTTTCCAAGACCTCATCTGTTCCTCCAAATTGTTTCTTCAAGGCATTCTAGAGGTCATGGGCAGTTTCATAATGCATTAGCCCAGAATAGATTTCATTGGGCAGTGCCATGGCCAGAATTCCATGGGCTTTTGCATCAATCTCAAACAATTTCTTATCGTCATCTGAGTATTGCTCCCTCCTCTTCGGAACCATTTGATTGGTTTCCGAGTTATTCACCATAGGCTTGTGTGGACCATGTACCACTGATGTCCAACAACCTGACCTGTTAACAGACAGGTGATGGAGCATTCGTCGTTGCCATATGTTGTACTCATTCCTAACCAGCATCGGAGGCTTGGTTGAGGAACCAGTATTGTGAGGATCATTGGAAGGAGTAGTCATTTTAGGTCCAAATACAATTAATTCAAGCTTTTAAAAGATTTTACACAGACCACAACAGACTCAATGAAAACCAAGAATATCTCAGGATGAATGACCAAAAACACAGAAAATTCAATCTCTATAACCGTTTCTTGCAACAATGCTAATTCAATCAAACTTGGATCTTGGATAGCAATTTCAATGATCAATTATTAGATCGATCAATGATGAACAGGCTCTGATACCATTTGACAGGATCAGTGATCTCAAGTTTGATGGATTAGAGTGTAACGCAGCGGAATAAGAACAAGAAGTAGACAAATTATAGCAAGAATTTGATATTCGTATGCATTATGAACAAATACGGTTGTAAAGAGAGAATATATTTCTGTGAAAAGGAATGTTTCAATAATATCAAATGTTTCTGCTCAATCATTCACCGATCATATACAATAAGGTTGACACTCCTTATATAGAGTGCAATCACTGCTGATATCACGGGATAGTGACATCTGGCAGATTTGTTACAAAAATAACTAAAACATAACAAACACTGAAATGTTCACAACTACTGAGAACATATCAGAGTGCTAAGTATAAAACATAAAACTACTGATACGAAACTACTGAAACTACAACGACTGAAGAACAAGCTCTTCAGTCGTTTTACAAAACTACAGAAAGGAAAACATAAAACTACTGAAAGAAAACCGTCACAACTACTGAAGAAGACCTCTTCAGCTGTTGTGACAACGATTGATACTTGGTCTTCAGCACTTGTGTTCAGACTTTTTCTTCAGCACTTTTGTCTTCAGACTTTGTCTTCAGCACTTGTCTTCAGACTTTGTCTTCAGCACTTGTGTCTTCAGACTTTGTCTTCAGCTGTTGTGGACTTCAGCAGTTGTTGTGACGTCTGTGGGACTTAAGGTTTTTCTGATCCGGCTCATTGGTTCTTTTGGTCCAACAGGGCCCCACTGCTGATATTGTATATCTAGCATCTGCCCCCACTGGAGACATCGCTGAGAGTGCTAGATTCCACAAGGGTTTCATACCTGGTAAGAAAGAGGAGAAGTCGGATGAGGAGCCTCTGACTCAGACTGTGGGAAGTAAAGTCGTTCCCACAGAATGAGGGCTCCGGGCGGTTGGTGAACACCCAGGTGGATCGAGAGAGACTGCTGCTGACCCTACTTATACTCCCGATCCGCCAAGCCGTGTTCTAGGCGGAGCATCCTCCTCGACAGGATCGAGGAAGAAGAGGATGGCTCGGCCCCATGTCATGATGAAGAAGAAGAGATGACTCACCTTCATCACCACCACATCTCCCACTACTTCATCAACCATTCCACCTCCTACCAGCACATCTACTACTCCATCCACCACCACAACTACATCCACTACCATACCACTCACTATCACTACCACACCTCCACCCTCTACTACTACTGCCACATCTCCACCTGTCATACCAACCCCAATCTACACCACTGCCACCACCACCACTAGCTACCATGTTGTACCACCATCATACCTTCCTACACATCAGGATCACCCCTGCCTCTAAGTGGGGTAAAGGAACAGCTCTCAGCACTTAACCGTATGGTGCTGAGGCTATTGGCGCAGACGAAGAGAAGACTTCTCGGCTGCGACAGCTAGTAGACCTTACTGCTGCCCAAGCTCAGCAGATATCTCAGCAGGCACAACACATGGAGGCTCAACGTGCAGAGATGTCCCAATTCCGGGGGCAGAATGCCCTATCAACAAAGAATATTGAGGAGTTGGAGACTACTAACAAGACCATCATCCTATGTCCAAAAGGATCCAAGGAAGAATCTCTAAAGATTAAGGAAGGGGTTGGGGATGATAGTGATGATGACAGTGATGATAAGGATGATGATGGTGATGATGATACTGATGCTGCTAGTGATATTGGATATGATGTTAGTGATGATGATGATGATGAATCACCTACTGCAGGTGCCACATCTGCCAGTGAAAGGAGGACCAAAAGAGCACAATATCAAGGTGCCTCCACATCAGCCCCGTCAGCAGAAGAGCCGATGCTCCAGGACAAAGAGTAATGCTTAGATGTTTTATTGTTATTTAAAATCACTTGTAATTGGATCATGTGTAAAATTAATGAAATGAATGTTGATATGTAATGTAAATGATTATGCCTTGATTATTAACTAATGATTGCGGTGTTGAATGTTTAAATCAAGCAGATCCAGATTTTCAAAGAGATGAATATGATATTGCTCCCCTCCAATAGGTCAAGACTCAACTAACATTGATTCTTGATCTGCAGGGTATTGTCAGGAGATCGATACTGTATACTCCTGAAGAAGGAGAAATCATTCACAATCTCACTGACGAGCAGATAGCCGAAATGTTCCAGCTAAACGCTGAAGAGATTGTGAAAGATGCTCCAACTGTGCAAGAGGAGTGTGACGATGAGCTTCAGGATGTCGATGAGATCGAGATTGAAGATGTCACTACACAACATTATCTAGAGTACGCTGACAATCAGGGAAATGTCATTCCAAATCTGGGTGAAACTCTTGTCAGTGACACTTTTGAGATTCTGGATAAAATGGAGCAAGAGTCAGAAAAAGATAAAGAGAAGGCCCAAGCCTCAGACGCCGATGTCAACATCAAAAAGGCTGAATGGGCAGCGTGTTTTGAAGAGATAAGAGCGCAACGCAGCGCTTCCACGTCAACTATCTACACCAAACTGTACCAGGTCAAGAAACATCAAAAGATGGCTGGCAGGATCATAGCATGGGCATATTTTGTAGACCTCAACATTTACGCGGTTAAACGTGAGAAGGGAATCGAGTACTTCAGATTCCCACACGATCTGAAACTCTTCCAGGTTTTGAGCTCAACCGGTTAGCAAAGTTGAAATTGCTATATGCCGACCCTCGTAAGATGTCAGGCTGGTTTGAAGCTGCTCTAAAGAGGGAGTACCACACCAGATGGGTCAACTAGCAACCTCAACAACCAGCGAGGTACATCAGAAGATCTGAGGTTGATGCCATAACTGGCAAACCTAGAGTAGTGCTGAAGTGGAGTCCACCACGTACAATGTCAAAGATCCCATTATGTGAGATGCCACAGGACTTCACTCCACACTTCAAATGGTGTTACTATGATTGGAGAACGGGAGAGGTTGTGATAGTCTTGAACAGGAATGGCACAATGGAAAACATAAGGGTGTTTGACCCGATGTGGCTCACCAACTTGTCAGCACAAGATGTTTATACTTTATACAAGTGGCCACTGTTGTACGACCCACAGGATATTGTACAAGCTTTATAGTTCCAGAAAGTGATAAGACTCTGTTTTGCTTTTGAGATAAACACAGGAGTCACCAAAGAAGCTAAGTATAAGAAGTTTGAGGAAATCATGAAAGATGTTAGACAATAGATAGATCTAGGTCCAAGGGGGAGTTTGTTGATACATATATGTACCTAGATCCTGATCTGAATGTAATATGTCTTACACTTATGTAATTATTGGGTACTTAATGAAATACAAATATTTGGTTGTTTTTATAATGTTTAATATTTCATTAATGAGTTGTTTATTGCATATTGACTTGATTATATAGGTTTGTGGTTGCTTGAATTAATATAAATAATGTTATGACAATTAATACATTCAAACTTAATAACTTGAAGTCATCATGTGAATGGCTCATGCTAATGGACCATACGCATGAACAACTTCATACGAATGACTCAGTCACACGACTCAACCAGGAGACTGCATCAGTCGTATGACTATAACATGAGATTGGCTCAGTCGCACGACTGAATATTCAGTCGTGCGAGTGGATCAACTGCATGTCCCAGTCGCACGAATGAACCATGCTGATGGTTTAGTCGCCCGAATGACCAACCCTAACCTATAAATACCACCTAATTCGTGGAAAAACGTAAGCATTCAATCCACTTCGACTCCAGACGTACCCTAGCCGTCCAGAAGCCTCTAAGTTCGTGCTCCAAGTTCATAGAACGTTGTAGATCGATTCCTAATCAATTCTTGACGTTAGATTCAATACATTATTGTTTCTAGGTGCGTTCTCACTGATTGGATCCTTAATCAAATAGGATTCTGCACTATTTGGTTTGGTGTACATGTTAATCAGTTGGTATTTCATTCAAATACCAGGTCCTAACAGAAACACATACCACAACAACATTCAACCACAAACAAGCCCGAAAACACACTCCACTCGCATCACACACAACCATATACACACGGGTTCAATACACATTTCAAAAACGGGTTTAACCATGTGTTCCACGAGAACTCACTACACTTCAACTTTCACGCTCGAATTCACGAGAACCAAGCTTGAAACTCTCTTCTTCTCCCCTATTCTCTCTATGGCTGATTTTTGGTGAGTGTGGGGAGGTGTGGGCTGCCCTCCCCTCTTAATCTCCCACTCTTCTAATCTTCCTCCCATTTTGGCAAGTTTGGTCCCTCTACTATGGACTTTATTTCTTTTTCTTCTTTCGTGGGATTCAAAGAAAATAACCTGGTGTTACAACTATCCACATGCCATACACTATTTACAACTTTAGTGGATGACTCCTATAGCAATATAAAGAACAGGTTAACTAGGTGAAATAGGAACCCAAGTTTGAATAACTTTGGTTTTAGGAGAGACAGATTTCTTACAAAAGAAGTTATTAACTAATTTTGTTCATTTATTTCTGAAATAATTCCTATTAACATGACAATGATGTAATGCAGGGAAATTGTTAACTAAATGATCATATTGACCAAACCTAAAACCGAGTTTTTGAGTCTAGGTCTATTATGTAATGAGATAGGAATGTGATCAATGTGAATTTCCTCGTCACATTCGGACACATTAGAATCTACGTCACTGTATATCTCATACATGCCATGAGTTCTGTATTTATTTGAACAAGAATGGTTATTTACAAAAGTAGATGAAAGGTCATCTGAAGTACAAGTAGTACTTGTACCACTTATGCTAGCTTCAGATGAAGTTGATACTCTCTCATTTGATAAAGGAATATTCATTGGACTAAAAGATGGAATAGGAGGAGAAAAGAATTTCTCAAAACAATTAGTTTTATGCTTCTCGTTACAAGAAACATCATCACAAAGTATAGAATTTGAAGATAAAATAGAAACATCACAAGAACATGATCAGACATTGTCTGTTACAGGTTCACTAGAAACAAAAACATAAATTAAACTTGTTGGACCAAAAGAACCAATGAGCCAAGATCAGAAAACCTCTAAGTCCCACATGGTATCACAACAACTACTGAAAGACTCATCAGCAGTTTGACAAGTGCTGAAGACTTCAACAGCTGAAGATCAAGTGCTGAAGATTCCAACAGCTGAAGAACTAAAGTGCTGAAGTACAACAGCTGAAGAACACAAGTACTAAAGCTGAAAGACCTAAGTAATGAAGTACAACAGCTGAAGAGTTTACAAGTGCTGAAGATCAACAACTGATGTACAAAGCCGGAAGACAAAGACTGAAGACATCAGCTGATGATATCTACTGAAGTCATCAGCTGATGAAACATCTGAAGGTCAAAGTCTGAAGATCAAGTACTGAAGCATCAGTGGTTTGTCACAACTGCTGAAGAGTACTTCTTCAGTAGTTGTGATATCAGTAGTTTTATATTTCTAGTTTCAGTAGTTTTATGTTTCAGTAGTTTTGTAAAACGACTGAAGAGCTTGTTCTTCAGTCGTTGTAGTTTCAGTAGTTTTATATTTTGTACTTAACACTCTGATATGTTCGCAGTAGTTGTGAACATTTCAGTAGTTTGTTAAGTTAGTTATTTTTGTATTAGATCTGCTAGTTGTCACTTTCCGTGATAACAGCAGCGATTGTTGCACTCTATATAAGGAGTGACAACCTATTGTAATATTGGGAATGAATGAGTGGCATGAATGAATGGAATGAATGAATGATTTGATTAGAAATATTCTACATCTATAAACATTCCTTGAAATCAGAAATATATATTCTCTCCCTATAACCGTATGCGCTCTTAATGCATACAAGTATCGATTGCTTGCTACAATTTGTCTAATTCTTGTTCATATTCCGCTGCTTTGAACTCTAATACATCGAACTTGTGATCACTGATCCTGTCAAATGGTATCAGAGCTGGTTAATCATTGATCGATCTAATAATTGATCATTGAAACTGCTATTCAAGATCTAAGTTTGATTGAATTAGCTTTTGTTTTTGCAAGAAACGGTTATAGATATTGAATTTTCTGTATTTCTCGTCATTCATCCTGAGATCTTCTCTTGGTTTTCATTGAGTTTGTTATGGTCTGTTTAAAACTTTTAAAAGCTTGAATTAAATTGTTTTTGAACTGAAAATGACCACTCCCTCCAATGATCCTCAGAATACTGGTTCCTCAACCAAGCCACCAATGCTGGTTAGGAATGAGTATAACATATGGCAAAGATGTATGCTCCATCACCTGTCTGTTAACAGCGCAGGTTGTTGGACATCAGTGGTACATGGTCCACACAAGCCTATGGTGAATAACCCGGAAACCAATCAAATGGTTCCGAAGAGGAGGAGCAATACTCAGATGAGGACAAGAAGTTGCTTGAAATTGATGCAAAAGCCCATGGAATTCTGGCCATGGCACTGCCAAATGAAATCTATTCTGGGCTAATGCATCATGAAACTGCCCATGACCTCTGGAATGCCTTGAAGGAACAATTTGGAGGAACAGATGAGGTCTTGGCAAATAATAGAGAAATTCTTGCCCAACAATATGAGACATTCTCTCATAGAAAGGGTGAGACACTGACTCAACAATATGAGCGGTTCTCTTGTTTGATCTCTGAACTAAAAATGGTCAAACTTGAGTACACAATATTCAGATGAATAACAGATTTCTCAGATCATTGCCTGAGAGATGAGACACATATACTATTGTCCTACGCTCCAGTGCAAGTTTGGACAAACTATCTCTCACTCAACTCCATGGGAAACTACTCACGTTTGAGAGAGAGATAGAACAGAACATAAAGCTGTCTTCATCTGGAAAGCTCACTGAAGACTTTGTACCAGGCAACACTGCCTTGGTGGGTCATGAGTCAGAATATGCTTCATCTGAATGCCAGTATGATGAGCATATTAATTTCTCTTCAAGCACTTCTGATTCTGCATTTGTGAGTATTGATGGTCAGTTTACTGGGTGTAATAATGACAATCTATGCTTCATTATGGATGATCTCAAGGGGATTGCTGATGATGACTAGAGGAGATGGATATTTTGAGCCAAATGGCCCTGATAAATATCAGATCTCAGAAGTTCTATAAAAGAACTGGAAGAAAATTCCCAGGACTCTCTGGCAAAACCAAAGTTGGTTTTGACAAGAGCAAGTTGAGGTATCACAAATGCCAAAGGCTTGGACACTTTGCAAGAGAGTGTAGATCAACTGGATCTAACTCCACTGCACCCTTTGTGACTTTTCCTGGCAATAGTCAACAACACAGAGGGCAACATCCTGTCACCTCTAGTCATCATCCTCAACAACAATCTCCGGCATATTTTGTTCCTCAGGTCAAATGCCATATCCGTACCCTTGTTATTACATGCCACAGTCAAATCAAGTTCAAGTTCCTATGGCACCACAACCTCATGCACTACCAGAACCTCAGCCATCCCAATCTCATCAACAATCTCAACCTCAACAACACAGCTTCTTCACCCCAGGAGTTGTTGACTGGAGCAGTTTACCAGATGACATGTCTGGTCATGACCAACTGTTCTCAGGTGCTGGTCAACATGGTGGTGACAGTCCTTTTGGGAATCTAGCTCTTATGGCTTTGGAGTCTACTGATACTTCATTTTCTAATGCCTCTACACCTCAGGTATCACAGGTATCTTCTGAGGCAAAAGCCAAATTATGTTCTGAACCATGCATAGCAGCATTTGCTTCCATTAGAGAAGCAAATCTAGCTCTAATTAATAAGAACATTGAGCTAGAACAAATAATTTCCAAAAACAAAGCTGAGTTTGAGTCTGTGCTTAAAGATAAAAATGATGAGATTTATAAACTGAATTGCCAAATAATTGATGATAAGGCTAAAGAAGAGGTACTTCTAGAGAAGTACAAAGATCTCAAAGAAACCCTTGTAGTTACCCAGGTCGAGTGTGATAGATGGGTACAATCATGCAAAGGTTTTGAAATGCTTCTTAGTAAGCAATCTGCTTCAAATGTTAAGTTTGGAATTGGTTACAATCACACTGCTCCACCTACAGATTTTACCCCAAGAGCAGAGGTAGAATCTGATGGTGAGAGTGATAACCAATCCATCACATCATGTGATCTACCTTCTGATACAGCACAATCAGAAGTAGAAGTTAGCATCAAGCCCTCTTTGAACATATCAGCTGATGTTGATGGTTCAAATGCTGACATTCACATGATTAATGAGTTGATCAACTCAGGAGTTAATCCTGAAGGTCCTGAAAGGACTAGAGAGCAGGATCTAACACCTGAAGTTTAAACTTCAACTGCTGTCAGTACTGAAGAGAAGAAAACTGACAGTAGAAAGAGTTTGAAGACCACTAAAGAGGCAGTCAAGAAAGCAAACAATGCTTCCAAAGCATTGAAGAACAAGTCTTCAGTTGCTTCACCCTCTTTAATTGATGATCAACCTAAGATGAAGAAGAAACCATGTGAAGTATGTGGTCTGTTCAATCATCTTACAGATGATTGTTGGTACAAAAGAGGTTCCAAACTCAAACAAAAAGAAGAAATTAAAGAGAAAATGGTAAAAATGAAAACTGAGTTTGAGACCACATTTGTATCAGCAACATCAAATCCTGTAACCCTTAAGTCCTCAAAGAAATCCAAAAGGAAGGGGTTAAACAGGTGACAGCTGAGAGTGCTCAGAAGAAGAACGTGCAACATAGGAACCTATCAAACTCCACTGGCAATGTGTCTGATGAGCTAAAAGCTTTATCACAAAATCAGACACAGCTGGTAATGATGGTTCAACATCTGTTGGGTAGAGTTAACCAACTAACACTCCTATGTTGAAACCACAGAAAAGGAGGTCCAAGCCAAAGGACTCCTCTTCTACACCATCTTCTTCCTCTCAGGCTGTTGTTTCAAATAAACCTGTTAGTTTACCATCTATTGATGAGACCAGGCCCAAACCAAAAAGGTTTAGGTCTCTAAAACTAACTGATTGTTTATTATTACAGGGTTCTTCAACATGCCAAAGTAGCATCTGGTATGTAGACAGTGGGGGATCTATGCACATGACTGGGAACAGCTCTCTTCTTCATGACTACTCTCAAGGAAAGAAGGGATTTGTCTCTTTTGGCAATGATGCTAGGGTTACATCATCGGTAAGGGCTTTGTCTCCAATGGAGAAATCAAATTTGATGATGTTAATCATGTGGAAAATCTCAAGTACAATCTCTTGAGTGTCAGTCAAATGTGTGATAAAGTCATGTGTTGCCCTTTTCACCAGTCAAACTGTAGGATTCTGTCATCCAAAGTTTTGCACTTGATTCACAAGGTGTTGGATGATCACACTCTCCTGAAAGCCAACAGGACAGGAAGAGTGTATGCCTTAGATCTTTCTAAGAAGATAGATCTCAAAGGCAATCCTTGCCTATTTTCCAAAGCCTCTTCTTAAGAATCTAAACTGTGGCACAGGAGGCTTGGTCATGTTAATCTCAAAAACATGAATCAGCTTACCCACAATAGTTTAGTCAGAGGCTTACCAATAAAGGAGTTCCACTGTGATGAAACCTGCACTGCGTGTTTAAAAGGAAAACAGCACAAAGTCTCATTCCCTCCTATTGAAGTGCCTATGTCCCTGCCTGCTTGCAATTACTGCATATGGATCTATTTGGTCCTGTGAGAGTAATGAGCATGGCAAAGAAGAAATACTATCTGGTAATTGTGGATGATTACTCCAGATTTGTATGGACTTTCTTTCTACATTCAAAGGATGAGGCTGCTTAGAAGATTATTCACTTTGTGTTGTATATTGAGAAGCAGTATTCCCTTCCAGTCAAGTGTATTAGGAGTGACAATGGAACTGAATTCAGAAATCATACACTTGATGACTTCTATCTTTCAAAGGGAATCAAAAGGCAGTTCAGCATTCCAAGGACTCCAGAACAAAATGGAGTAGTGGAGAGAAAGAACAGGACCCTCATTGAAGCTGCAAGGTCCATGCTGGCTGACTCAGGTTTGCCACTAACCTTTTGGGCTGAAGCTGTCAACACAGCTTGCTATGTGCAAAATAGAGTTTTAGTAATCAGAGGTTGATGAAGACTCCATATGAAGTTCTCCATCATTTGGCTCCTCTGATTTCATTTTTCAAGCATTTGGGTGTCCTGTTTCATTCTCAACACAAAGGATCAACTCCATAAATTGATCCTAAGGTGGATGCAGGGTATTTTGTTGGGTATTCATCTACTTGCAAGGCATACAGAGTCTTCAACTGCAGAACAAAGATGTTTGAAGAAACTCTACATGTTAAGTTCAATGAATCTCCAAAGGAAAAGATTCCACAAAGCCCTGTGGAGTTATTTGATTTGGACATACTGCAATATGTTCCTTATCAACTCCTACTGTTGCTCCTGTCAACAGTTCCCACCTGGTGGTGCTGCTGATGATGATGATGATTGCAGTACTCACCTCTTCAGGTTTAGTGATCAGCTGCCTGATTCAGCTAGACCTAATGTTCCTGTAGCTCCAGTAGCACCATCCACACAAATGCTGATGAGATATCTTCGAATTCAACTTCCTTTGAATTACCATCCACTGATTGGTTTCAAGGAAATGATTCACCATCACCATCTGTTACTGCTGAGCCTGCTACAAACACTTGCACAGATCTCATTGTGTATCAAGATCTGAAGAATCACCCTATGTCTCAAATCATTGGTGATATCACTGCTGGAGTATCAACAAGAAGTCAATTGTCAAATTTCTGCTTCTATGCTCTCTTCATCAGTCAGCAAGAGCCAAAGAATTATCACATTGCTTTAAAGGACAATGGATGGGTTGATGCCATGCAGCTTGAGCTTCTTCAGGTTCAAGAAACAGCAAGTGGGAACTGGTTCCTCTACCTCCAGGTAAGTGTGCAATAGGCACTAAATGGGTGTTTAGGAAAAAAACTGATGAAAATGGGCTTATTGTTAAGAACAAGGCCAGACTGGTTGTTCAGGGGTTTGCACAAGAAGAAGGTATTGATTGTGATGAAACCTTTGCCCCTGTAGCCAGACTGGAAGCAATTCGATTATTCTTAGCTTATGCTGCTTATCAAAATCTTAAAGTTTTTCAAATGGATGTCAAAAGTGCATTTTTGTATGGAAAAATTAAAGAAGAAGTTTATGTATGTCAACCTCCGGGCTTTGAGGACAATAAACATCCTAATTGGGTGTATAAGCTTGATAAGGCTCTTTATGGGTTAAAACAAGCTCCTAGAGCCTGGTATTAGACATTATCAAACTTTCTTCTAGAAAATAATTTCACTAGAGGCTCCATAGATAAGACTTTATTCATTAAGAAAGCTGGGCAGCATAATCTACTTGTTCAAATTTATGTAGATGACATCATTTTTGCATCCTCTGATCCAAAGTTGTGTGATGCCTTTACAAAGTTGATGCAACAGAAGTTTGAAATGAGTGCCATGGGAGAGTTACAATTCTTTCTGGGGTTGGAAATCAACCAAAAGGCTGATGGAATTTTCATTCATCAGTCCAAATATACAAAAGATCTTTTGCAAAAGTTTGATTTACAAAACTGTAAGCCTTGTTCTACTCCCATGTGCAGCACCACACACACTGGATACAGATCAGAAAGGTAAAGTGGTTGATGAAACACTTTACAGATGTATGATTGGGTCCTTGATGTATTTAACAGCTTCTAGACCAGATATTGTGTTTGCTACATGTGTTTGTGCTAGATTTCAGGCTGCACCTAAAGAGTCTCATCTGATTGCAGTCAAGAGGATCTTTAGATATCTGCAAGGCACTCCATATCTAGGTTTATGGTATTCTACCGGACATTCTGGTAATTAGTTGCTTTTTCTGACAGTGACTATGCAGGGTGTAAGTTGACCAGGAAATCAACGTCTGGTGGATGTCAATTCCTAGGAAACTGCTTGATTTCTTGGCAGAGCAAGAAATAGACCTCAGTCGCTACATCAACTGCTGAAGCAGAGTACATTGCGGCTGCAAGTTGTACATCTCAGGTACTCTGGCTTCAAAACCAACTTTTGGATTATGGCATTACAGAGACTAAGACTCCATTGTTAATGAATAGTGCTTCAGCTCTTTGCATTGTCAAAAATCCAGTCCAGCACTCTAGGACCAAACATATAGAGATCAGACATCATTTTATAAGGATTGTTTTGAAAAAGGTCTGATTGATCCTAAGTTTGTGCCTAGTGCTGATGAGCTTGCAGACATTTTTACTAAGCCTTGGATAGTTCAACTTTCCAAAACCTGGTGTTAAGGCTTGGTATGCTGCAGCTAGAATAAGTGACAACTACTGATGATCTTAGTAATAAGTAATGATGATCATTAGTACCTATGTCACATATAAGTACTGATGAGCTCTTTTACCCTCAGTAGTGTTTTATACTACTAAGGCTAAATGTCTCACAAGTACTGAAGTACTTCATCTGTTAAACTACTAATGTTTACAACTACTGATGCAGTTACAACTACTGCAATCAGTAAAACATATAGTACTGATGTCCTATGAAACAACTGAAATCACCAAAAAGACTGATGAATGTGTTGAGGACAATATGAAACAGCTGAAAAGCTAAGAATTGACGAAAACAGCTGAAGAGAACTTTCTCTTCAGTCGTTTGTACAACTGCTGTTTCATTCTAAACAACTGAAGCAAAACCATGTCTTCAGTAGTTTTATAACTACTGATGACTAATACCAAGTCTTCAGTTGTTTACAACAGCTGATGACAAAACCACTGTCTTCAGTAGTTTCATAACTACTGATGACAAACACCACGTCCTCAGTTGTTTCAATCATCTGAAGTCAAAACCACAGTCTTCAGTAGTTTTCTAACTACTGATGCCTAACACCATGACTTCAGCTGTTTCAACGTCTGAAAGGATAATACCATGTCAACGGTCGTTTAAAACTACTGATGACTAACACCACATCCTTCAGTCGTTTCTTACCCGTACCCTATAAATATCCCTAACCTAAGCTCTCAATGCTTCATCTTCTTCAAACCTAACGTTCCTCTCCAAAACTTCCCTCTTCTCCATGGCGTCCATGCAAATTAAACCGCGACACAACTGTGTTGCCTACCTCACTAAATCGCCCATCTGGACTAAGTTCGATACTGCTATCGATCTTATGGTTCAGTCCCATACAACACGGCATTTCTTCTGAATCCCATACTACATGCCGAATCCTTGCACCAATTTTGGATGAACGTTACTGTTACCACTGGGGAGAACAACACACCATCCCTCCAGTCGGTCGTAAACAACAAAGAAGTAGTCATCACTCCTGCAATAATCCGCAAAATTCTTCATCTGAATGATGCTAGTTCTCCTGCTGGATATCCAAAGGGCACCACTGATCTATCCTTTGCCCAACATGGATATCAAGGCGATCTCAGTGCCTCCACTATCTTGAAGAAACACTTAATGACGCTAAGCGCCTAATCTTTCACATGGTGAATGTATGTTTGGCCCCTAAGACGTCGTCTTAGGATCAAATGTCGACGAAATGGCAGCAGGTAACGTATTCTATCCTTGAGCAACAACCACTAAACTTTTCAGAAATAATTTTTCAGAGCTCAAAGATATGGCTCAAAAACTAACTGCCAACCGTTGGATACTTTATCCACGGTTCGTAATGGCCATTATTACAGACCAGCTTAATGCTAAGGGACTTGTTGGCTTGGGAGTCCCTGCTACGGCTGTTCTGCCGCAAGTATACTCCGGCACAACTCTGACCAGACACTTAAAATGGCTGCCAAGCTGCGAAAACCCACGCAGCTGGAACCCACAGCCACCACCTCCAAATCAAAAGTCCTCACCAAACCCACCAAAAGAAACCCAAAACGCTACTCAGGGAATTGAGTCCCCTGAGGATGCCCCTGCAACACAAACGCAGGATATATCCACTAGTCCAAACCCCCTAGTGGATACAATGACTCTTCCAGCCATAGCCGCTCAGGCTTCCTCTCAACAGGAGCCTGCAGCAACCACAAAGGGCTACCCACATATCTGGGATCTTCCTCACTTGAGGGGATTGCCATTGACGAGCACCAACCTCCCCAGGTGCACACTGCTTCTATCCCTTCACCCCAAACAACCGCCCCTCACAGCCCAACTTTAATAGTTGCACACGTGCTGACTCAACTGCACTCCTCACCCCCTCCCCAGCCCACTTACTACTGGGAATACCTCTACAATTGAGGGGGAGGAACACAGTGCACTTGAGAACCCACAGCACAGGGGTTTACCACTTCTATCTCCTCGTGTAGACAGGAGCTTAGAATATCTAGTGAGGCTGCCACCTCCTCTGACTCAGCACATGATCAGAATGAGGCTGGTAATATTGCTAAGACCTCACTAGAGGCAACAGCTGATGATGGACACTGTCCTGAGGCTGGAAGTCCCCAGTACCAGGCACAAGGGGCACATGCATCAACTGGTCTACACCCAGTGCATGTAAATCCTGCTCTAAGCAGGAGGTCAGATGATTCAGCTTCGGCTGATGATGACCTGGGCTTTTTCTACGATGTTCTTGCCCAGAACACAATCCTTGAAGAGAAAGTCAGTAGGCTACAAAACCTACTTGATCAATTCTCCCAAGGAGAAAGACCATCTGCCTCTACCCACCCACAGATGGCACCTTCCCTTGAAGGTTCCCCAAACACTGAGCCACTCCAAACTCAACCACCTGCCTCTGCTTCAGGCCCTACTTCTCAGGAACAGAACCCTCCTGAGCAAATAGGTGCTGTACTTCAAAATTCCCTCCTCTCATCACACCCATAATCACTGATATTGTGACTAAAGCCATTGATGAGAGGCTTTCCTCCACTTTACAGCCCCTGATTGATGCTGCTGTACAAAAGACTCTTTCTGCGGTACAAACCCCTTCCTCCAATGCATCCAAAAAGGGGAGAGTACTGCAGTGAAAGAAAAGAAGAGGAAGATCCGAGGAAAAGAAGGAAGCGAAGCAAGCCCAAAAGGAGGAGAAAGACAGCAACCAATGCTCACCTACAAGCGAAAGAAAGGTGCTGATGATCACATTGCTGAAGATAAAGCCTTGGAGCTACTGATAAAAGAGGCTGATGCCGAACACAGCAGATCAATGGACAACATCATTGATCAGCTGTTTAGGCAAGGCCATGACACCAATAAACTTGACTCTGAGATTCGACGACTAGAGATTGAAGAAATCCAGAATAGATGGGCAAGTTATGAAGTGTTAGAAGAGAAAGGCTTGAAATCATGATTAGATTTATTGCAAAATATCTTGGAAGATCAATGATCGAAATCAAAGCTTGGTCCAGGGACAGTATCTTGGCAATCACCACCAAGATTTGTTCGTCTGAAGCATATACTAAGGGGCTTGTTATTGAAGCTTTGAATGAAGCGGGTGCTGGGAGCAGGACTGAGCTAGCCAAGCAATCAAAAGCCACACTCACCTCAAGGATGCTAGAACAGCCTGTCAACATTCCCGCACCAAAACCACCCAAAACACAACCCACCAACCAACTCCCTTACCCTCAAAACCCATAGCCGATGATATACCCTTGAAGAAGAAGAGAAGGATATTGAGGCTAGAAGATGATGAAGAAGATGATGAAGATAGGCTGCCGCTCTTAGCTGTGATTCAGTTGCCTAAGGCCACAAGTCACTCCTCAGCAATTAGTCCTGAAGTCCAGAGACAAATGGTTAAAGTGAAGCTAGAAGAAGAAGAGCTTCATAAACAGCATGATGAGGAATTGCTGAAGAGAGTTGACAAAGCTTATGCAACCACATCTTCTATCATCAACATGAAGAAGCAAGCCCTCAGACTTTACACTCTCAGGCATACCTTTCAATATCAAAAGGAAAGAGTGAGGATTTGGCCTGATCCCAGGGTCTCTCACAGAATTCATAAGAAATATATACCTCAGAGATACATTGGCCAGGTGAAAAAGATTGTAGATGAAGTGATCTCTCTGGTCTTTGTAGTTTCACCCTGGGAAATCCTAGAAGACTTCAAGAAGGCCTACAAAGCTAATCTAACCCCTCAGAAGATGCTGGAAAACAAAATAGTGAAAAAGGGGTTAGTTTACAAGAGGCTTGAGGAAGTCAGGAAAATGAGCTCCAGTTGTTCCTAGAGGGTAATCACCCGGATGAGTTTGCTTACAGAATAATAACAACTGTGGAGCTAAAGAATGGGTAACATGCCAAATACCTGTCTGAGTATTATGGGCCTGAATCATTGTTTGAAGGAGGTGCTGAAGAGCTAACCATGGAGAAACAAATCACCTTCCTTGAGGCCTACACAAGAGAGTCGTACAGACTCATTATGGGGAAGTGAATCTCATGAATGGGATAACAACTCTGTGTCCTGTTCCCCAAAACAGAGTTCCCATTCATACTCTGCCAAACAAATATTTGAGGTTTCTTCCCAGGCCGGAGCTTACATGGGTCATCTTCTCTACTGATCAAGAAGGAAAAAGACCAACACTCTGCCAACAATAAGTGGGACAACGAATAATTTAGAGGTTTTGGCTGCATTGGTTCAGGGGGAGTTTGTTGGACCAAAAGAACCAATGAGCCAAGATCAGAAAACCTCTAAGTCCCACATGGTATCACAACAACTGCTGAAAGACTCATCAGCAGTTTGACAAGTGCTGAAGACTTCAACAGTTGAAGATCAAGTGCTGAAGATTCCAACAGCTGAAAACTAAAGTGCTGAAGTACAACAGCTGAAGAACACAAGTACTGAAGCTGAAAGACCTAAGTACTGAAGTACAACAGCTGAAGAGTTTACAAGTGCTGAAGATCAACAACTGATGTACAAAGCCTGAAGACAAAGACTGAAGACATCAGCTGATGATATCTACTGAAGTCATCAGCTGATGAAACATCTGAAGGTCAAAGTATGAAGATCAAGTACTAAGCATCAGTAGTTTGTCACAACTGCTGAAGAGTACTTCTTCAGTAGTTGTGATATCAGTAGTTTTATATTTCTAGTTTCAGTAGTTTTGTAAAACGACTGAAGAGCTTGTTCTTCAGTCGTTGTAGTTTCAGTAGTTTTATATTTTGTACTTATCACTCTGATATGTTCGTAGTAGTTGTGAACATTTCAGTAGTTTGTTAAGTTAGTTATTTTTGTATTAGATCTGCCAGTTGTCACTTTCCGTGATAACAGCAGCGATTGTTGCACTCTATATAAGGAGTGACAACCTATTGTAATATTGGGAATGAATGAGTGGCATGAATGAATGGAATTAATGAATGATTTGATTAGAAATATTCTACATCTATAAACATTCCTTGAAATCAGAAATATATATTCTCTCCCTATAACCGTATGCGCTCTTAATGCATACAAGTATCGATTGCTTGCTACAATTTGTCTAATTCTTGTTCATATTCCGCTGCTTTGAACTCTAATACATCGAACTTGTGATCACTGATCCTGTCAAAACTAGATTTATGATCTAATACAGAATGCTGAAAATTTGGTGTACTAAAACTAGTGCATCCAAGCCCACTATTTGGTCCATAGTCGTAGTCCTCACGAACATGCTTAGGATTTGCACCTTCTAAATCTGCAGGCATACTATTAGCATCTGTTTTGATCAAATCATTAGAAGGATGAGGAACATGCATAGGAGAATAATAATATGTACTTGGAGGAGGATAAACCTTAGCATTTTCATATTCCAGTCCCGTTTTAATCCTAGTCCCCCGTTAAGATTTACATAAATCATCATGTTTCATTCCTGATATAGTCCATTTATCTAACTTTGACTGAAGTTTTGTTGTTTCAAATTCAACAAGAGCAACTCTTTCAGTCAAAGTATTAATCTCAACATTTCTTTCCAAAACATTCGTTTTAAATGATCATTCTCTTTCAAAGCCTTGTTTAGTTTAACAAAATATTTAGATTCATTGATTTTAAGTTCCTTGTTCATCTTATTAAATCTTTCTCATTATCAATAAATAAACGATTAGCTTTATAAACCCCAATAATCTGATTTACATGTTGAAGAACACATGTCCTGAATTACCTCATATCGAAGTCCCATCACCACCTTTTCTGCTGCTAAGGCATTTTCACAAAGGCACACCGGAGTACTTGACTTGCTTTTCTCAATAGGGATAGATGCATCATTCTTTTCTTTTTCTTACTCAGGGGATGGACTTCCTTCCTTCTTCAGTCCTTCTTTCATACTCTGATCCTTCTTCCATTTCTCTTCCACAGACAACTCAACCTCATATTTAAATTCCTTGTATGGATCAAATTCATCTTCACACTCTACCTTCCCCTTTCCTTTAACAATTTCAACCACCAGTGCATGATTAATCTCAGCTCTTGTCTCTTTAACCTCAGCACTCCAATCAAAATTATAAATCAAAGTAGTCTCCTTTTTATGATTCAAATCCTCCTTTTCTCTCTTAGTAGTTAATCATGGATCTCCTGTATTACTGGAATCAGTGACAATTGGTGATGGACATTGACGTTTAAAATGTCCGAGCAGTTTACAATTGAAACATCTCAGCTTGGACATATCAAATCCCAGTTTTGAATTAGGGCTTTGGCCTCCAAATTTCTTTCGGCCAGTGCGCTCCATAGATCTCCGAGCTCTAAGAGTCAACATTTCCATTTGCCACGAAATGTCAGTCTATTCTAAATCATCAGGCTCCACCTGATAGATATCCTCTATCATCATTTCTTTCCCTTTCAACTCTCCAGCCACTAGGGCTTCATAGCTCTAAACAAACATACTAAAAAGAGCCATTGTCTCTGATGAAACTGAAGTTTCGACATTTTCCTTTGGATTAGACTGATCTCTCCCAACACTAACAGTACCACCTGAAAAATTACCAGAATTAACTCCTCCTTGAGTCGATGTCTGCATATTAGAGCTTGTCGCGGATGACAGTAATGCAGCATTTTGAGTAAAACCAGATGTAGGCATCATGGTCTGGTTAAATATTCTTCTCTTCATGTCCAACTTAAAGGATTTAAGCTTATTAATGATGTCCATCAGCTTGTAATCAATGAAACCTCTTTCCTCCTTTAGCATTCTTACTTAAAGACTCCACTGAGGTGGAAGAGAGTCTAGCAATCTGTTCACTTGTTCACTGTTGGAAAGTTTTTCATCGTCTTTATTTAATGTGCTTGAAACTGTTAAAAACCGATTTGTGAGATTTGTGAGACTCTCGTTCTTGTATCCCACAAAAGAATTGAATTCCTTCTCTACTTGACTGCTCTTATCCTTCATCAATTCATCATTACCATCATAGAACTCACATAGAGCATCGAAGAGAGATTTAGCAGTTTTATGATCCGCAAATCGGTTATAGATGTCTCGTGCAAGAGAAAGAGTTAATTCTCCAAAAGTTTTGGTCATGATTGATTAGTTTCAGATCCTTTTTAGTGTAAGTAGACGAGTCCTTGTTTTGAGATACAACATCACCAATAGTGACAGTTGGTATGTGAGGACCAAAGATGATAGATTCCCATTGATTTTGATAGGTGTAAAAGAAAAAGGCTTTAAGACATCTTTTCCAATCATCGAAATTATCTCCATTAATGAGTCTCAGAGGTCTATTAGGAGCTACACTTTCAAGATCAGCTAGGGTGAGTGAGGTTAACTTTGACATAGTAGTTTCGCTAGGAATGAAGTAATTTTGGCAAAGGAAGAAACAATTTCGCTGGACATGAAGTAGTTTCGCTGACGAAAAGTAAGTTTGCAGATAATTTCACTGAGAAAGCTAGTTTCGTTGAGTTTGCGTAGTTTCACAGAAAATTTCGGCAGCATTTTCGCTAGCCAAATATCTAAAACAGCTTAGTTTCGCCGATAGGTTCGCACGAAAAAAGCTTGAACTTTCATTCAATAATACTTTCGGCAACAATTTTGCTTGTTAGATACTCACAAGCACTATTGAACTTTCGTTCAAACAATCTAGTTTCGCAAGACAGCAAGAAACAACCACAATGAGGATAACACAATTAGTTTCGCTGAAAGAACTTTTAGTTTTGTAGGAAGAACAGGTAATTTCGTTGGACGATACTGAAAAGCTTTTCCAACACGAAATCAATCTGAAATCATCAAAAACTCAATCCATTTGAGATGTGATGACTAATAAAGCTTCCCCAACCATATTCAACAAAACTCAATCAAATTCCATGTCAAATACATACTAATTGATCTGAAACTGATGAAAACTTAATATTGAAGAAAAACAACCAATAACTCAACAAATCATGAGCACTAAGGCTCTGATACCACATTGTTGGTCGATTTGATCGATTTGCAGTACAAATGAGTTGTTGAATTGTTCAATATCAAATACAAACAATAGACAAGAAGAATAATGAAGATTGAGAACAATAACAATTCAATCAAAGTAAGACAATGATGATCAATACATTCAATAACAACGAAGCACAATGATATTTCTATGAAATTATTGCTTACAAAGGTGACTTGCAACAAGGATAAACGATTAGGGTTTTGCAAGATTAGCTAAAAATGATAAGGATCAAAACTATATATAGCAGTCTTAGTTTCGCAGACAGTTTCGCTATCTGCGAAACTGCACTGCCGAAACTGTATTGCCGAAACTGTAGTTTCGCCCGACAGAAACAATAGTTTCGCCGAGAGAACTAAGCAGTTGGCTGTTTCGCTCACAGTTTCACTGGACTGCAAAACAAAATAATGCTAATTACAAATAAAAGTAAGCTAACATAAGACCTATTACAAGCAAACAAAAACATTATAATCTAAGGTGAGTCCAACCTATGCATGATCTTCAATTGAAGCAATGCAGGAGGAACTGTTTCAATTCAAAAGACAGGGTGTTTGGAACCTATGTCCTCTTCCACCTCGAAAGATGCCAATAGGAACCAAATGGCTATTTAGTAATAAAAAAAAGATGATAAAGGACTTGTTATCAAGAAAAAGGAAAGACTAGTAGTCGAATGGTACACTCAAGAGTAAGAGATTGATTACATAGATGCTTTTGCTCCTTTAGTAAGACTTAAAGTTGTAAGAATATTCCTTGTATTTTTTGCAAAAAATGATTTTAAGGTCTACCAACTTGATGTCAAGTGTGTATTTCTATATGGGTGTATATGAAAAAGTCTATATCTGTCAACCATATGTCTTTACATATCAAGATCATCCTGTTTATATCTGTAAGCTTGACAAAGCTTTTTTTGAGTTGCATCAAGCACCAAGTAAGTGGTTTGAGAAACTGTCACAGTACTTAGTTTAACATGCTCACAAAAGAGTTACTATTGACATCATAATATTCATCAAAATGATAGGAAATAACTTATTATTGGTTCAAGTTTAAATTGATGACATTATCTTTGGATCAACTAATGAAAAACTCTGCAAAGAGTTTAAGAATCTGATGAATTAAAGATTTGAAATAAGTGTCATGGGGGAACTTAATTTCTTTCTAGGAATTCAAGTGAAGCAAGTTAAAAATATCATCATCATAAACTTGTCAAACTATGTACATGACATACTAACCAGATTTGAATTGACTGGTTCCAAGTTTGCTAAGAGTCTCATAGCTAGAACTACTCCTTAGGAACCTATCTTGATGGGAATGTGTGGATGAACAACAATACAAAGCTATGATTGAGTCTCTTATATACCTAACAGCCAGTAGGCCTAATATCATGTTTGCTACATGCATATTTGCAAGATATCAAGCCAATAATAGGATGTCACACCTAGTTGATCTCAAGAGGATTCTTATATACCTCAAATGAACTCCCAAACTTGGACTTTGGTATCCGAAGAATTCTGAGATTATTTGTATGCATATAAAAATAGTGACATGGTGTTGCAATATGACTACCAAGTGTACATTTGGGGAATGTCAGTGCCTTGGTGGACGGATAGTCTCATGGCAATGCAAGAAGCAATCATTTGTATCTAGATCAACTGCTGAAGCTGAATACATTGCTATTTGTAAATCCCTGTTCCCGGGATGCTTATAGCTGGCCAATCATTGCACATAAAACATATAATTACATTACATGAAATAAACGTTGCAGCGGAAACATTTAAAACAACATTTTCATCAACAATGCTTTTGCAAAATAATACAGTATTCATTACACAATTTCATTTTTTCGCATTATCATGCAAAAACATTAATAAAAGAATGCCATCCTAATGCCAAGTAGCTGCCCCGCCATCCTCAACAATGCTCACCTGCCAACTGAAAAATGCATAAAAAGTCAGCGTTGCAAAGTGAGTTCTAGTTTTACATTATAACATACTTTTACTTTCATTAAACTGTTCATTTCATTAACATGTGATCACACATCATACGTACACATAGATAATATCATTATTATATACATCATTCGTTCGTTCATTTCGTACATTCGTCATTACATCTCTACTTTCATTCGGACCAATACCATGTGCTCTACCCTACCGTATGCATAAAGCTGGTACTGGGCCTGAGGTCTTTCAAAGACCCCAAACATTATGCACGAAGCTGACTCTAGTTACCAAGGGTGAGTGGCAAGGATCCCATACATATGGTCAATCACGAGGATTAAACCCCAGTATGCATCATTCTGGGGTATTTAACCCGCACACAGTTGAGCTAACAGTCTTCATTGGGTGTGAACCTCCATACATCTTCTTAGTCACACGGATCAAGCCCCAGTGTGCATCCTTCTGGGGTAGCTATTCCGCACACGGTTGAGCTAACACCCTTCATTGGGAGTGAACCTCCTTATGTTTGCTTGCAAGCCTTTCATACTTTTATTCGTTCATTAATGCATGCATTCATCATTTCGTTCCTCTTTTCATTATCTTCCACATTATGTTACATAATACTTTCATTCATTCACATTCAACGTAAAGCCAAGGGAAAATAATCATACATCACAAGGAACATAAAGATAACATTCAATCATCATTATGCAGGGCATCATACATACATAACAAACATCATGCACAGTCATACAACATCATACATCATCATCATCATGCATATGCACCAATCATACATCATAACATGCCCATCATAACAACTAGGACCTCAACAGTCAACCTACATAGCCCCGGGAACCTCCCAAGTCAAAGCCTACATTTCACCCTTTTTCCAAGAAGTCAGAAAACAGTCTAAGGGTTCATCCGCATTTGCTATAGTTCATCTGTATTTTGCTTTTGTTCATCCGCATTTCCCATGCTTCATCTGCATTTCCCATGCTTCATCTGCATTTCCCATGCTTCATCCGCATTTCCCCATGCTTCATCCTCATTAGTCGTTCGCATTCGTTCACACTTAGACTTTCTCATCTGCATTTTCCTTACTCATCAGCATTAGCCATCCGTATTTCCCATACTTAAGTCAATGCTCATCCGCATTGACCTTACTCATCCGCATTAGCCATCCGCATTTCCCATACTTAAGTTAATGCTCATCCGCATTGACCTTACCCATCCGCATTAGCCATCTGCATTTCCCATACTTAAGTTAATGCTCATCCGCATTAATTTTCATCCGCATTTCTTCCCATTACTCATACGCATTTAGTTTCCCACACTTAGGCAAATTCTAAAACTTAACACATGAGCCTAAAACAGCAAATTACATTCCCATACACCATTCATCATGTTCTAAGCTTAAATCTTACCCTCAAGGCCTTAGGAGTCCCATCATACATCCACAAGCATGAACATAGTCACACATCGCATCATAACATCAACATACACACAATCAAGCATATGGGTCCAAAACCCAATTTAATGAAAACATACATTCATGCATTTCCAGCCCCAAAAATCGGTTAAAAACATGTAGGAGGGGGGGGGGTACTAGAACTCACCTTTGTAGTTCTTGAGTATAGCTTCTTCCAACTCGTTTGGAAATTGAATTCAACCACCTAATAACCCACTAAAATGTACCCGAACACAAACAAACACACATAAGCGTAAAACCGAGGACCTAACCGGTTAAGAATACCATAAAAACATGAATTCTTACCTTGAATTCACACTTTTCTTCTTCTTTCTCTTCCAACCAAGAATTTCTCTGCTTCCTGTTGCTCTCTCTCTAAAATACAAAAATTTGTGTGTTGAAAGGGTGATGGGTGGCCATGCCACCTCTATCACCAACTTTTCAAACTTTTTGTCCTTTTGGACACTTTTTACCCCTAGACTTGGGTTTTATTTCTTTTCCTTCTTTTCTTTCACTTTATTCTTCTTTCTTGACTTTAAAATAACCGGGCATTTCAACTCCACCCCTTTAAATAGGTTTCGTCCTTGAAACCTATTATTCCTCAAAGAGTTGTGGGTAGTGCTGTCTCATCTCTTATTTAGTCTACCATGTCGACTCGGATCCCTTCTTGTGCTTCCACTGTACACGCACAAGAGGAACCACTTTATTTCTCAGCCCCTTCTCTTTACGATCAATAATTGCCACTGGTTGCTCCACATAATTGAGCCGTTCGTCTACTTCGATATCCTCCAGTGGAACAATCATATCTTCATCTGCCAAGCACTTAGATGAGATACGTGGAATGTCGGGTGAATTCCACTTAACTCCTCTTGTAACTCCAATCTATAGGCCAACTCTCCTACTCGAGCAATGACTCGGAAAAGGCCAATATACCTTAGGCTCAACTTTCCCCGCTTCCTGAATTGGATGATCCCCTCCCAAGGTGAGACCCTCAACATAACCCGGTCCCCCACCTGGAACTCAATCGGTCTGCGTCTTTTATCAGCATACAACTTATGTCTATATTTGGCTGCCTTCATGAAGGACTTGATCTTTTCAAGCTTCTCAGTCGTAGCCTCGATTACCTCGACATTCCCTAGTTCTTTCTGACCAATATCACCCCAACAGACGGGTGTTATGAATCTCCTACCGTATAGCATCTCATAAGGCGGCATACCAATGCTGGCATGATAACTGTTGTTGTGTGAGAATTCAGCTGATGGTAAGTGGTCATCCCAACTTCCCCCAAATTCAATAACACATGCCCGAAGCATGTCCTCTAATGTCTGGATGGTCCTTTTGGACTGACCATCAGTCTGGGGATGATAAGCCGTGCTAATATGTAACCTCGTTCCCATAGCGTCATGGAATTTCTTCCAAAATTTAGATGTAAACCGGGTGTCACGATCAGACACAATAGACACCGGCACACCATGACGAGTTACAATCTCCTTGATGAAAAGATCCGCTAACCTCTCCGATGAATATGTCTCACAGATCGGTAGGAAGTGAGCACTCTTCGTGAAACGGTCAACAATCACCCATATAGCATCATACCCTTTCGGGGTACGTGGCAACTTCGTAATGAAATCCATGGTGATGTGCTCCCACTTCCATTCCGGTAGATCCAAAGGTTAGATATTTCCATATGGCTTTTGATGCTCGACCTTCCCTTGTAAGCAAGTAAGGCACTTACTCACATACTCCACCACATCGCATTTCATACCCGCCACCAATAGTCTTTCTTCATGTCCTGATACATCTTTGTAGCACCGGGATGAATAGAGTATCGAGTCTTATGAGCTTCGTCCATGATCCTCACGCGCATATCCCCAAAACGAGGAATCCACAAAGATCCAAATCGGGTTCTAACAACAAGCGTGTTTTCACCTAATTCTACGACCAGACCTTTCATTCTCTTAGAGTTAAGATGGTCTTATTTCAATGCCTCATCTTAAAACTCTTTAAATTGCTTCATTACGTCAAAGGTCATGATTAGTTGATACGCTTTCACCCGAATTGGCTCGGGCCTTCCTTTCCGACAAAGGGCATCCGCCACCACGTTGGCTTTGCCCGGATGGTAATGGATCTCGCAGTCATAATGTTGGACCAAAATAACCAATAAGCCGGATCAGAAAAACCTTTAAGTCCCACAGACGTCACAACAACCACTGAAGACCACAACAGCTGAAGACAACAACTGATTACAAAGTCTGAAGACACAAGTGCTGAAGACAAAGTCTGAAGACACAAGTGCTGAAGACAAAGTCTGAAGACAAGTGCTGAAGACAAAGTCTGAAGACACAAGTGCCGAAGACAAAGTCTGAAGACAAGTGTTGAAGACAAAGTCAGAAGACACAAGTGCTGAAGACAAAGTCTGAAGACACAAGTGCTGAAGACAAAGTCTGAAGACAAGTGCTGAAGACAAAGTCTGAAGACACAAGTGCTGAAGACCAAAGTATCAGACGTTGTCACAACAGCTGAAGAGGTCTTCTTCAGTAGTTGTGACGGTTTACCTTTCAGTAGTTTTATGTTTTATCTTTTCAGTAGTTTGACACAATAGCTGAAGAATACTTCTTCAGTTGTTGTGCTCATTAGTAGTTTTATATTTATCAGACGTTTTGTAAAACGACTGAAGAGCTTGTTCTTCAATCGTTGTAGTTTCAGTAGTTTCTTATCAGTAGTTTCTCATTTTGTACTTAACACTCTGATATGTTCTCAGTAGTTGTGAACATTTCAGTAGTTTGTTAAGAGTTAGTTATTTTTGTAATAGATCTGCCAGTTGTCACTTACCCGTGATAACAGCAGCGATTGCACTCTATATAAGGAGTGTCAACCTAATGTAATAAGAGAACGATTTGATCAGAAATATTCGATATTATTGAAACATTCCTTGTTACAGAAATATATTCTCTCGTTATAACCGTATTTGTTCTTAATGCATACAAGTATCAAACTCTTGCTACAATTTGTCTAAATTCTTGTCCTTATACCGTTGTGCTACGCTCCATTACATCAAACTTGTGATCACTGATCCTGACAAATGGTATCAGAGCAGGTTAATCATTGATCGATCTAATAATTTATCATTGAAACTGCTATTCAAGATCCAAGTTTGATTGAATTAGCATTTTTGTGTTTTGCAAGAAACGGTTATAGAGATTGAATTTTCTATGTTTTCTGGTCAATCATCCTGAGATTTTCTCTTGGTTTCATTGAGTCTTTTGTGGTCTTTATAAAAACGTTTAAAAGCTTGATTTAAATTGTATTTGGACTCAAAATGACTACTCCTTCCAATGATCCTCACAATACTGGTTCCTCAACCAAGCCTCCAATGCTGGTTAGGAATGAGTATAACATATGGCAACGACGAATGCTCCATCATCTGTCTGTTAACAGCGCAGGTTGTTGGACATCAGTGGTACATGGTCCACACAAGCCTATGGTGAATAACCCGGAAACCAATCAAATGGTTCCGAAGAGGAGGGAACAATACTCAGATGAGGATAAGAAGTTGTTTGAGATTGATGCAAAAGCCCATGGAATTCTGGCCATGGCACTGCCTAATGAAATCTATTCTGGGCTAATGCATCATGAAACTGCCCATGACCTCTGGAATGCCTTGAAAGAATAATTTGGAGGAACAGATGAGGTCTTGGCAAATAATAGAGAAATCCTTGCCCAACAATATGAGACATTCTCTCATAGGAAGGGTGAGACACTGACTCAACAGTTCGAGCGGTTCTCTTGTTTGATCTCTGAATTAAAAATGGTCAAACATGAGTACACCAATAGCCAGATGAATAACAGATTTCTCAGATCACTGCCTGAGAGATGGGACACATACACTATTGTCCTACGCTCCAGTGCAAATTTGGACAAACTATCTCTCACCCAACTCCATGGGAAATTGCTCACATTTGAGAGAGAGATAGAATAGAAATGAAAACTGTCTTCATCTGGAAAGCTCACTGAAGACTTTGTACCAGGCAACACTACCTTGGTTGGTCATGAGTTAGAATATGCTTCATCTGAATGCCAGTATGATGAGCATATTGACTTCTCTTCAAACACTTCTGATTCTGCATTTGTGAGTGTTGATAGTCAGTTTACTGGATGTAGTAATGACAATCTATGCTTCATCATGGATGATCTCAAGGGGATTGCTGATGATGACTTAGAAGAGATGGATATTTTGAGCCAAATGGCCTTGATAAATATCAGATCTCAGAAGTTCTACAAAAGAACTGGAAGAAAGTTCCCAGGACTCTCTGGCAAAACCAAAGTTGGTTTTGACAAGAGTAAGTTGAAGTGTCACAAATGCCACCGGCTTGGACACTTTGCTAGAGATGCAGATCATCTAGATCTAATTCCTCTGCACCTTTTGTGACTTTCCCTGGCAATAGTCAACAACACAGAGGGCAACATCCTGTCAATTCTAGTTATCATTCTCAACCACAATCTCCTGCATATTTTGTTCCTCAGGGTCAAATGCCATATCCTTACCCTTGTTATTACATGCCACAGTCAAATCAAGTTCAAGTTCCTATAGTACCACAACCTCATGCACTACCAGAACCTCAACCATCTCAATCTCATCAACCTCCTCAACCTCAACAACACAGCTTCTTCACCCCTAGAGGTGTTGACTGGAGCAGTTTACCGGATGACATGTCTGGTCATGAACAACTATTCACAGGTGCTGGTCAGATGGTGGTGACAGTCCTTTTGGGAATCTGGCTCTCATGGCCCTGGAGTCTACTGAGGGTTCCTGCTCAAATGCATCATCTTCACAGGTAACTCAGGTATCTTCAGAGGCTAAAGCCAAGTTATGTTTTGTATCATGCATTGCTGCCTTTGTCTCAATTAGAGAGGCAAATGTAGCATTAATAAATCAAAAACTTGAGCTTGAGAAAACCATTTCCAAAAGAAAAGCTGAGTTTGAGTCTGCTCTTAATTGTAAAAATGATGAGATTTATAAGCTTAAATGCCAACTAAATGATGAAAAGGCTAAGCTAGAGGTTATTCTGGATGACCAGAGAAGTCTCAAAGAAACCCTTGCAGTCACCCAGGTAGAGTGTGATCGATGGGTGCAATCATGCAAAGGGTTTGAAATGCTTCTTAGTAAGCAATCTGCTTCTAATGTGAAGTTTGGTATTGGTTACAATCACACTGCTCCTCCTACAGATTTTGCTTCAAGAGCATAAATGAAATCTGATGGAGAAAGCAATAACCAATCCACCTCATCATGTGATACACCTTTTGATAGAGCATCATCAAAAGTTGAAGTCAGCACTAAGCCATCTCCGAATCCATCAGCTGATATTGATGGTTCTACTCCTGACACTCACATGATAAAAGAGATGATCAACTCAGGAGTTATTTCTGAAAGTCCTGAAAGGACTGGAGAGCAAGATTTAACACCTGAAGTTCAAACTCCAACTAATGACAGCACTGAAGAGAAGAAAACTATCAGTAGAAAGAGTTTGAAGACTACTAAAGAGGAAGTCAAGAAAGCAAATAATGCTTCTAAAGTACTAAAAAGCAAGTCTTCAGTAGTTTCATCCTCTTTAGTTGATGATCATCATAAGATGAAGAAGAAACCATGTGAAGTATGTGGTTTGTTCAATCATCTTACAGATGATTGTTGGTACAAAAGGGGATCCAAACTCAAACATAAAGACAGAAAGAAGAAATTCAAGAGAAAATGGCTAAAATGAAAACTGTGTTTGGAGCCACATTTGTACCAGCAACATCAAATCCTGTAACCCTCAAGTCCAAACAGAAATCCAAAAAGGAAGGGGTTAAACAGGTAACAGCTGAGATTGCTCAAAAGAAGAAGGTGCAACATAGGAACTTATCAAACTCCAAAGCCAATGTGTCTGAAGAGCTGAAAGCCTTATCCCAAAATCAGACACAGCTGGTTATGATGGTTCAACATCTGTTGGGAAGAGTTAACCAATTAGATGTTCCATTGTTGAAACCACAGAAAAGGGGGTCCAAGCCAAAGGGTTCCTTTTCTTCACCAGCTTCTTCCTCTCAGGCTGTTGTTTCCAACAAACATGTTAGTTACCATCTGTTGATGAGAACAGGCCCAAGACCAAAAAGGTTTGGGTCTCAAAATCTAACTAATTTGTTGTATTTTGCAGGGTTCTTCAACATACCTCAGAGGCATCTGGTATGTAGACAGTGGAGGATCTATGCATATGACAGGAAACAAATCACTTCTTAATGACTACTCTCAGGAAGGAAGGGGTTTGTGTCATTTGGCAATGATGAAAAGGGTTACAGCATTGGAAAAGGCTTTGTTTTCAATGGGGAAATAAAGTTTGATGATGTTAACCATGTGGAAAATCTCAAGTACAACCTCTTGAGTGTCAGTCAAATGTGTGACAAAGGCCATGTTGCTCTTTTCACCAGTCAGAACTATCGGATTCTGTCATCCAAAGTTCTAAGTTTGATTGACAAGGTGCTGGGTGAACACACTCTCCTAAAGGCCAACAGGATAGGAAGAGTGTATGCCTTAGATCTTTCCAAGAAAATAGATCTCAAAGGCCATCCTTGCCTATTTTCCAAGGCTTCCCCCCAAGAATCTATTCTATGGCATAAAAGGCTGGGTCATGTTAATCTCAAAAACATGAATCAGCTGATAAACCATGGTTTAGTAAGGGGACTGCCTTGAAGGAGTTCAAGTGTGAAGATAACTGCACTGCTTGTCTAAAAGGAAAACAGCAAAAGCTTCATTTCCCTCCATAGAAGAACCTTAGTACACTGCATGCTTACAGCTTCTTCACATGGATCTCTTTGGTCCTGTGAAAGTGATGAGTATGGCTAAGAAGAAATACTATCTGGTAATTGTAGATGATTACTCCAGATTTGTATGGACTTTCTTCTTGCATTCAAAGGATGAGGCTGCACAGTCCATTATGAACTTTGTGTACACGTTGAGAAGTAGTATTCCTATCAGTTAAGTGTGTAAGGAGTGATAATGGTACTGAATTTAGAAACCACACACTTGATGAGTTTTCCTTATCAAAGGGAATCAAGAGGCAGTATAGCATCCCAAGAACTCCTGAGCAAAATGGAGTAGTGGAGAGAGAGAACAGGACCCTTATTGAAGCTGCAAGGTCCATGTGGCTGACTCTGGGCTGCAATGACGTTTTGGGCTGAAGCTGTCCATACAGCTTGCTATGTACAGAATAGAGTTCTAGTAAATCAGAGGTTGATGAAGACTCCATATGAAGTTCTTCATCATTTGGCCCCTCTAATTTCATTCTTCAGAGCATTTGGGTGTCCTTGTTTCATTCTCAACACACGGGATCAACTCCAAAAATTTGATCCTAAGGTGGATGCAGGGTACTTTGTAGGTTATTCATCAACTTGCAAAGCATACAGAGTCTTCAACTGCAGAACAAAGATGGTGAAGAGACTCTACATGTTAAGTTTAATGAATCTCCTAAGGACAAGATTCCACAAAGCCCTGTGGAGCTATTTGATTTGGACATACTGCAATATGTTACTTATCAAACTCCTGCTGTTGCTCCTGTCAACAGTTCACCACCTGGTGGTACTGCTGGTGCTGATGATGATGATGATAGCAGTACTCACCTATTCATGTTTAGTGATCAACTGCCTGATTCAGCTAGACCTGATGTTCCTGTAGCTCCAGTAGCACCATCCACAACAAATGCTGATGAGATTTCTTCAAATTGAACCTCCTTTGAATTACCATCCACTGATTGGTTTCAAGGAAATGATTCACCATCACCATCTGTTGCTTCTGAACCTGTTGCAAACACTTGCACAGATCTCATTGTTTATCAAGATCTGAAGAATCACCCTATGCCTCAAATCATTGGTGATATCACTGCTGGCGTATCAACAAGAAGTCAATTGTCAAATTTCTGCTTCTATGCTCTCTTCATCAGTCAGCAAGAGCAAAAGAATTATCACATTGCTTTAAAGGACAATGGATGGGTTGATGCCATGCAGCTTGAGCTTCTTCAGTTCAAGAAACAGTAAGTGTGGGAACTAGTTCCTCTACCTCCAGGTAAGTGTGCAATAGGCACTAAATGGGTGTTTAGGAACAAAACTGATGAAACTGGGCTTATTGTTAAGAACAAGGCCAGACTGGTTGTTCAGGGGTTTGCACAAGAAGAAGGTATTGATTATGATGAAACCTTTGCCCCTGTAGTCAGACTGGAAGCAATTCGATTGTTTTTAGCTTATGCTGCTTATCAAAAACATAAAGTTTTTCAAATGGATGTCAAAAGTGCATTTTTGTATAGGAAAATTATAGAAGAAGTTTATGTATGTCAACCACCAGGCTTTGAGCTAATTGGGTGTATAAGCTTGATAAGGCTCTTTATGGGTTGAAACAAGCTCCTAGAGCCTGGTATGAGACATTATCAAACTTTCTTCTGGAAAATGATTTCAGTAGAGGCTCCATTGATAAGACTTTATTCATTAAGAAAGATGGGCAGCATAATCTACTTGTACAAATTTATGTGATGATATTATTTTTGCATCCTCTGATCCTCAGTTGTGTGATGCCTTTACAAAGTTGATGCAACAGAAGTTTGAAATGAGTGCCATAGGAGAATTACAGTTCTTTCTGGGTTTGCAAATCAAACAAAAGGCTGATGGAACTTTCATTCATCAGTCCAAATACACAAAAGATCTTTTGGAAAAGTTTGATTTACAAAACTGTAAGCCCTGTTCTACCCGCATGTGTAGCACCACACAATTGGATACAGATCAGAAAGGTAAAGTGGTTGATGAAACACTTTACAGATGTATGATTGGGTCCTTGATGTATTTAACAGCTTCTAGACCAGATATTATGTTTGCTACATGTGTTTGTGCTAGATTTTAGGCTGCACCTAAAGAGTCTCATCTGATTGCAGTCAAGAGGATCTTTAGATATTTGCAAGGTACACAATCCCTAGGTTTATGGTATTCCACTGGACACTCTTGTAAATTAGTTGCTTTCTCTGATAGTGACTATGCAGGGTGTAAGTTGACCAGGAAATCAACTTCTAGTGGATGTCAATTCCTTGGCAACTGTTTGATTTCTTGGCAGAGTAAGAAACAAACATCTGTTGCTACATCCACTGCTGAAGCCGAGTACATTGTTACTGCAAGTTGTACATCCCAAGTACTCTGGCTTCAGAATCAACTTTTGGACTATGGCATTACAGAGACTAAGACTCCGTTATTAATGGATAGTGCTTCAGCTCTTTGCATTGTCAAAAATCCAGTCCAGCACTCTAGGACCAAACATACAGAAATTAGACATCATTTTATAAGAGATTGTTTTGAAAAGGGTCTAATTAATCCTATGTTGTGCCTAGTGCTGATGAGCTTGCAGACATTTTTACTAAGCCTTTGGATAGTTCAACTTTCCACAACTGGTGTTAAGGCTTGGTATGCTGCAGCTAGAATAAGTGAAAATATTGATGATCTCAGTAATAACTACTGGTGGTCATTGGTAACCATGTCACATATAAGTACTGATGAGTTCTTTCACCCTCAGTAGTTTTATAACTACTGAAGGCTAAATGCCTCACAAGTACTGAAGTACTTTATCTGTTCTAAACTACTGATGTAGTTACAACTACTAAAATCAGTACAAACGGATAAGTACTGACGTCCTATGAAACACCTGAAAAGCAGATGCAAAGTCTGATGAGTAAGTGTTGAGGAGTATGAAATAGCTGAAAAGCTAAGAATTGACGAAAACACTGATGAGTAATTTCTCTTCAGTTGTTTCTACAACTGCTGTTTCAAAACAACTGAAGCCAAAACCATGTCTTCAGTAGTTTACAACTACTGAAGACTAACACCAAGTCTTCAGCTGTTTACAACAATGCTGACAAAACCACTGTCTTCAGTAGTTTCACAACTACTGATGACTAATACCAAGTCTTCAGCTGTTCATCACTGAAGTCGAAACTGTCTTCAGTAGTTTTATAACTACGATGACTAAATCAGAGACTTCCACTCTTTCAATGTCTGACGGTTAATACCACGTCATCAGTAGTTTCAACAACTGATGACTCACACCAATACCTTCAGTCGTTTTCTAACCCGACCCTTTAAATTCCTTATCCCACCTTCAGAGTTTTTATCTTCTCTTCTCAAACCTAACGTTCAAAAACTCTGACCCTCTCTTCATCAATAGCGACCATGCAACTAAAACCACGACACAACTGTGTTGCACATCTCACCAAATCGCCATACTGGACCAAGTTTCACAACGCCATTGATTTAATGGTTCAATCACCCTACAAAACGGCGTTTCTGGTAAATCCCACCATATATGCCGCATCCCTTAACCAATTGGACAAACGTCACTTTGGTCTCTGAGGAGAACGACACAGAGTCTCTTCAATCGTTTGTCCATGGCCAAAAAGTGGTCATCACTCCAGACACTCTCGTCAAACCTTAATCTGGATGATGCCACTTTCCCAACTGGTTATCCAAAGGGCACAACAGATCAATCATTTGCCCACCATGGATACCAGGGTGACTTGACTGCATCTACCTTATGAAGAAACATTTCCCAGATGCCAACGTCTCATATTTCATATGGTAAATGTATGCCTTCCCTCCAAGACCTCATCATGGGATCAAATGTCCACAAGGTGGCAACAGGTAATGTACTCCATCCTTGAGAAAACAACTTTAAATTTTCTGAAATACTATTTTTAGAGCTCAAGGATATGGCTCAAAAAAAAATTGCTAACCGTTGGATATTATATCCTCGGTTCATAATGGCCATAATTGAAAACCAGCTTCAAGTGAGGGACTTGTTGGCTGGGAGTCCCTGCTATGGCTGTATTGCCTGAAGTATACTCCCGGCACAACTCTAACCAATCACTCAAAATGGCTGCCAAGCTGCGCAAACCCACGCAGCTAAAACCCACAGCCACCACCTCCAAATCAAAAGTCCCCACCAAACCCACTAAAAAGAAGACCAAAAGGCTACTCAGGGAAATGAGTCCCCTGAGGATGCCCTGCAACACAAATGCAGGCTATATCCACTGGTTATAACCCCTAGTGGATAGAAGGACTCTCCCAGCCACAGCCGCTCAGGATTCCTCTTAAAAGGAGCCTGCAGCAACCACAGAAGGGGTACCACAAATCTGGGATCTTCCTCATTTGAGGAGATTGCCATTGAAGAGCACCATTCTCCCCAGGTGCACACTGCTTTTACCCCATCTCCCCATGCAACCGCCCCCCAAAGTCCCACCCTTATCATTGCAAACGTGCTGACTCAGCTGCATGCCTCTCCTCCTCCCCAACAACCACCAACAAAGGGGAGAACCACAGCTATTGAGGACGAGGATCACCATGCTTCTGACAACCCACAGCACCGGGGTTTACACATTCTATCTCCTGGTGTGGATATGGAGATTAGAACATCTAGAGGCTGCCAAATCTTCTGAATCAGCACATTATCAGAATGAGGCTGGTAACATTGCTAAGACCTCACTAGAGGCAACAGCTGATGAAGGACATAGTCCTGAGGCTGGAAGTCCCCAGTTCCTAGAAAAAGGGGCACATGCTAAAACTGGTCTACACCCAGTGCATGTACATCCTGCTACAAGCAGGAGGTTAGGTGATTCAGCATCTGCTGATGATGACCTGGGCTTCTTTTATGATGTTCTTGCCCAGAACACAATCCTAGAGGAGGAAGTCAGTAGGCTGCAAAAACTACTTGACCAACTCTCTCAAGGAGAAAGACCATCTGCCACCACATTAACCCAACAGATGGCACCTTCTCTGAAGGTCCCTTAAACACACAGCCACTACAAAATTCTCAGCCACCTGCCTCTGTTTCTGGCACCATTTCTCAGGACCAAAACCCCCTGAGCAAATGGATGTGTATCCCTCAAAATCCCCTATCTCTCATCACACCGCAGCTAACCGAATTTGTTATTAAAACTGTTGATGAGAGACTTTCTACTGTCCTACAACCTCTGGTGGAGGATGTACTGAGCCAACAACTTTCTGCTACTCAATCCCTTGCAACCAATGCACCCAAAAAGGGGGAGAGTTCAGCAGTGAAAGCTAAAGAAAGAGGAGGAGAAGGAGGAGAGAGAGAAAGAGAAGGATAAAGAGGTGGAAAAAGAGAAGGATTGTGTGTATGAGGCCAAAAAAGAGAAGGAGAATGTGATTGAGAAGGGAGCTGAAATTGAAAAAGTACATGAAAGTCAAAAATATTTTCATGTCACATACAAGAAAAGAAGAGTGCTGAGAAAGAGAAGAACTTGAACGAAATGGTTAAAGAGGCTGATGCTGAACACAGCAGATCAATGGACAATATCATTGATCAGCTGTTTAGGCAAGGTTTCAACACTGAAAAGCTGGATTCTGAAATAAGAAGATTAGAGATCGAAGAGATCCAACAAAGATGGGCCAGCTACAGCACTATGGATAGAGAGAGACTTGAGATCATGATCAGATTTATCAGCAAATACCTTGGGAGATCATTGATCGAAGTAAAATCATGGACCAGGGACAGCATCTTGGCCATAACCTCCAAGATCTGTTCGTCTGAGGCATACACTAAGGGGTTAGTAGTCGAAGCTTTGAATGAAGCAGGAGTAGGGAGCAGGACTGAGCTAGCCAAATACTCAAAAGCAACACTCACCTCCAAAATGCTAACTTAGCCTGTCAACATTCCCTCTCCAAAACAACCACAATCACAACCCACAAAACCAACTACCTTACCTCTAAACCAACAGCCGATGATGCACCTAAGAAGAAGAAGAGAAGGGTGTTGAGGCTAGAAGAAGAAGAAGAAGAGGATGATGTGGAAGAAGATAGGCTGCCTCTGTCTGCAGTCCTAACATTGGCTAAAGCCAAATCCATGCCCATCACTCCCACCCCACAGATGGAAGCTGTGAGAGTAAAGATTGAAGAAGAACAGCAGAAAAGGCTTCATGATGATGAAATGTTGAAAAGCATCGACAAAACTTATGCTGCTTCGTCATCAATAATAGTATGAAGAAAGAAGCTCTGAGGTTGTACACCCTTGCCAACACATTTCAATATCAGAAGGAAAAGGTGAGAGTATGGCCTGATCCTAGGGTGGCTCACAGGATTGTAAGGAAAGACATTCCTTCGAGATACAAGGGCCAAGTAAAAAGGATCGTAGATGGAGAGATCACAGTGGTCCTTGTAGTATCACCCTGGGAGATGTAGAAGATTTCAAGAAGGCCTATGAGACTAAACAACCACCCAAAAGATGTTAGAGAACAGAATTATTAAAAAGGGGTTAGTCTACAAGAGGCTTGAGAACTTCAAACAAAATGAGCTCAGTCTGTTACTTGAAGGGACTCATCCTGATGAGTTTGCATACAGACAATTACAACAGTTGAGCTCAAAAATGGTAAACAGGCCAAGTACATCTCAGAGCTGTATGGGCGTGAAGGATTGTTTGATGGTGAAGCCGAGAACCTGACCATGGAAGAACAAATTATGTTTCTCAGAGCATACACCAGAGAATCCTACAGGCTTATACATGGGAAGTGAGTCTCATGGATGGGGGAACAGCTCAGTGTCCAATTCCCCAATACAGAGCTCCCATCCATACTTTGCCAACCAAATCATCAGAGACTCATTTCCAGGCCAGTGCTTATATGGTCATCTTCTCAACTGATCAAGAAGGAAAAAGACCAACCATTCTGCCAACAATAAGTGGGACCTCAATAAAGTTAAAGGTTTTGGCTGCATTGGTTCAGGGGAAGTTTGTTGGACCAAAAGAACCATGAGCCGGATCAAAAAACCTTTAAGTCCCACAGACGTCACAACAACACTGAAGACCAAACAGCTGAAGACAACAGCTGAAGACAACAGCTGATTACAAAGTCTGAAGACACAAGTGCTGAAGACAAAGTCTGAAGACACAAGTGTTGAAGACAAAGTCTGAAGACAAGTGCTGAAGACAAAGTCTGAAGACACAAGTGCTGAAGACAAAGTCTGAAGACAAGTGCTGAAGACAAAGTCTGAACACGAGTGCTGAAGACAAAGTCTGAATACAAGTGCTGAAGACAAAGTCTGAAGACACAAGTGCTGAAGACCAAAGTATCAGACGTTGTCACAACAGTTGAAGAGGTCTTCTTCAGTAGTTGTGACGGTTTACCTTTCAGTAGTTTTATGTTTTATCTTTTCAGTAGTTTGACACAACAGCTGAAGAATACTTCTTCAGTTGTTGTGCTCATCAGTAGTTTTATATTTATCAGACGTTTTGTAAAACGACTGAAGAGCTTGTTCTTCAATCGTTGTAGTTTCAGTAGTTTCTTATCAGTAGTTTCTTATTTTGTACTTAACACTCTGATATGTTCTCAGTAGTTGTGAACATTTCAGTAGTTTGTTAAGAGTTAGTTATTTTTGTAATAGATCTGCCAGTTGTCACTTACCCGTGATAACAGCAGCGATTGCACTCTATATAAGGAGTGTCAACCTAATGTAATAAGAGAATGATTTGATCAGAAATATTCGATATTATTGAAACATTCCTTGTTACAGAAATATATTCTCTCGTTATAACCGTATTTGTTCTTAATGCATACAGGTATCAAACTCTTGCTACAATTTGTCTAAATTCTTGTCCTTATACCGCTGTGCTACGCTCCATTACATCAAACTTGTGATCATTGATCCTGACACATAATCCTTTATAAGTTCCAACCATTGTCTCTATCTCATGTTCAAATCCTTCTGCTCAAAGAAGTATTTCAAACTCTTATAGTCAGTGAATATGGTGCACTTCATCCCGTAAAGATAGTGCCTCCAAATCTTTTACGCAAACACCACGGCTACTAGCTCCAAGTTCTGAGTAGGATAATTGACCTTATGAACCTTCAATTGTCGGGATGCATAGGCTATAATCTTCCCTCTCTACATTAATACACACCCCAACCCCGAGTAGGAAGCATCAGAATAAACCACCAGATATTCACTTCCACCAGGTAATGACAGAATAGGAGCTTGAGTCAATCTCGTCTTTAATTCTTTGATTGCCTTCTCTTGAGCTTGACCTCATACAAACTTCACATCTTTCCGGGTCAACTTAGTTAGTGGAGAAGTGATCTTAAAAAAGTCTTGGATAAATCTTCTATAGTAGCCCGCCAAACCCAAGAAACTACGACTCTCGGATGGCGTCTTTGGAGACTTCCATCGCCTCACCACCTCCACCTTTGCCGGGTCCACCATAATCCCATCGGGATTCACCATATGACCCAAGAATTGTACCTCACGCAACAGAATGCGCACTTGTAGAATTTAGCATACAACTTCTCCTTTCGGAACGTCTCCAGAACCTCCCGAATGTGACCGGCATGCTCTATCTCGCTCTTCGAATAAATCAGAATATCATCAATGAACATAATCACCAATTTATCCAACATTGGCTGACACACTCGATTGATTAGATCCATAAAAGAAGCTAGCGCATTGGTCAAACCAAATTACATAACAAGGAACTCGTAATGACCATAACGCGTGCAAAAAGCTGTTTTAGGGATATCCTGCTCTTTCACTTTCAACTGATGGTAGCCAGATCGAAGATCTATCCTTGAAAAAACTAGCACCTTGAAGCTGATCAAACAAGTCATCTATTCTCAGTAAGGGGTGTCGGTTCTTTTTTGTCAACTTATTCAGCTCACGGTAGTCAATATACATCCTCATACTACCGTCTTTCTTCTTCACAAATAAGACCGGAGCACCCAAGGAGAGATACTCCGTCTAATAAACCCATTATCAAGCAACTCTTGCAACTGCTCCATTAGCTCTTTCATCTCAGTCGGAGCCAACTGATACGGTGCCTTGGCAATAGGTTGGGCACCCGGTATCAGATCAATCTGAAACTCGATCTCTCTATCAGGTGGCACTCCTGGTAAATCTTCTAGGAACACGTCTAGAAAGTCACACACAACCGATTCATCGGATAGTTGTGGTGTTGGCGTATCCACATCCTTTACATAAGCCAAGTAAGCGTTACATGTACGCCTCATACATTTTCCCGCCACCGCCATTGAGATTACATTTGGGATCATCGTGACCTGATCCCCATAAACCGTCACCTTACTCCCGTCAGGCACTATCAGACGAATCATCTTCTTGCGACACACAATGTTCGCCTCCTAATCCGCTAACCAATCCATTCCAAGAACCAAATCAAAACCACCTAAGGTCATCACGAACGGTCTAACCAGAAACTTATGACCTTCCAATTCCACATCACATTCTTCTATCACCTCAGAAATTCTGGTAGACTTACCTATGGCAGTTTCTACATCGAAGGGCGCATCAACACTCCTACTAGTAACAGGCAGTTTAGCACAGAAAGCAGCAGAAATAAAACTTTTATTGGCACCCGAATCGAATAACACAGAAGCTAAAGTTTGGTTCACTAGAAACGTACCGGACACAACATCAGGGTCCGTCCTAGCCTCCTCCTGTGTCATAGTGAATGCCCTAGCACTCGCCCTTGGTCCTTCTCCCCAAGTCGTCTTCTTCCCTGCAGAAGAACTTTCAACCCTCAGCTTCTTGCATCTCGGCTCATGTGGCCCTCCCCGCCACAATTAAAACACTTCCCAGTCTTACACTCCCTCGCCATGTGGCCAGGTTTCCCATATTTGAAGTACATGTTAAATCCCAATCTACATTTGCCTATGTGCTCCTTCCCACACTTGCCACACCTCCTCGACCCTGCACCCGATGTGATCATACGTCGGTCATCCATCCATGCCTTCTTGTTGCTTGTTGGGGCACCACCCCGATCGAACCTTTTCCCATTCCAATTCCGATCACCACCTCCCTTCTTGCTTGCCTCAACTACCACCACCTATCGCTTATCATACAGTCTTCCGGCCAAATCAACTGCCGACCTAAACGTGCTCGGTCGGGCAGCGACCATGTGCCTGCGAATATCCGTTGGCGAACCCTAAATGTACCTCTTAATCTTCTGTGACACAGGCGACACCTGATCTGGCACCAGACATGCCATCTCGTTGAATTTGGTGGTGTATTGTTGGTGCGTCATCCTTCCCGCCTCCAGCTGCAGGAATTCTCTCTCGACTTTATCCATTTCTCTATGAGGATAGAACTCCTCAATCACCAACTTCTTCAGCTCAGACCATCTAATCCTCCCGATTGCCCGACTACCCTCGGCTTGGATTATATTGTCCCACCAGCACAGAGCTGAGTCTACAAAAGAATAGGCACCGAACTTCACCTTTTGATCCTCCGACACTTGGTAAAATTTAAAACAACTTCTATTTCTCTCACCCATCGGTGAGCAGCAACAACAGTGCTATTATTGTCGAAAGTAGGGGGCTTAGACCGTTGAAATGCCCCATAGTTACAGCCTCGTGCTGCCTCCTACATAGGCTCTTCTTTTTCCTCTTCTTCTTCGTCATCAGATGAAACCATCTCAGTCTCGGGCTGTCTTCTTTCGCCCGTAGGTCTACTCCTTTCCCATCTCTCCCCCTCTATATCTGCCTTTATCACTTCGGTCACCACAGACGGTAGGATCGTCTGCATGACTTGATGCACTTCCTCCACAACCACCTCCTTCACTGAGGCTCTCAAGTTAGCACTCTCATCTCCGCCCTCTGGATGAGGGGTTTCTGGTTCTTCATGAACCACCGTTTCATCCCTAGGCCTTCCTGTCGAAACCTGTGGTTCAGCACCACGACCTCCACCACGCGAAGCTTAATTGATCTACCACTGGCCATCCTCACACACACACGCTGAAATATTCAAACACCAACACGGTCATTCATGGAAACAACTCTGTTTATGTCAAGTATAGTAAGTCCCTAATTACAGTGGCCAGTTGTGATTAACCCTTACTTTACTCTTCATACCCGAAGCATTACCTATCCTCACTACATCAGTATCTATTTGTACCAGCAACACATAGCCACATAACATGTGCACGTAATACCGATTAACATTAAGAAAATACCTGATGGCACGCAGCTACTCAGATTGGCATCCCTTCCCTTTCCGTCCCATTCTCAGTTTAAGTTTAGGTTTATTTTGAAAATTTACCCGTTTAACTTAAACTTTGGCTCTGATACCAATTTGTAAGGCCCCGTTCCCGGGACGCTTACAACTAGCCAATCATTGCTCATAAAACATATAATTGCATTAACATGAAATAAACATTGCAACGGAAACATTTAAAACAACATTTCAATTAACAATGCTTTTGGAAAATAATACAATATTCATTACACAATTTCATTTGTTAGTATTATCATGCAAAAACATTAACAAAAGAATGCCATCCGAATTCCAAGTAGTTGCACACCTGCCAACTGGAAACATTAACAAAAGAATGCCATCCATGCTCAGCAATGCTCACCTGCCAACTGGAAAATTCATAAAAAGTCAGCGTTGTTGAGTGAGTTCCAGTTTTACATTAAAACATACTTTTACTTTCATTAAACGGTTTAATTCTTTAATATGTGATCACACATCATACGTACACATAGATAATATCATTATTAGATTAATCATTCGTCGTTCATTTCGTACATTCATCATTACATCTTTACTTTCATTCGAACCAATGCCATGTGAACCTCCTCATGTTTGCTTGCAAGCCTTTCATACTTTCATTCGTTCATTAATGCATGCATTCATCATTTCGTTCTGCTTTTCATTATGTTCCACTTTACGTTACATAATACTTTCATTCATTCACATTCGACGTAAAGCCGAGGGAAAATAATCATACATCACAAGGAACATAAACATAACATTCAATCATCATCATGCAGGCGTCATGCATACATAACAAACATCATGCACAATCATACAACATCATACATCATCATCATCATACATATAGCACCAATCATACATCATAACATGCCCATCATAACAACTAGGACCTCAATAGTCAACCTACATAGCCCCAGGAACCTCCCAACTCAAAGCCTACATTTCACCTTTTTCCAAGAAGTCAGAAAACAGTCTAAGGGTTCATCCACATTTGCTATAGTTCATCCGCATTTGCCTTTTGTTCATCCGCATTTCCCATGCTTCATCCGCATTTCCCCATGCTTCATCCGCATTAATCGTCCGCATTCGTTCACACTTAGACTTTCTCATCCGTATAAGCCTTACTCATCCGCATTAGCCATCCGCATTTCCCATACTTAAGTCATTGCTCATCCACATTGACCTTACTCATCCGCATTAGCCATCCGCATTTCCCATACTTAAGTTAATTCTCATCCGCATTGACCTTACTCATCCGCATTAGCCATCCGCATTTCCCACACTTAAGTTAATGCTCATCCGCATTAACTGATCATATGCATTTCTTCCCATTACTCATCCGCATTTACTTTCCCACACTTAGGCAGATTCTAAAACTTAACATGTGAGCCTAAAACATCAGATTACATCCCCATACACCATTCATCATGTTCTAAGCTTAAATCTTACCCTCAAGGCCTTAGGAGTCCCAACTACATCCTCAAGCATGAACATAGTCACACATCACATCATAACATCAACATACACACAATCAAGCATACGGGTTCGAAACCCACTTTAATGAAAACATAGATTCATGCATTTGCAGCCTTAAAAATCGGTTAAAAACATGTAGAAGTGGGGTACAAGAACTCACCTTTTCCGTTCTTGAGTATAGCTTCTTCCAAACTCGTTTGCAAATTGAATTCAACCGCCTAGAAATCCACTAAAATGTGCCCGAACACAAACAAACACACATAAGCGCAAACCCGAGGACCTAAGCGGTTAAGAACACCATAAAACATGAATTCTTACCTTGAATTCACACTTTTCTTCTTCTTTCTCTTCCAACCGAGAGTTTCTCTACTTCTTGTTGCTCTCTCTCTAAAATACAAAAAAATGTGTGTAGAAAGGGTGATGGGCGGCCATGCCACCTTTATCACCAACTTTTCAAACATTTTGTCCTTTTGGACACTTTTTACCCCTAGACTTGGGTTTTATTTTTTTTCCTTCTTTTCTTTCACATTATTCGTCTTTCTTGACTTTAAACTAATCGGGTGTTACACTATTGCAAGATATTGTACTCAAGTGCTTTGGATTTACAATTAGATACTAGATTATGGATCCAACTTTAAAAAGATTCCTATCCATACAGACAATAACAGTGTTATCTCCATCACAGAGAATCTAGTGCAACACTCAAAGACAAAGCACATCACTATGTAGTATCATTTGATCAAAGAACAGTATGAACAATTATTCATTAAACTGGTCAAAGTTACACAAATGAACATATGTTGATCTGTTCATATCATTTGATAAATAGACATATAATATCTTGTATTAACTATTGAGTATATTTTCTTAGATTAATCTCAAATTTTTTTCAAATTTGTGTCTTTAATATTGTCTAATTTATCACTAATATAAGCCATGTTTATCAGGGAATTTTTTTTACCAAAGTATATATTCCTTAGATTTTTAAGAAGTATAGACATATTTTCTCTTCAAAGACACTGATTTGACATCAGAAGAAAATTAGTTATTCATAACAAATAATTGCTTACTAAGGAATATAACTTCGTAAGAAATTATGATATATCTTCTGAATCTTAAATCAGCTTCTAAGTATTTATATGCTTTGAACGACAATTTTCTTCCAAAAACAATTTATTCTCGAAAGTTTTGTTTACTCCTTAAATCAAAACTTCTGAAGGCTAAGAGCATTCACAGTAGAGACCTTAAAAATATATGAGTGTGTTTGGTATATTTTAACAATTACTATTAATCTTTATAAATTTTTAATATTTTTTAAAGTGGCTGTGAGTGGAGAAGAAAGAAAACTAATAATAAGAGTATAAAAAATATTATTTAATTGAGAATGGAAGAGAAAATATAGCGATTTTTAGTGTAATTATATGGATAAAGATAACGAACCCATTGTGAATGCTCTAATATCTTCTGAAATCAAAACTGTCTTCGTAGAAAAATTACTCGAAGTATATTTTTTTCTGAATCAAGTTTTCTTAAAAGAACAACTGAGGAATATCTTCCAAAGTCAATTTTGCTTCGTGAATCATTTTGAAACGTTCGAAAGAAAATTAACTTCAGAAGATTTTAAACTTTCAAGATATATACCTTTTTGAAACTTTTTAAAGGTGGGACCGACATCCGGATTTCAAAGTTTATCTTTTGCAGTAAATTTATCTCAAATCCAACCATATAAATAGCCTTACCAACGGATCTCTCTATCTCTTCTTCTTCTTCTTCTTTGTACAACTTTCAAGACCTAAATTATCCACAAACCCTTGTTTCTTTTTTCCAATCTCCTCTCTAAAAGTTTCATAAAATGGTCAACTTTGAACCCCAAAACCAGCTAGCCTTCGTCATGCATCTACACAAGACACACAACCAAGTTGCAATATATGCCGCTTTCTTTCCAACTCATCATAACTCATTGCCCTTACCATTGACCGTCCAATATATGAAAATCATATTTTGGAGTTCTAAAGAAAATTTCTCTCAAGAGGTCATTATTGACGGTGAAAAGCCACTCTCTGCCTCAGTGCAAGGGAGGACGGTTTTCGTCACTCTAGCCACCATAAACCATCACTTGCGGCTGGATGATGAATACGATGAAGTATTCTTCAGCAAGGCAGTCAATGGAGCATTCAAATCGATGGATATGAATATGACTACTCAGTCAGTATCATCAGGAAAAGGAAGATCTTTCTCAGTGGAAATATCTCCTCCATATAGTCATTCACTCACTATACGAAAAGCATAAAGGATGGGACCAAATTCTTGAAGATCTTTCCTTTATAGTCCAGGGGATCAAGTTTAGGTATTCCTAATGTGTTTACATAAATTTACTAGCTAACTTAGATTTTCTTGAATATTACATGTTCCCTTAGATATGTCTAGCACATTCTCAAATATGAACAAGGCTCAGAGTTAAGGGGAATAGGTCATGTTCCAAACCTGTGACAGATGAAGCCCAACATCTTTAAATTAATAAGAAAAACCATAACTGATATTTTTGAGGTAGAAACCCCTTATCCCCCAAAATGTTAGAGCAAGCTGCTCAAGGTGACAACTTGGCAATCTCAGTCAATGTTGAACCCATATGTTAATCACCACCTCCCTTACAGCCTCAAATAACTATCACCTATATAAGAAAATCCAAACAGACCCCTCTCAGTCTATTTATATTGAGAAGGACCCCATATACTCATCCATGAGGAGAAAGTGGAACCAAGAGCTCCCATTTCTCTTGGGTAGCAGACCACTCCTATTCCTTCTATGATCAATGCTAAGGTTCCTGATACTCAACCTGATGAGGTCACAACCCTAGGCTTAAGCCATCATCCTAATTCTTAACACTTTGATGATCAACCTTTACGGGAAAGCTACCATCCCTAACCTTGGACCTCAATCAACCAATCCTAAATCTTGCATTCTTTGATGATTAAAACATAGGATTTAGTGAGTACCATGAGTCTCTCTACTCCTCGCCTACTCATGGAGAGATGAGTGCTCCTGACACACCTATGTCTAGCCTACATGATCCACCCAGTACTAAAGTAGACCTCATTGAACAAGTTCAAGAGGTCCATGTGTTAGTTATTATTCATTTCATGAGATACTACTATACCCAACTTCATCATAGTGGGTTTTGAGCATTACAGGTCACCCAAAGAACTGTTTGATGGTTTGTCCTAGATGTGATCATCAAAAGTGGGCCTCTTTGAACAAGTTCAAGAGATCCATATGCTCAACTATTGTTCATTTGATAACACACCCATCACTAAGAAACTATATGGTGCTTTCCCACTGTTAATCCAAGGATCGCAATCAGGAATTATCAGTGTTAAAGGAAATCAAGTTAATGTTTACGGAATCAACATTAACCTTGTTTAATTGTTTGATTAATGAATAATGATTATGACGAACACAATCATATGAACACAATTAATAATCCAACAGGATTTGACTCAAACGTATTAAAATTGTTCAATGATTACAAACGAATAATCAATCAATGACATAAACAATAAATGCTTTGGTCGTGTTGATGTTGGTGTCACGGCTGCTAGGGTTTATGTTTGTGTGAATTGATGTGATGTTTTTGGTTTTGATTGTTTAATGTTCGTCTCCGTCTGTTGTATTCTTGATGTGAAACCTAGGATCCATATTTATAGGCACGTGTGTTTCAGTTAAGGAAATACCAGATCTCTTGGGATTTGCATGTCACAACTCTCGTGAAACCTTACGTTCTTTATTTTCGGTTTATTTCAGAAATCTCATAAACCCTATCATGAGCAAGCTTGGCATTCCATTTGAACGCGATGTTCTAATTTTCGGTATGAAAATTCCTTCAACAAAGGGATGATGTGACACTCCGTACTTTCAGTTTAACACTGTTTCGTTATCTAATCATTATGTGATGATTATTCGGTTTAGGTTACTAAATGAAGACAGTTATAATGATTATTACTAGTTAACTTTAAATTAACCTAAAACTAACTACTAAAACAAATAAAAAAAACCTTAAGATGTAAACTATACAAACCTGAAGGACCAAATGTCTAAATTACAATCAAAGTGTTATTAAATATACCCAACCCCCCGTAACCGATTCCCTTCATCATTCTCCACTTGGCTTCAACCTTGAAACCCTAAGTTCATCCCTTTCAACGGAAACCTCCCTTCTTCTCATCGTAGCTTCTTCTCAACTTTGTTCGGCAATTTTCCTGTTCGCAACCACCCCATCTCCGGCAGCCCCTCGTTCACGCGACGTCTTCTCCGGAAAAAACTCTCTCAACCGCTAGCCTCGTTGACGCACCGCTATTATACGGTAGTATCTCGTTCATCATTCAGTATGGTTCTTTTTCTAGTTATTTCTTGTTCGAAGTATTACGGTTTCAATTACGGTTTTCGTTGGGTTCGATGTGGGCTGCGTTGATCGGTTATATACACGTTTTGCGGTGTGTGTGGTGTGCATTCTTTATATACATATACATGTTCTGCGATGTATATATATGTGGTGTTTACCTTATATATACGTTTCTGGAATGTATACATATATTTATTGTGTGCGTGTATGTTGTTTTCTTTATATATATATATATATATATATATATATATATATATATATATATATATGTTCTTGAGATGTATATATATACATGTTTTCTGCGATTTATATATATATATATGTTCTTGCGATGGATATATATATTCATGTTTCTGCAATTTATATCATATGTGTGTGTGGAGATTTTTTGTGTATTAATGCATGGGAGTGTGCCAATGTGTATGCATGTGTTTGTGCTAATGCATGTGTGTATTAATGCATAATATATCTATGTAACCGTAGGTAAGGATGTTTTTTTTCCTTGTATAAACATTCTGCAGTACATGAAGATATATATATATTATATATTGCTGGATGTGTATGTATGTATGTTCCAATGCATCTTGTGTATGTTACATGTATATAAAGCGATGTGTGCTAAGTATGATACAAAGTTGGTGTGTGCATATTGGGTGCAAGTGTCTTTATGTCATGGATGTATATATATATTATATATATATATATATATATGTATATATATATATATATATATGTAATATATATATATATATATATATGTATATATATTATATATATATATATATATATATATATTATATATATTGTATGTTGAATGTGGGAACGTAGGTGGATGGATGTAAGTATCTACAAATATCAATTATCAGCAAGCATGCATTATGTGTGTTGTTTTATTTTGTATATATGTGAAATTAGGTTGGTGTTTGAGTATGGTTACAACATTAATGAGTGACATGAACCAAACCGAGAACACCAAACCGTACGACCATTATTAGTATTTAACATTAATCATATATTACATGAAACTCAGCTTAATCGGAACCAATCCTTTGTGCTTACATTTTTATTGCAACGCATTCCAGGTGAGTCTTCACAACCCCTATTCTACATTACATTCCTTTTGGGGTAGAAAACATGCAAACTTTATTTATAATGGTTTTTAGTATTATTGTTTATCGCCTGTTACGTTACTGCAAACATACTTAAAAGTCCTTACATTCTCGAACCGTTAGTAATATGTAGCGAGGTAATTCTAAGTAGTACTACTGGGTTGACAAACCCCGCCCGGGCTAGTCGCGCTAGCTTGATTGGAGGTCAAACGGGTGCGTTATTGACCTAACATTTGTCACTGTCTGGGTTAGACGTAACGGGAAGGCAACAAACTTACAAATAGTCAGCTTCGGTTTGAAAAGCTAACTAACTTGATTATAGGCTGACTACCTATCGATATGCTTTAATTACTTTACCACTTGAATAGTTACAAACATTTTATGTGTTATTAAACCTGTGAACTCACCAACTTATGTTGACACACTTTAGCATGTTTTCTCAGGTCACAGGAACGCTTAAACTCATGTTGCACAATTAGAGAACACACTCAGGACATGCATCATCAAACACATTTATTTTGCTTTGAACAATTTATTTTTGGCATAGTACTTGGGGAACTTTTAGTATTGGTCTACGTTCGTCTTTACGCTTCCGCACTGATGTTTATTTCATTTATTTCTACTCTGATTTAGAGTTCAAACTTTTATTTAAGTTCATATAGTGTCGTTTGATATGACCGTGTCTGAGATCCTGGTTTGTCACACGCCTCGCGGTAAAACCCCGCACGTGGAATTTGAGGGTGTGACAGATTGGTATGAGAGCCATGGTTATAGAGAACTAGGATTGCATTTGCATCTAGACTATAGCCTTAGACACAACACTAGCATTCACAAACACTCTTACTTGTTTACGACTTTTGGACGTACATTTCATGCCATACTCGCGTTACGTTATAGGATGTCCACATCATCATCATCTAAACCATCCATGTCACCTATATCTCCCTTGGCTAGTACAGAGACCAAGGATTTTGCTTGTCTGCCTTGGGCATCTACACCTATTTCCTCACCTCCGGAGTCGAAAAGATGCTGACTTGTACCTAGCATTGTGACCACGAGGCACAGGGAGCCCTTAAATACACACGACTCACCTAACAACGACAACTAAGAGGAAAACATAACTGCCCTCCTACCTCTTTTCACACTTGCTTCTATTTCTGTCATACCCTATCTTCCCTACCCGCCTGAACAATCATTCGCCACCATGTAACTACGATGAAACGTTAGACACGACATATGCTTGAGACAACCAAATAGATTCGAAATCGATCAGAGGATCACACCTAAGCATGTAGATGCTTAGAGCTCCAAAGGAAAAGCCTCCAATCCATTGACAAGTGCCATAACAGACTCATAAGGGAAATTCTTTACCTAGATGGGCAGAATTGTTTCCATCCAACTGATATATATTGAATCATGATTGTTTAATTTGAATACATTGTACTCCTTACAATATATTTTTATCAGGAATTATGATTTGATTATTGACTGTTGTGGTTTGTGAAACGCATGATTATTTACATTGTACATTATGATGATTATAGATTATATATTTTCTCATGTTCGTGTATTGTGAATGCGAAGAATCATGTCTGGAAGAAGTGCTGGACGTCCAAGCGGATGAGGAAACATCAACATGACTCAAGTTGAGTTAGATGCCATTATCAATGAGCGTGTTGCTGACATGCTTGCAGCATATGAACAGACCCGAAATCAGAACCAAATAACCAGAACCAAAATCAAGGAGGTCAAGCAGTCTGTACATTCAAGATGTTTATGGACTATAAACTCATTCATTCAGTGGTTCTGAGGGTGCTGTTACTCTACTTCGTTGGTTGGAGAAACTTGAGTTGGTTTTCAACATGTGCAACTGTCCTGTTGGAAACCATGTCAAGTATGCCTCTGGCATATTAGAAGGACCAGCATTAACTTGGTGGAACTCACAAGTCCAGACGTTAGGACTTGAGGCTGCTAATAATCTACCATGGGATGACTTCAAGACCTTAATGAAAGATGAGTACTGCCCCAGAAATGAGGTCCAGAAGCTAGAGGGAGACTTTTGGAATCTAAAGATGGTTGGATCTAATATTGAGGAATATACGACTCGTTCGCACGAGTTGGCTTCTTTAGGTTCTCAAATGGTAACCCCGGACTACAAAAGAATAGAGAGTATATTGATGGTTTAGCTCCTCAGATTCAAGCTAGTGTCATAGCTACTGATCTTGATACTATTTAGCATGCTATCCGGCTAGCTCATAAGCTCACTGATCAGGCAGTGGCACAGGGCACTCTGCCTAAACGTAGCACTACATCCGGTTCATCTGACTATGAACGAAAATGGGATAGTACCACCACAAGTCCTCAAACTCGAACAACACTCACCAACAACAAGTCAGAAAGTTTGATTCCTCTAGAAGCTACACATTTAATAATCACAACAACAACAACAATGGTCAAGGATCGAGTAACTATGCAGGCAAGTACCCAAAGTGCAAAAATGCAATTTTCACCACCATGGCCAGTGTGATCGTTTTCGTTGCCAAAGGTGTGAAGGATGGGTCATGTTGCTAAAGACTGCAAGGGTGAATTGATGACTAGACAACAATCTCAGCAACAAAGACAAAGCGAAGTGACAAGGGTTGTTTCGAATGTGGCAAAGAGGGTCATTACAGGAAAGATTGCCCACAACTAAAGAACGGGAACAAGGGCAATAATGGAAACAACAATTATGGAAATGGCGCTAAGGGTCAAGCTTTCGTGATTGGGTCTTGTGAGGCAAGGAATGATCAAAACGTAGTTACCGGTACGTTTCCTCTGAACGGCTGTTTTGCTTCTGTATTAGTTGATAACGGTGCTGATAAGAGCTTTATCTCAGCCAAGTTTAGCAACTTCCAGATGTAACGTTAACCGAAATAGAACCTAGTTACACCATAGAACTATGTGATGGTAAAATAATTGAGGCAACATATATTCTCAAAGGATGTAAACTAGGGCTATCGGGACACAACTTAGATATAGACCTCATGCCTGTTACACTTGGTAGTTTTGACGTGGTTGTCGGCATGGACTGGTTATCTAAGAACCAAGTTGAGATTATCTGTCGTGAAAAGGTCGTTCGTGTACCACTTCCTAGTGGTGAAATCATATATGTTCAGGGAGTAAATGTGGTATAGTCTCTGGCATCATATCGTACATGAAAGCCCAGAAATGCTTACGTAGAGGCCATATCGCTATTTTAGCTATGATCACAGAAAAGACTATCGAAGAAAATAAGATTGAGGATATCCCTATTGTTCGTGACTTTCCTGAGCTTTTCCCTGAAGACTTACCTGGTCTTCCACCGCATCGTCAGGTCGAGTTCCAGATTGATTTGATACCTGGAGCCGCAACTATTGCGAGAGCGGCATACACACTAGCTCCAAAAGAACTGCAAGAACTGTCCACTCAACTACAAGAACTTTTAGATAAGGGATTCATCAGACCCAGCTCATCACCATGGGGAGCCCCAGTCATGTTTGTCAAGAAAAAGGATGGGACTTTCTGTATGTGTATTGATTACCGTGAACTGAACAAAGTGACGGTTAAGAATCGTTATCCTCTTCCCCGTATCGATGATTTGTTTGACCAATTTCAAGGGTCGAGCTTCTATTCCAAGATAGATTTGAGATCAGGATATCATTAACTGAGAGTCCGAGTGGAGGACAGATCAAAGACAACATTTAGAACTCGTTACGGTCACTACGAGTTTTTGGTTAAGCCTTTTGGGTTGACCAATGCACTGGCGGTGTTTATGGATCTTATGAACCGCGTGTGCAAACCCTCCCTGGACAAGTTTGTCATCATTTTTATCGATGATATTTTGATATATAAAGAACAAGGAGGAGCATGAGGAACTCTTCGATTGATTTTGGAATTACTTAAACAAGAGAAACTATATGCCAAGTTTTCGAAGTGTGACTTCTAGATTCGGGAAGTCCAATTCTTGGGCCATGTGGTCAATGAGAAGGGCATACATGTTGACCCGGCAAAAATAGAAGCCATCAGGAATTCGGCTACGCCTAAGACTCCAACTGAGGTATGACAGTTTCTTGGGTTGGCTGGGTACTATAGAAGATTCGTTGAAGGATTTTTGAAGATCGGTCAACCACTTACAGCACTAACTCATAAAGGCACAGTGTACATTGGGGTAACAAGCAAGAGTCATCATTTTAGTTTCTAAAACAAAAGCTTTGTACGGCACCGATACTATCCCTACCTGAGGGAACAGATGATTTTGTAGTATATTGCGATGCATCCACCCAAGGTCTTGGTTGTGTGTTAATGCAACGCGAGAAGGTCATCGCATATGCCTCCCGTCAGCTAAAAGTTCATGAGAAAAACTACACGACACACGACTTAGAGTTAGGAGCCATTGTGTTCACACTCAAGATATGGAGACATTACTTGTACGGTACCAAGTGCACCATTTATACCGATCACAAGAGTCTTCAACATATTTTTGACCAGAGGGAGTTGAATATGAGACAACGTCGCTCGATCGAGTTGTTGAATGACTATGACTGTGCGATCAAGTATCATCCGGGTAAGGATAATGTAGTAGCTCACGCCTTAAGTCAGAAGGAGACACCTAAGCCAAAGCGAGTTCAAGCATTAAAACTCACCATCCACACCGGACTACCTGATCAGATACGTAATGCTCAACTGAGGCTTTGAAGGACGAGAACCTGAAAGTAGAGTCCATGCGAGGCATGGAAAAGCAGTTAGAGATCAAGTCTGACGGAGTTCGTTATTTCATGGAACGAATATGGTTTCCTTTGTATGGGAATTTACGTGAACTAGTGATTCACGACGCCCATAAGTCTCGATATTCTATCCATCTGGGTTCAGATAAGATGTATCATGACTTGAAAGTTCTGTAGTGGTGGCCAACATGAAAGCTGATATCGCCACCTATGTAAGTAGATGTTTAACCTATAAGGTTTAAGTGGAGTATCAAAGGCCATCTCGTCTACTTCAACAGCCAAAATTCCCGTATGGAAGTGGGAGCATATCTCAATGGATTTTATCACCAAGCTGCCTCGAACTCCTAGCGGGTGCGATACCATTTGGGTAATTGTAGATCGCTTGATGAAATCCGCACACTTCCTACCAATTAGAGAGACTGATAGAATGGAGAAGTTAACTCGTATCTACCTAAAGAAAATAGTCACTCGGCATGGTGTGCCAATTTCTATCATCTCCGATTGTGACGCTCAATTTACTTCTCACTTCTGGCAATCTTTGCAATGATCATTGGGAACACCACTAGATATGAGCACTACATATCATCCTCAAACGGATGGTCAGAGTGAGCCTACAATACAAGCACTGGAAGATATGTTACGTGCTTGCGTAATTAACTTTGGCAACCATTGGGAAACTCAGTTACCGTTGGTTGAGTTTTCTTACAATAACAGCTATCACACATCGATCAAAGCTGCATTGTTTGAAGCATTGTATGGACGTAAGTGTCGATCACCTATTTGTTGGGCAGAAGTTTGAGAAAGTCAACTTACCAGTCCTGAACTTGTTCATGAAACAACTGAGAAGATAGTGCAAATTCGTAATCGCATGGGAGCGGCATCTGACCGACAAAAGAGTTATGCAGATAAACGGCGCAAGCCGTTGGAATTTCAAATTGGCGACAAGGTACTTTTGAAAGTGTCACCTTGGAAAGGTGTAGTTCGTTTCGGGAAATGTGGAAAGCTAAACCCATGCTACGTTGGGCCTTTTGAGATTGTCAAAAGGTTGGCCTAGTAGCCTACGAGTTGAACCTACCAGAAGAGCTTAGCGAATACACATTGTGTTCCATGTTTTGAACCTAAGAAATACCTTACAGATGAGACTCTTGTCGTTCTGTTAGACAAGATACATATGGATGAACAACTGCATTCATAGAGGAACCGGTAGAAGTTATGGACCGAGAGGTCAAAACTCTCAAGCATAGTCGTATTCCTATCGTCAAAGTCCGTTGGAACTCAAAGCGTGGACCAGAGTTTACCTGGGAACGCGAGGACCAAATGAAGAAGAAGTACCCATAATTATTCAAAGATTAGGCATCTACTTCTGAAGGTATCATTCTTATGATATAGTTTTTCTTTCAATTTCGAGACGAAATTCCCTTTAACAAGGGGATGATGTCACAACTCTCGTGAAACCTTACGTTCTTTATTTTGGGTTTATTTCAGAAATCTCATAAACCCTGTCATGAGCAAGCTGGCGTTCCCTTTGAACGCGATGTTCTAATTTTCAAGACGAAAATTCCTTCAACAAGGGGATGATGTGACACTTCGTACTTTTAGGTTAACACTGTTCCGTTATCTAATCGTTATCTCATAATTATTCGGTGTAGGTTACTATATGAAGAAAGTTATAATGATTATCACTGGTTAAATTTATATTAACTTAAAACTAACTACTAAAAAAATAAAAAAAAAACCTTAAGATGTAAACTATACAAACCTTGAAGGACCAAATGTTTAAATAACAATCAAAGTCTTATTAAATATACCCAACCCACGTAACCGATTCCCTTCATCATTCTCCCACTCGGATTCAACCTTGAAACCCTAAGTTCATCCCTTTCAATGGCAACCTCCCTTCTTCTCATCGCAGCTTCTTCTCAACTTTGTTCAGCAATTTTCCTGTTAGCAACACCACCCCATCTCCGGCAGCCCCTCGTTCACGTGACGTCTTCTCCGACAAAAACTCTCTCAACCGTTAGCTCGTTGACGCACGCACCGCTATTATACGGTAGTATCTCGTTCATCGTTCAGTATGGTTCTTTTTCTAGTTATTTCTTGTTCGAGTAATACTGTTTCGATTACGGTTTCAATTTCGGTTTTCGTTGGGTTCGATATGGGCTGCGTTGATCGGTTATATACACGTTTTGCGGTGTGTGTGTGCATTCTTTATATACATATACATGTTCTGCAATGTATATATATGTGTGTGTTTACCTAATATATACGATTCTGGCATGTATACATATATTTATTGTGTGCGTGTATGCTGTTTTCTTTATATATATATATATATATATATAATATATATATATTATATATATATATATGTTCTTGAGATGTATATATATACATGTTTTCTGCGATTTATAAATATATATGTTCTGCGATGTATATATATATTCATGTTTGTGAAATTTATATCATATGCGTGTGTGTGGGAGATTTTTTGTGTATTAATGCTGGGAGTGTGCCAATGTGTATGCATGTGTTTGTGCTAATGCATGTGTGTATTAATGCATAAATATATCTATGTAAACATAGGTATGGATGTTTTTTTTCCTTGTATAAACATTCTGCAATGCATGTAGATAATTATATTGCTGGATGTGTATGTATGTATGTTCCAATGCATCTTGTGTACGTTGCATGTATACAAAACGATGTGTGCTAAGTTATGAATACAAAGTGGTTGTGTGCATGTTGGGTGCAAGTGTCTTTATGTCGTGGATGTATATATATATATTGTATGTTGAATGTGGGGACGTAGGTGGATGGATGTAAGTAGCTACAAATATCAATTATCAGCAAGCATGCAATTAGGTGTGTTGTTTTATTTTGTATATATGTGAAATTGGTAGGTGTTTGAGTATGGTTACAACATTAATGACTGACATGAATCCAAACCGAGAACACGAAACCGTACGACCAAATTATTAGTATTTAACATTAATCATATATTACATGAAACTCAGCTTAATTGGAACCCAATCCTTTGTGCATACATTTTTATTGCAACGCATTCGAGGTGAGTCTTCACGGCCCCTGTTTTACATTACTTTCCTTTTGGGGGAAAAACATGCAAACTTTATTTATAAATGGTTTTTAGTATTATTGTTTATCGCCTGTTACATTAGTGCAAACATACTTAAAAGTCCTTACATTCTCGAACCGTTAGTATTGTGTAGCGAGGTAATTCTAAGTAGTACTACTGGGTTTGACAAACCCCGCCCGGGCTAGTCGCGCTAGCTTGATTGGAGGTCCAACGGTGCGTTATTGACCTAACATTTGTCACTGTCTGGTTAGACATGACGGGAAGGCAACAAACTTACAAACAGTCAGCTTCGTTTGAAACGCTAACTAACTTGATTATAGGCTAGCTACCTATCGATATGCTTTAATTACTTTACCATTTGAACAGTTACAAACATTTTTATCTGTTATTAAACCTATGAACTCACCAACTTTATGTTGACACACTTTAGCATGTTTTCTCAGGTCACAGGAACACTTAAATTCATGTTGCACAATTAGAGAAGACACTTAGGGCATGCATCATCAAACTCATTTATTTTGCTTTGAACATTTTATTTTTGGCATAGTACTTGGGGAACTTTTAGTATTGGTTTACATTTGTCTTTACGCTTCTGCACTAATGTTGATTTCGTTTATTACTACTCTGATTTAGAGTTCAAACGTTTATTTAAGTTCATATAGTGTCATTTGATATGACCGTGTCTGAGATCCTGGTTTGTCACACGCCTCATTGTAAAACCCACACGTGGAATTTGAGGGTGTGAAATTGCATAACTATCTTGTTGACGTTTTGACTTATTGACTTGTAACATTTGTATTATTTAAATACAAGTGTTTGGACTCCGCAGCTGCATGGTCTTCTGTAGATGATTATTAATCCGTAGGAATCTTGTTCTTCCAAAGGTATTTTGTTCTTCCGAATCTATCTTGTTCTTTCGAAGGTATATTCAGTTTAACTTCAGAGCTGGTTGTTCATCCGGAGAGGATCTTCGGATGTATTTTACTTGTATGAAACATATCTAAAACGAAGACAAAATGTTCATTTGTAGATGTTTCTTACACTTGTCAATTTCAGTAATTCACCAATTATAATAGTGTGTACATACACTTATACACAAATCAAAACACATATGGGTTAACCTATATACATAATGCATACATCATAATAATGAATTATAATCATTCATTACCAGTATTGATTAAAGTTCTAAGCTTATACAAAATGATCTAGTTCTATTGTTCCTAGATTTAACAATACTCCCCCTTGGGCTTAGACACTTCTAAATAGGTCTTCAAAACTAAAAGCTCCTTCAAACTTGACACCATCTTCTTGTTGAAATAAGATATTGCATTCTTTTGATAATTGTATTTGAATTTGATATCCATTCTGTATATATTTTGAAGTGTCTCAAAACTTAGCCCCAAGATGTCTTGTTCAGTTGTTAGTGTTGTGAATTCGGCTTTTGATCAATAAACATCCGAGCATGTTCTTGACGGAAGGATAAACAACAGCACAAACCAAAAAGTCAAACAATAATACGAACTATAATTGAATGGTTTCATTGATAAAACCTAACAATTACAAGCTCGTTACAACATAAGAATCAAGACTCTTGGCAAGGGGAAGATCGAGCATGATCTCCCCTCTCATCCGGCAGCCCTAGGCTCCCGGGCACACTCTCTCTAAAACCCTTTAGAGAATCCTTAATCTCTCTACACATTGGAACTGGTATATATAGGCCTCGGCCCATATTAGATGCGACTAGGCCCATTCATGCGATTGGACCATGCGTATGGTTCATTCATGCGAGTGGACCATGCGTATGGTTCAATCGTACGACTGGACACGCGTATGGGTCAATCGTGCGACTGGACCATTCTTATGGTTCAGTCTTACGAATCCCCCAATCGCATCTCTCAGTCGCACGACTGGTCCATTAGCATGGCTCAGTCGTACGACTGAGTCTCATTCGTATATGCTCCTACGAATGACCCATTTTCATGTGTTTACAACATATCAAGTGTATAACATTAAGCCTAGACTATTCGACAAGTGACGAACACACTATATATGACTATATATGCTCCAACAAGTGTTTCCACCACACTTTGATGATGAACTAGTTCAAGCTCATCATCTTCTAAGACTCTTAGTTCTCATACATGTTAGCTCCTTTCAAAAGCCCAACATTATACCTTCTTCTCTTGTATGCTTTTGCATGCAGTTTTGGAACACCCGTTATTTCAAAAAAGGATAAGAGTTGAAGAATAAAGAAAGGAAAATGTCAAGGATCCCAAGTTGAGGGGTTAAAATGTAAAAAGGACAAAAGTACACAAAAGTTGGTGTAAAGGTGGGCATGGCCGCCCACCCTCACTTCACATCACCATTTTCATTCAGTTTTAGAGAGAGAGAGAAAGCAGAGGAACTCTCGGCTGAAGAATAGAAGAAGAGAAAACGAATTCAAGGTAAGAATTCAAAGTTTTTATGTGTTTATGACCGGTTTTATCCTGGTTACATGCTTACATGCTTATGTGCTTGTGTGAGTGTCCGTGTGTGTGTGTGTTTTAGGTGTTTAAACTTAGTTGCAAAAGGGTTAGAAGGAAGAAACACCCAAGTTGCACCAGGTGAGTTCTAGACCCTGTTTTTTACTTGTTTTAAACTCTCTTTGGGACTGAAAATGTATTAAAATATTTTTACAAAGTTTATGTATGTATACCCGTATGTGTGATGCATGTTGGATGTTGATCCTTGAATGCTCATAGGCTGTTCATGTTTAGCATAGCCATGTTAAGCTTAGAACAGATGGCTTTGATGATTGGGTTTGAAAACATACTAGAAACATGTTACACAGGAGGTCCCTGCGCCTAGATAAGGCTCATGCGCCTGAAAATGCCTTAGAAGGATTTAAGTATAACCCATGCGCCTGAACGGTAGCCCCTGCGCCTGAAATTTGGCTTAGAAATGTTTAAGTATAGCCCATACACCTGAATAGTGGTCCACACGCCTAGAAATATTAGTCGGATGACTAAGTGTAGTGCCATGCGCCTAGAAATATTAGTCGGACGAGTAAGTGTAGGGCCATGCGCCTAAGTGTCCATGCGTCCGAATAACCCATGCGCCTAAGTGTTCATACGCCCGAATAGTGCCCATGAGCATGAATTGTTCATGTGCCTAAGAGATAAAGCACTTAAGTGTTGACTGAGATGCCTACATAGTGATGAAACGCCTAAACAGGGTTCATGTGCCCAAATAGTGTGTAAGCGCCCAACACTTAGAATTTATTACAGAATTCTTGGGAGCTTGTGCTTTTAGGGTTTTGACCGAGGGTTGACTAGGGCTTATTAATGATGGTTTCATGCATGATTATGATTTCCTTATGATTGTTCCTTATTATTATTATTGCCATTATTATTATTACTTATAGTGTGTGACTTTACGTGGTATGCTTATTATCGTAACGTAAAGTATATTGTAATAGTAAAGAGAAAGAGCAATAAAGAAAAGAAGAGGAACATTAATAAAATGTTAACAAGTCTTGCAAGCTTACAGGAGGTACACGACCGTGTTGTCATTAGCTCAACTGTGCTGTGGGTTAGCTACCGTATTATGCACACAGGGCGAGTCTTGGAGATTGGCAGGACCTCTGTAGCGTACCCTAGGTGTTTGGGTCGGCCTTGTGTACAATAAATAAAATTCTCTTGAGGGATATAGATGGTCCATCACCGTTTTCATCGAGCATACAGTTTAAGTTATTGCTCATTGGTCCATACACAAAGTGAAAGATAAAGATAAAAGATTACAGAACATACAAGGTATACAGTAATGATAACGAAGAGTATCTATTCATATAGTTAATGCGTGCTTGCATACACAGTAAAGAGTTGTATTTCATAGAAAGAGTATTTTCATATACAACATACAGAAAGTATTTGATTACTTATATAACTAGATCTTACTCAGCAACGCTGACTTTTATACATTTTCAGTTGGCAGGAATTATTGCTGAGGATGGCACGAGGGTGAAGCCACTCGGCAGGGAAAGACTGACATCCATTTGTATTTTATGTTGCTGTTGTTTTGTAATGCAGTAAAACAATTCTTTTGTAATCACTTAAATGATGATGTATTGCTCAATAATAGAGGATTAAATGAAATGAAAAGTTTTTGATAAATTATTTCTGCTGCTTAAGTTTGTATAATTATAATGTTAAATGTTTTTACTGCTGTGATTGACCAACTGTGGGGTCTCCGGGAACGGGGCCTTACAAGTTTATCCCCCACTTGTGTCATATGATCATATAAGCATAGATCTTTCAGTGCTCTTTCAGCAGACAGCATTGGGAAGAATTTGTCATGTAAGTATGATATGTAGCTTGGGTGGAGTGTTTGATCTCTACTTGGTCAAAGATTCTTATCTTGTCACCTTTCTTCCCATCAACATTCCTCAGTAGCACAATTTCTTTTGTTTTTTCAACATATCCCCACTCAGTTATCCGAGAAGCAATACACTTCAGCAGCACATGTGCGAGGTACTTGAACTGGAGGCACAGGTTGCTCTTGTTGAGCACCCCTGCGTTAATGTCCCCAGAGTACTTAGCTCGCAAGAAACATCCTCGAACAGTAAGGGGGTGTAATTTAGTGGGACAGTCAGCATCATCCCCAAACTATAGCACCGTCTGAATATCATCCTCGGTGATCTCTATGGCCTCCCCAAATATCGAACTCCAGATGCAATGGGGCTCTAAGGATCTATCAACTACTGCGTCTTCCCAGAAGGCCTACTAAATCGAGCGATAAGGTATATAAGGAGCTAATATGGCATGGAAGATCCTCGATCTCCTCGGAAAGGTGATAATGCCAGAAAAGTCTGAAGCGTTCCTGGATGTCAGATCCAAATGAGCACAAATGTTGTGCTTAGTACTCATAGTCCACCGACTTGCCATCTGTTACATAATCAATATAGATGTTAGTATCCATTAACAAATAACAACTTGAATCATTTGGACTTGAACTTCTTTCTGTTCTGTCGTGCGAATGAGACTGTGCGACTGAGATCTAGTCGTGTGAATGATCTCATACGTACGACTGAACATGTGAATAGGCTCATATGTATGTAAACTCATTTGTTTACACCAGTCATGTGACTAAACTCATACGCATGGTTCATTAATGCGGTTTAGCCATTCGCACTACTCAGTCGTGCGACTGAAGTTCATCAAACTGTCCATTCGCATGACAGACTGTTGTTCAATTCAAATTCAAGTTATGATTAGACGTCGTGTTTTGGTTCATTGGACTCACAATCATTATATTTACCACCTAATAACTTTAATTTCAATCGTTTGCTTAGTTTAATTAGGTTATTTAGCTAAACATGTCTCGGTTCTTGGTTTGGGCCGAATTTGTCGATTTTGGAATCAAATTGACTGAAATACGAGTGGATTGCATCGCATTATACCTGTATAATCAGTGGAAATTGTTAGTACACAAGAATCAATGGTATAGAAGGCTCAAACAAGAATTTGGCAGAGTAACGACGGGTCGTGCGAACTAGGGTGATTTTGGGGGTGATGAATGACTGCGACCGACTACCCCTCTATTTATAATAGGGTTCCCTTCAGTCGTGCGACCGAGCCCAGTCGCACAGTTGGTTTGTGCGACTGAAGATCAGTTAGTCAACTGGCACAGTCGGTCACCTTCAGTCGTGCGACTAGAGGTCAGTCGTGCGACTGTGTCATTCGGTCACCTTTATCTATGCGATTTGCACATTTTAGGTGTCCAATCGTGTGATTTTAGTCGTACTGATGGTCCAATCGCACGTATGTCCCATACGTGTGGTTAATCGTGCAATTGGGCACATTCGTATCCTTCAATCGTACGACTGGTCCATGCTCATGGTCCAGTCGTGCAATGAATCATACTCATGGTTATGAGTATTTTACACCCCTTTTACATTTTACAGCCCTTTTAACTTATGAATAACGTTATGAGCATTTGATCATCTCAGACATGATCATTTTATCTTGAAAAACCTTTGATCACCTCAAACGTGATCCTGTTAAAACATTTTGTCACCTCAGATGTGACCCATTTTATTTGAAAGCATGTGTGGTCACCTTAGACGTGACCTTTTGGATGATAAGGTTCCTTATCAACTTCCATGACATAGTCCGATATTAAACACTCTGAAATTGACAAAATTTAAACAAAAATAAAAGAAATAACACTGAAACTTATAACTAACACATGTTTTTGTGTTTTTGTGAGGGTTAAATCCTAAGATGTAAATCTAAGGAATTCTTTTTCTGAAAAAGATAGCTTCAATTCATTTAAACCATACATGGACCAATTCAATTTGGAATCATATGGGATATTCAAATCATTCGGAAAAAGTTATCTAAAACCTTTGATGCTCTATTCTTGTTTTTCATCTAGAGTCATTTAGCAAATTTATAATAGTACTATTAGGTCCCCACTCTGATTTGAACTTTCAAGAATTGTAGCCACAATGATTGTCAGTATACTTGTCCTCTTAAATCCATACAAGACTTTCAACACAGATTGGTGATGATTTAACGTTTGTTTATTTCAACAAGCATTTGTGGATCCCACACTTATATGGTAATCAACATTCCTCAGGAGATTTTTGAGCGGTCTCAGGGTAGTATTCAAGAAGAAACTATTCATAGAACTTTCAAAGAGAAGCCAAACCTCAGGTCAGTGCCACCGCACAGCAGAGAGGCGGCAAACAATGATGAATACTAGAATATATAGGTTATGCTTATCCTCAGGTCAGTGCCACCACACAGCAGATAGGCACATAACCTATCTTCTAGTTTTAGTAATTTCATTCTTTATGCAAAGATCTCACCAACAACATAGGTTATCAGTTTGATTGTATTTGCATTTTTTATGTGCTTTTGCTCATGCTTTGGTCTTACGCACACATTCGTGGCGTTTATTTTTCCCGTCACCCCTTATTGAAATCTTGTTGATTGTGTTAACCAGGGATAAATGTTATCCACAGCCAGTCAAACATTTTAGTTTAATCTTGAGATCACCAAAAAGGTCTAGTCATCTATTGTATTGAATCTACTGACATATCATATGTGGTCAAGCAACCTCTAGGTCTACTTTCTTTGTGTTACCTTAGTAGTAGCTAGTTTGTCTATCATATTTCCTTTTATTTTGCTCAAACTACACAGATTTATACTTGAGCTTTGCATCATTTTCAACTTAAATTTTAAAGTCCCAAATGATTTGCTCCTATGTACTATCATATTCCAAAGATTGAATCGATATCACACATACGATCTTATTTTTATCAGCTACTCTCCTCCTCCCTCGTTTTTTATACTGTCTAAACCTATTCTCCCCCTAAAATTTTAAAACTGTAATGGATTAGTGTTTTATGATTTTAATAGGCAAAACAATAAGACCAAGTTTAATTAACCACTTAAAATTAAACAAATAAATTGAAAATTAAAAAAATTAAAGAAAATTTACACTACAAATCGGACTACACATCGGACTACACATGGTCATCTTCAGGAATGACCTTATTTTTCTTTTTAATGTCGTTGACCTCTAACAGATATAGAAAACATGGTTTGTCAAAAGCCTTTGTATAGAGGTCAGGGCGTTGAAAATCGGTGTTTATTTTTACCACATCGATTAAGTTCTTTTCAAAGCAATCACGTATAAAGTGATATTTAATTCCGTTGTGTTTGGTCTTAGGATGTTGGACCAGGTTTTTAGTGACTGCAATTGCAGCAGAGTTATCAACAAAGATAAGAGTAGAAGAGAAATTGAAAACATAATCCCGCATTTGCTATTGAATCCATATGATTTGAGAACAGCAGCTTGCAGCTGCAACGTATTCGGCTTCACAGGTTGACAGTTCAACCGAGGTCTGCTTCTTGCACTACCACGTTACTAATCTTCTTCCAAAGAACTGACACCCTGCTGATGTAGACTTGTAGTTCATCTTGCAGCCGCCGTAATCCGAGTCACTATATGTTGTAAGCTCAAAGTCATCATCATAAGGATACCATAACCCAAGTGTGGGTGTGCCCTTCAGATGACGAAAAATCCTTTTGACCCCAATAAGATGGTTCACCTTAGGCTTTGCCTGATATCATGAGCATAAACATGTAGCATACATGATATCAGGTCTTGAGGCAGTGAGATACATGAGAGATCCAATCATCCCTCGATATATAGTGGCATCAACCAGATCACTATTCTCGTCGGGTGCTACATCATGGTTTGTGGCAAGTGGAGTGCCAGCTGCAGAAGCATTCTCTATGTCAAACCAACTAAGAATATCACCTACATACTTGGTCTGATGTAGAAAATCCCATTTGGTGTCTAATCCACCTATAAACGAGAAATAACTTCATCTCTCCCATTGCACTCATCTCAAATTCCACCTTCATTACTGCTTCAAACTCTTTACATAATTCTTCGTTCTTTCAATCGAAGATTATGTCATCGACATAGATCTGTACCAGCAGTAAGTCTCCATCTTTTTGTTTGATAAACAATGTACAGTCAATAACTCCCCTAAGAAAACTGTGTTTCACAAGATGAGTCGAGAGTTTCTCATACCAGGCCCTTGGAGCTTGGTGAAGTCTGTATAGTGCCTTGTCGAGTTTGTAAACTCTATCCCGATGATATGAATCCTCAAATCCATCGGGTTGACTCACGTACATTGTCTCTCTGATCTCACCATGAAGGAATGCACTCTTCACATCTAGTTGATAAACTTTGATTTTCATATAAGATGCATAGGCAAGGAAGATGTGGATGGCTTCCATCCTTGCCACGGGTGCAAACACTTCATTGTAGTCAATACCCTCAACTTGTCGATACCCTAAACAACAAGCCGAGCCTTATTTCTGATGATCACTCCCTGATCATCTTTCTTGCATTTCAAGACCCATTTGGTGCCAATGACCTTAGCACCTTTAGGTCTATCCACTAGAGTCCATACACCCAACTTCTTAAACTAAAGAAGTTCATCTTGCATGGCACTCACCCAAGCCTCATCATTCAGTGCTTCACTAACATACTTTGGCTCAAACTGAGACACAAAGCAACGATAGGCACCGTCATGAAGGTATCCCTTTTCCATCACTGAGGCATAATCAGCTTAGTACAACTGATTTCTAGTCTGAACCCCTGACCTCACATCTCTTATAACGTTATCCAAAGGATGATAGACGTTTAGACGTGAGCTAGGAGTTATTGGAACAACTACCTCAGAATCAAGATTGTGAACATTGGGTTCTGGATCCGAGGTAATAGGAGCTTGAGGTTCCGAAGGCTCAGAAGCATCACTATCAGATGCTTGTGGACTTGTGGTAGGTGAAACCTATACATACTGGTTGTTCTGATCATTTTCCTCATTTTCTTCATCAGAGGAAGAGTCACTCACATCAAGTGCTCCCCTAAGTTGGTAGATAATTTACTTTGTGAACTGAATGGTGTTGAATCTTGAGATGGTGTCTTGAAGACATCATACATCATCTGGTTTGCCAACTCGTCTTCTGAAGCAGAAAGAGGTATGTTGAAGGACTTGAAGAATCCATCATAGTCGAAGAAGTAAGCAGGCCTTTTCCAGCAGGTGGGGTGATGTATCTCTGAACATAAACGTTACAACACACCTCTACTTGACTCGTTGAGTTGTTGTAAACTCTCTTGTTCGGTATGTTGTATCCTAGAAAGATCCCTTCATCAACCTTCTCACTGAATTTTCCTTCCTGAGTCTTCTTCAGCAGGGTGCACGGAGCGCCAAACGGCTCAAGATACTCTAAGTTAGGTATATGTCGTTGTAATAACTCGTAGCACGTTTTTCCATGGCGTTTAACTACCAGAAGTCGATTAAGTGTATAACATGCATTTGCCACTACTTCATTCCAGAATTGAATAGGCAGTTCGAGTCTGCCAACATAGTCCGTGCTGTCTCTATCAAGCTACGATTCTTCCGTTCAGCAAACCCTTTCATCTGAGGAGTGTAGGTAGAGGTAAATTGATGCACAATTCTCTTTTCCTTGCAATTGACCTCCATCCATTGATTCTTGAACTAGGTTCCGTTTTCTGAGAGCACTTGTCGTACCTTCAGCTTGTATAGGGATTCCAGTGTAGTTACCAATTTCTTGAAGGATTCAAATGTTTCTGATTTGGATTTCAGAAACATTACCCAAGAGAATCTTAAGTAGTCATTAGTAACTACATAGCAATACAAGTCGCCTGCGATGCTTCATGTACTGACTAGACCAAACAGATCCATGTGAAGGAGCTCAAGAGGAAGTTCTATATAATGAACTTTCTTTTCCTTATGAGAGTTCTTCGTCTGTTTGTCCTTTTTGCACACAACATAGAAATCCGGGAGTTGGAAGTTTTTGACATTTACTCCTCTCACAAGATCATTCAAGATCAAGTGATTCCTTTTCCTCGCATTTATGTGTCCCATTCTCCTGTGCCAGGAGATGGAGTCCTTCGCAGTAACTTTGGACTAAAAGCATTGGACTTCACGATCCGTTGTGGAGGCCTTTGAGAGATCCAAAACATAAAGATCATTATATCTTGAAGCTGACATTAGGACTTGGTCCTCCGGGATCACGTAGTCCTTTTCAGAACGTAGCACTTTGTCTTGTCAAAGACTACTTTGAAGCCTTTATCACATATTTGAGAAACAGAAAGTAAGATATTTTGTAATTGTTGGACATAGTTTACCTTTTCAAACTTTACTTTCTCATTTCCATTTCCCCTGGGCAGTGATGTACCCGCCTTTGTTTCCAGCAAATAAAACATGCCCTCCTTTGATTTGTCTCACGTTTGATAAGAGAGCTCTGTTCCCTGTCACGTGCCTGGATGCTCCGCTATCCACAATCCATGTGTTAGTCTCAGCACTATAGCGAACACCCTGCACATTCAATGAAAACATTAGTTCATGTTAGGAACCCAAGCCTTCACTGGCTTGGCTTTCCCCGAGGGATCACACATCATAAACTCAGCCCATTGACTATTCGAGGTTGAGGGAAGCTCAAATTTCTGTTTGTTCTCATTTTCAAACACTGAGGCATAATTTTCTTTCCATAGTCCAGCTTTGTGTAGGGCCTGTTTGTGATAAACAAACGACTGGCTGATGGGTTGAACTTTGGGTTCACTATCCCTTTTAGGAGGCGTCACTGAGTTCCTCTTAAAAGAGCTAGTTTTAGATGCAAGAAGTTCAACTTTCCTTCTCGGTATCTTATAATAAGGACAATGAGGCGCAATGTCACCGTACTCTCCACAATTGTAGCAAGATCTGCTTTCAACTTTACGGTTTATATGTTTTGGTGGAGATGTAGATGTCACATGGTCGACCTTATTATGTTTAGATTGAGACACTTATTTGTTAGATGTATGATGGGTTTTACAAACTTAATTGCTTTACCTCGTTTTACATCTTGTATTTCTTGTTTACCTAGACTTTGACATGACAATCGTGACTGATTAGGTTTAATAGTCTTTTTGGGTTCTGATTTTACTTTATTTGACCCTGACTTTAAATTAACCTTTTCAAACTCAATTTCAAGATTAACACAAGGCATCTTTCCTTTTGCCTTTGAAGTGGCCTCCTTTTGTTTAGTGTCAGATTCATTGGATTTACTTATGGAATCTAGGTAACGAACTAGAGGAGTGGACACCATATGATCATTGATGGGGTTATTGTTAAGCGGTTTACTTTTGGTGTTCATCAAGGTCTTAGGTGGTGGGGGAACCACTTTGTATCCCAATCCCTCCCCATTGTTTCTCTCTCACTAAGTGTTGGACAATATGAGATGAGTTTGTCCAACTGTGCAGTTTTTGTTTTAAGGAGTTGACTTCTACTTCTAAAACTGCTTTCTGCTTCTTAGTGTCCTCTAGGGAGTTCAGATAGTACCTAATGTCATTTGCTTGGTTAAAGGCAACTACCTCTATTTCCCTAAGCTGTATATTCAATAGGTCTATCTTTTCCTTGTAACTGTGCTCGTTTTGTTTTAATACTCTATTTGCCTCAATGCATAGTTCTAGATCCTTTACTAAGCTATGATTATGATCTAATAACCTAGTAAATTTCAAATCTATACTTTCTCTAAATTTATTGCAATCTAAACAAGTATGATTATTAAACAACTGGTCAGTAGTACTTACCTGATATGTTGAAGATGAATCAGCCATGAGCGTAGAATCTTTTGTCTCTAGTTCTGGTGATTCTGATGTTGATGCAGATTTTTCTTCTTCAGGCAGGTGGTTGACAACATGTGCAATGTCTTCAGAATTTGACATTGCGAGCTTTACTGCTATATCTCCCTCACTGGCGGAATCGTCATCAATGTCCTCCACACTAGCTATGTTGGACTCTCCCGGTGAGACGAACCGAAAGCTCAAGTCCTGTCCTTCATCCTCATTAGCAGTCAAGGCTTTGGGGTCCTTGCTTGATGAAGTAGATGCTAGATGTGGCCTTGTCCTGATGCTTAAAGGAGAAGAAAGGATTGGCATTACCAGTCTTCTTTGGCTTCACACACTCCCGCTTAAAGTGCCCCTTCTCACCACAGTCGAAACAAGTTACCTTTGACTTCTCGAAGCCAGAGGTTGTGTCCTTGGTTGCAACTAAGTTCTGTCTGGTCTTTTTGACAAACTTTTTAGCTCGTCGGATAGCACTTGCCAAAGCCCACATTACGTCCATTCGTTCCAGCTCCATCTCGTCCACTTGTTCATAATCCTCATCTGCCAGGTGACAATTTCCTATCTTTCCAGCAACTAGTCCATCATAGGAGTGGACTACAGCAGCTAAGAGGTCCATGTGTTCTTTGGCCACCTCAACAGTCACGTTGCCGAAGTCATAGGAGTGGACCCTGAAGTAGAGGTTTGTGCTGGGACTACTGAGCTTGAGACGAAGGCAGTCTGCAGTGGTGCTCCAGATTCTTGGCCTGAGGAGTCGCATTGTAGAGTGCTGGATTCTGGTCATAGTTGGCCTTTTGAGCTCTGTACTTCATCCTAAGCTCCTCTTCTCTCAGTTTCAGAATGAAGTCATTTATATCTAACTTTGACAGCATCCCATTCTGTCTGAGATTTGAAACGAAAGAAGCCCATTTCTCCGGTAGACCATCAGCAAAGTCGGATACCTTATACTCCATCGATGTAGTTACTCCATGAGTGTGCATCTCACTCATCAAGTGGTAGAATCTGTCGATCACATCATCCAGGCCTTCCTTCCTATTGAAGAGAAGTTATCGAACTCCTTCTTCAAAGCTTTGGCCTTAATGGCCTTGAGTGAGGCATTTCCGTCATACCACTTCTCCAACGCATCCCATAGTTTCTTTGCTTGAGTATATTCCGAATACTGATGGAAGATATCTTTCAGAATACACTGAGTGAGCAAAGAGTAGACTTTCTTCTCAGCATTGTGTTTTACCTTTTGTGCATCAGACAAGCCACTTGGTGTAAGTTTGACTCCGTCAGCTCCTACTGGCATGTTGTACCCTGACTCTATTGCCTACCACAGATTTGTATCTACTCCATTTAAGTAGATTTCGAAACGTTGCTTCCATTGTGGGTAATCATCTAACGTGATAAGCTTCGGGGGTTTATTGTGAATTCCCATTTCGTTCTCCAACAGCAGCAGATTTTGAATACGAGTATCTCTACTTGCTGTGTATGCTGAAAACTGGTCATCCATTTCACTTAACTTTACTATTTAACAAACTGCTGATGTATGTGAGTGAAGGTATGCGATTGGGCTTATTCGGGCCATTGAACTAGGCGAATGGTTCAATCGTGCGACTGAACAAATACGGATGAGTCAGTCGGCCGAATGAACTAATGCGGTAGAACTGTCCGAATAGGGTTCTCAATCATAAGAATGTACGACTGAGTCCAATCGTGCGGTTGGAGAATGCGAATGAACTCAGTCGTGTGATTGAGCCAATCATGCGACTGAACCTGCTGAAGTTTGATAATTCATAGGTTAGACGTGTTTTGGCCGTAAAAACTCGAATTTTCACAAACCCTAATCCCCGTATGCCAGAAAAACTAAACTTTATAGTCGGGAAACATCTAAAACTCCATTTGACACAAAAAGATTGTGTCTTTGAAGAAAAAACACAATTTTTGTATCAAAATGATTGAATCAACACGTAATCAAGAGCCAAAGCTCTGATACCACTTGTTAGGATCTGGTATATGAAAGAAATACCAACTGATTAACGTGTAACCAAACCAAATAGTGCGGAATCCTATTTGATTGGCGATCCAATCAGTGAGAACGCACGTAGTAACAATTATGTATTGAATCTAACGTCAAGAATCGATTAGGAATCGATCTACTGCGATCTATGAACTTGGAGTACGAACATAGAGGCTTCTGGACGGCTAGGGTACCTCTAGAGTCGAGTATATTCAATTCTCTATACTTTTCCACGAATTAGGTGGTATACATAGATTAAGATCGCTCATTCGGGTGACTGAACCATTAACATGGTTCCTTCGTGCGATTTAGCTATGCGGTGATCCATTCACATGACTGAGTGTTCAGTCATGCGACTGAGTCAATTGCATGAAGTGGTTCAGGCGTATGGACTATTTAGGCGCATGGACACTCAGTCGCATGGCCATTCGGACGCATGACCACTATTGGGGCGCATTATCCAGTCGAACGCATGAAAACTTAACTTAACCAAGTTTGAATGTATTCATTATTATAACATTATGCATATCAATTCAAACAATCACAAGCCTATATAATCTAGTCAGTATGCATCACACAACTCATTAATGAAATGTTAAACATTATAAAGCACAACCAGTATTCTCATTTCATTAAATACCCAATATTATGAGTGTAAGACATTCAAGACATGTTACATTAAGATCAGGATCTAGGTACATATGTATCAACAATTTTATATTTATTTTAAATTCTAATTATAACCCTTTTTAAAAGACTTGTAACTCACCATTAACACCATTCATAACCCCCTCCTAAACTCAACTATAAAAGCAAGTTTTAGGTCTCACTTTTTATTTGCTCATTCTTAAAAATCTAACTCACGTATCTTTTTTAATCCATTGGTTTTGATCAATTTCAAGAATTTATTTTACAAGAAATTTCAAGAATTATCTAATACTAAGGAAATCTTGTGTTGCTTTTATATTATACTTTTCTATATTGTTTCAATAATCCTAACATCCAACTGTTCTCATGACTTTACGTTCATACTATTATTCTTTCTTCTACTAAAGCTCTTTTAATTTTAATAATTATGATTTGATCATTAACCTTCTAAGATTCACTAACCTTATAACAAGCACTAACATTCCTAAACCAAGCTAAGAACATGCTAACGTAAACAAAGAATCCCGTTTGCATATGGATGGCTATGCCGCCGCAATCGGTTATTCCACAAGAGTATTTCTCTAAATGATGGCTATGCCAAAGTATTGGAATATCTTTTATAACTCAATCTAAGTCTAAAATACCATATATCGACGTAATAAATTTCTTTTAACGCGTTTCATGCTTTAGCATTTTAAAAGTGCACATAAGTGCCTTATTATATATTTGACAGAATATAGTCTGACTTCAACTTACTATAACATGGGCGTAGCAAACTAAATTTAAGTAAATTCAGACTCCAATATTAATTTCACTTAATTACCTTTTTAAAGATAGTTTATACATCTTCAAACTCAATCGGATAACTCAACAATAGCCTTCACAAGATAAGTGCGCATTTCAGTAGCTTCTGTCTTGTGCTGCTATTTTGACCTATTTACGGATCTTTTGATAAAAATGTTTCTGAAGGAAAGTTGTCCGAGAGACTCTGAACGAGTCAACTGTAAATTTTTATAATTTTATGAATCCATTTGTTATTTTTAAAACCTGTTCAAACACATACAAAATATTCTGTCCAGAATCTAAAATTGGTGCAATAATCCTTTCTCAATCTACCTTTCACTTTTTAGCATTCCCTAAACATCCTAACTTATTGTAATGAATTTTAACCTCAATTTATTCTTCTTTTTATCCTTTAGGACATCACCTTTGACTCTTAACATCCAAGCTGCCTTATGTACTCTACAACCATCATTATACAATGTGCGTTTCCCATACCCGTTTTTACTTTACTTCACACCTTTTGGGGTGAAACATGTTAATCATATAAATATACACGTGTTAAACATATTGATACTTGTAATGCATGAGCAATTCATTTATAAACTTGTCATGGTTATTTGAGATATTTGTGAGACTTATATGATAGTTATCTTGTAAAAGAATCATTAACTATTGCTAGCCTAGCGACGTCATAGATCTATGGGCTTGACAAGCCTATTTGGTGCTAATGCCGAGGTTATTGCCGGTTCCTGATGATGTATGATTGTTCTTCATTGGTACCAAGTACACCTAGCTAATCGTTATAACTTATAGTGGATATTTTTGTCAAGATTTGATTGTATCATTATGCTATCTATATTCTTGCAATATTTCTTAACCCATGACATGAATTGCCTGTTAAACGTTGTTTTCATTTGTATGTACAAATTCATGGAAATTCACCAACATCATATGTTGATCTTATTTTTAACATGTTTCAGGATTGCTATTTTGAGGACTTCTTGTTACTCATGTAGGACTTAGATTTAGTTTCATTAAATATTTTATGTTGTTGTTTAAATCTTTTTTGTATTGTAATGACTTAATTGTCTAGTATTATTTAATTAAAAATTAGATTTAATATTATTTCAACTTATTTAATTCCATGCGCTACGAATAATTGTTTCACATTCGTCCACTTCGATGATTCCACCGTCGGTCGGGGAGTTTCAGGTTGGTATGCAAGCTTATACATTAACATGTTTCACCTCAAAAAGTATGAAATAAGTTAAAAGAGGGACATGAAAACTCACAAAATTTCAAAGTTGACTTTATTTTTAAGATGTTTCCGGATATGCCCAAGGTTGATGAATAATATTGAAGTATGCTTACATCTAGGATTGGACCTAAGAAATAAAAGACATGCCTTTGAATTCTTGGAAATTTTGGACGCATGTTATGGTTTATTTTGTTGAGACTTATTGGTTGTATTTTTTATTATAAAACTTATGGTTATGTTATATTTATATTTAATGGTAGTGTTATGTGGCTGTGAACAATCTTAACCCTCACATCTCAACGTTTCCGCCATTAAGATTAGGATGTGACAGCTCACAAAATGTTTATCATATAAGTCTCACAATATTCCAAATAACTATGGCAAGATTAAAGATGAGTTGCTAGTGCATTTACAAGTATCAGACATTTACAAGTGCAAGTTTATACATTAACATGTTTCACCCCAAAAAGTGTGAAATAAAGTAAAAGAGGGGCATGAAAACTCACATGTTGTATATGTTGATCTTAAGAATTTAAGTGACGCTTCAACGATCCCTTTTACAAGCTATATACGTATAAGTTCCAAGTTTAAGTTTAAAGATACCATAAATGATCCATACGTGAACTAGGGTTTCAATAGGAATTTGGGTTTTTATAAATACATAAAATTAGATAATGCAATCAATTTTATTTCGATATAAAGAAAAAAATATATGTCATTTAGGTAATCTAATATAGAGAAAATAAATTAAATCATTTATAATAAATGGATAAAGTTTCAATGTAATAAATTTTATAATTAATTGAAATAAACATGTTTAAACAATAAATAAAAGTAGTGTATTGACCAATAATAATTTATTAATTTCAACTATTATTTAAAGTTCATTTTGTAAGAAATAATTAAGAATGACCTTTGTTAAAATGTTTTATTAAAAGAATATTTAATTATTTAAATTTAAAAATTCATGGAATATAATTTGGTAACATTTTAAAATACTTTTAGTTAACAAAAATGATTTTTTTAATAATTAAAAAGTTTCTGAAGTCTAAATAAATAAAGAAACCCTTTACAAAATAGTTCAGGGTGTCCGGGTTCAAATCCTGGACCTCAAGTTTGAAAAGGTGGATGTGTTACCATTAGGCTGGGTGCTTATGCCTATTAAGAGGATGGATTTTAATTTTTAAAATTATCAAATGATGAAATCCCCAAATTACCAAGAACCCTAGATTCAACTTCGATCTAATTGATGTATAATTTGATCCTGGTAACAATAATAATCTTAGGACTTTTGTTCCCCATGTAATAATGAGTGTATGGGTGTGTTTATCTTACCCGAGTGTGCACAAATTGAAGTGATTTGACTCGGTTTAGCTTTGGTTCTTATGCGATGAACAGGGACTCTTGAAATCATTGTTAAAGTGAAATTTTCGTGTAATTGAGACCACAGAGACCTGAAAGGGATCAAATAGCACTTTTCCTCTCTGTTATATCACTACAATTTGGACGATTTCGACCCGAATGGGTTTCGAGTTTGGTTCGAATTTTTTGGTTATGATTAAGTGATTAAATGGTTGTTTAAATCGAACTTAACTTCGCATTTAGCTTTGCAATGATTATACAAATGTTTCTGATATATCAAACAACTTGATTCAGTAAAATTTCTTGTGTTGAATTGATTAAGATAATCCGATGCTTTCGGTTTCAATTAAGGCTTTAAATGTGCACTTTAAATTAATTAAATTGGCTATTAAGTTCAAATAACACCACTGAATGTGTTAGGGCGGTTAGTTGCATTAAAATCAAACGAATTGGGTGTTGGGGTGTCGCTGCGTTCGGCCGGAGGGTGGCGGAGTGCCACCAGAAAAACGGGGGGGGGGGGGGGGGGGGGTTGGGTTTGGAAGTTACACTTTGGTCACTGCGATTTACATTTTTGTCATTTTATGTTGAGACTTTTATTTTAAGTTTTCAAAAATAACAAAACACAAAATTTTAGGTTTTAAAGATTTTTCTAACTTATTAGTTATATAAGTTTTATAAGTTGTTATTATTATTATTATTATTATTATTATTAATATTATAGTATTCTTATTATTTTTATTATAATAACTTAAGTTAAGTTTTATAATAATAAGCAGAAGTTGTAATTACTATTATTATTATTAATATTAAATAAATTAGTTTATTAACCTTAAAATTAGCACAGAAACAAGCATAAACGAGTCCTCAAAGTTTCATTAAATGACAGAAAGATCCTTACAAGAATGTAACGACGTTAACTTTTATTTCACGAAAATACGAAAGGTTATGGTCTCCCTAACTTTTAAGAATTTCATCCCGAAATTAAGAATAGAATTATACAAACAAATGCAAGTATTTCATCTTTATATGGTCCTCGTGTTCCCAAATAAACTCGGGTCCTTGCTTACTATCCCAACAAACCTTGAAGATCAGGGTAATAGTGGTTCTCGTCTTCTTCAAGATGTGATCCATGACCTCAATGGGCTTCTCAACAAAATGTAAGGACTCGTCAATTTGGATGTCATCCAAAGGGACATGCAGACTTTCGTCAGCCAAACATTTCCTCAAATTTGCGACATGGAAAACCAGGTGAACCTCACAAAGATCGGAAGATAGTCAAGTTTATAAGCTATTTTCATGATCCTTTCAGGATCTTGAAAGGTCCTACAAATTTTGGAGCTAACTTACCCTTCTTCCTAAAACTAATGACTCCCTTCCATGGTGAGACTTTATGAAGAACCATATCCCCAACTTGAAATTCTAACGACTTGCGTCGTTTATCCGCATAACTCTTTTGTTGACTTCTAGCCACTTCAAGGTTTTTACAAATTGTGGAGACTTTCTCAGTCGTTTTTTGTATAAGTTAAGGACCAGTGATGAAATTTTCGCCAATGTCCATCCAACAGATCGGGGAACGACATTTACGATCGTAAGGGCTTCGAAAGGTGCCATCTTGATACTCGAGTGGTAACTATTATTATAAGAAATTTCCACAGAAAGTAAATGCGTATCCTAGTCACCACCAAAGTCAAGGACATAAATACGTAGCAAATCCTACAGGATTTGAGTGGTTCACTCAGTTTGATCGTTCGTTTAAGGATGGTAAGTTGTGATTAAATCTAGTTGAGTACCCCAAGAGTTCTTGCATAGACGACCAAAAGTGCGAAGTGAAACGAGCGTCTCGATCGGATATGATATGCAAAGGTACGCCATGACGACTCACAATCTCATCAATGTATAAACGAGCCAACCTTGATGTTTGGTAACCGTCATGTATGGGTATGAAATGTGCCGATTTGGTCAAACGATCGACAATCACCCATATGCTATCATGGCCACGAGAGGTGTGAGGTAGTTTGGTTATGAAATCCATGGATATATGTTCTGAAGATCATGTATAGGTTGGACTCACTTTAGTTTAGATTTTGTTTATATTCCATTGTATTAGGTTTAATGTTAGTGTACTTTTGATTTTGTTTCTTTTGTTTAGTTTTGCTTCCCAGTGAAACTATGAACGAAACTACAGTTTCACTCATAGTCATGTGTTTAGTTCACCCAACGAAACTGTTGTTTCTGCCAGGAGAATCTTTAATTTTGGCAGCATAGTTTCGCTCATAGCGAAACTGTCAGCGAAACTATGACTTCTATATATAGTTTTGATCTTGCTCATTGTTGAGCATCCTTGCGAAACCCTAATCGAATTTTGTGTTCCAAGAGACTGTTGTAAGCTGGTATTCTACTGAAATATATTTGAGCTTTGTTTCTATTGATTGTATTGGATCCTTATTGTTTACATTTGAATACATTATGGTTGTGATCATTCATCTTCATCTTCATTGTTTGGCTTTTGTTTCTGATATTAAACAATTGAACTTATCAATTGTACTATAAAATGATGAAATGGATCAACAAAATGGTATAAGAGCCTTAGTTCTCTTGATTGTTTGAGGTTTTTCGTTGTTTTTGTTCAATATCATTATTTCATCAATTCCGGATCAAATTTGAGTATATTTGATATAAAATTTTGATTGAATTTTGCTTGTTATTGGTTGGGAAAGCTCTGTGAATCATCAGATCCCAAATCCATTGAGATTTAGGTGTTTTCATATTGATTTCGTGTTGAAAAAGCTTTTATGATTCATGTAGCAAAACTGCATCATCATCCGGTGAAACTGTACAATCATTCAGCGAAACTACAAGTGTTTTACAGTTTGTAGTTGTTTTCAGCATCTCTGCGAAAGTAGTGATTTTGAACAAAAGTTCAAGAGTGCCTATGTGCATCTTACAAGCGAAATTGCTGTCGAAAGTATCATTGAACGAATGTTCAAGTTTGTTTCGTGTGAAATTGTCGGTGAAACTATGTAATCTCAAGCATTTGTCTAGCAAAATTGCTGCTGAAACTCCCAGCAAAACTACTGTCAGCTCATCGAAACTAGTCTTCACTACAAAACAACCTTTTCTCTGCGAAATTAGCTCTACGAAACTAGCTATTTTCTATGAACCTACTATTTCTTCTGCGAAACTAGAATTTCAAATATGACTTCTCTCACCCTTGCCGATTTAGAAAGTGTGGCTCCCAACTGACCTTCGAGACTTAAAAATGGAGACAACTTTGAAGACTGGAAGCGATGTCTCACAGACTTTTTCTTCTACACCGACCACAACCATTAGGAATCTATCTCTGGTCCGCGTATACCAACTTTCACTCTTGGTGATGTCGTGTCTCAAAACAAGGACCCAACCACGTTCAACGAGAATGATCTAAAGCTGATTGATAAAGACCAGAAAGCTTTTGGAGCACAAGCCCTATGTCTCGCCACAAACATCTATAATCGATTTGCTGAACATAAGAATGCTAATTCTCTCTTTGATGCTCTTTGTTAGTTCTATGATGGTAATGATGAGATGGTAAAAGACATGGTATTCAAGCTGAGAAGGAGTTCAACTCTTTTATAGGATACAAGAATGAGAGTCTCACATATCTTACAAATTGCTTTCTGACAGTTTCTAGCAGTTTATAGAAATATGATGAGAAGCTTTCCAATAGTGAGCAGGTTAACAGTGTAGATACATGTGTACCTAGTTTAGGAGCTTAATGTAAAATGTCTTTCATGTCTTACATATATGTAATTGAATGGGTATGAATTAAATACAATGTGTGGTTGACGCATATAATGTTTAATATTTCATTGTTTATTGGGTGATAACGCGTATTGAACTAACTATATAGGTTTGTGGTTGTTTACATAATTATTAGTCAATAATGATTGAGAAACATGTTCAAACTTAATCATGTGAAGTTCTCATGTGAATGGACAATGCTAATGGACCATACGCATGAGTACTTCATGCTAACGAACCAGTCGCACGACTGAACTAGGAGACTGTATCAGTCGCACAACTGAACCAGGAGATTGGATCAGTCGCACAACTGAACCAGGATACTGGATCAATCGCATGATTGAGACATAAGATTGACTCAGTCGCACGACTGGACCTCGAGTCATGCAGATGGATCAATCGCATGCTTCAGTCGCACGACTGAACCATGCTAATGATTCAGTGGCACGAATGGAAAACCTTAACCTATAAATACCACCTAATTCATGGAAAAACTTAACAATTCGAATACCTACACAAACAATCGTACCCTAGCTGTCCAGAGAGTCAAGAAGACATGTTCCAAGTTCATAGATCACAGTTGATCATGTTCTAATCATTCATAATGTTTCATTGATCATTAGAGTGATCATAACTATGTTCTCCTTGATACGATCGCCAATGAAATAGGATTTCGTACTATTTGAGTTGGTATACGCGCATAATCAGTTAGTACTCCATACCTAAACGGTCCTAACAAATAGGCTGATGGACTCTCTTCCACCGTAGTGGAGTCTACATGTTAGAATGATAAGTAGGAAAGAGGTTTCACTTACTACAAGCTTATACACAACATTAATAAGCTTAAGTCCTTTGATCTTGACATGAAGAGAAGGGAATTCCACCAAACCATGATGCCTACATCTAGTTTCACTCAGAATGCTATATTATTGTCTTCCGCTACAAGCTCTCCAATTCAGGCATCTCGACAAGGTGGAGTGAATATTTTTTATTATTCTTGAGGTAGTGGTAGTGTTGGGAGAGATCAAGCCAACTTGAAATCTAATTCTGAAACTTTAGTTCCATCCGAGACAATGGCACTCTTTGGTATGTTTGTTCAATGTTTTGAAGCCTTGGATGTGGGGGAGTTGAAAGGTAAAAGGATGATAATGGAGGATATGTATCAGGTGGATCCTGATGATCTTGAAGAGACTGACATTCAGTGGCATATGGCAATTTTGACACTCAGAGCCCGAAGATTCATGGAGCGCACCGAAAGGAAGACCTTCGGAGGTCAAAGTTCTATCTCCAAACTGGGGTTTGATAAGTCTAAGCTGAGGTGTTGTAATTGCAAACAGTTAGGACACTTCAAATATGAACGTTCATTGCCGATCGTCACTGATCCTAGTAACTCAGGAGTCCCATGACTGGGTTCAAGCGGGAATAAATAAGAGATAAATCCGAAGAAAGAGACAACTTTGATTTCTAACTTTGATTGGAGTGCAAAGGCTGAAGAGACGTGAGAGGAAATTAATCAAGCATTTACTGAGATTGTGGAAGAAAGGAAGAAGGTGAACTATGAGGATGATTTTGATATGTTCAAAGAACTTAGAGATGAAGTTGAAGTATCTTTAAAGGTGAAAGAGGAAGAAATGGTGATAGAAGGTGAGGATGAGAAGAAGCAGAAGGAAGGAAGTCAATCCACCGAGTAAAGAATTGGAAAAGACGATGCTTTTACCACTGTCGAGGAAAACAAGTTGAGTACTCCGGTGTGCCAATATAAGTAAGCTTTAGTGATGGAACTTCTTTATGAGGTAATTCAAGACATGTGTTCTTCGGTATGCAAAATTAGGCTATTGGTGTATACAAAGCTAATTGTTTGTTAATTGATAATGAAAAGGATTTAAAACAAATTAATGAAGAACATAAAGTAAACGAGTCTAAAAATTTTGTTAAATAAACAAAGCTTTGAAAGAAAAATGATCACTTAAAAAGAATCATTTTGGAAAGAAATGTTGAGATCAACACTTTGACCGAAAGGGTTGCACTTGCTGAATTTGAAACAAGCAAACTTCAGTCAAAGCTTGATAAATGGACAATATCAGGGATGAAACATGATGATTTATGCAAATCTCAAAGAGGGGCTAGGATTAAAACAGGTTTAGGATATGAAAATGTTAAGGTTTATCCTCCTCCTAGTACTTACTGTTATTCTTCTATGCTTGTTCCTCATCCTTCTAATGATTTTATCACAATAGATACTAATAGTATGTCTGCAGGTTTAGAAGGTACGAACACTAAGCACGTTCATGAGGACTGAGGTTATGGACCGACTAATGAGCTTGGATGCACTAGTCTTAGTGCCCCAAAATTGCGGCATTCTATCTTAGATAATAAATCTAGTTTAAATTCTATCTTTGTTTCAAGTCAATCCGTAGCAATCAAAGTCTCATCTTGTTCTAGTGAATTTTCTATTTCCTTGTTAAAATGTGCATTGCAATGATAGTATCTCTTCTCATTGTGTTGATGTCGTGAATGATTCCACTGTAAAAAGTTTAGAGAAAATTAAAAGTAATTGTTTTGAAAAATTCTCTTCTCACTCTATTCCATCTTTTTTCCAAAGTAATATTCTTTTATTATGTGAAAGGGTAGTGTCATCATTAGAGGCAAGTACGAGTGGTACTAGTACCAGATGTACTTCTGATGATGATGCTTCATTTTTTTGTAAACAATCATTCTTTTGTAAATAAAATAGACCTAGAGACATGTATAAGACTTATAGAGATGTAGATTATAGATTGTCTGAATGTGATGAGGAAAAATATATTGATAAAATTCCTATCTTGTTACATCACAGACCTAGAGTTAAATCACACTGTTTTTGTTGTGGTAAAGAAGATCATGTAGTTAAGCACTGTCGTGAGCTACATCATAGAAATGTTAATAGGAATTCATTTGGGAGTAGATTGAATCAATTGGTTAATAATTTCTTTTGTAAGCAGACAAACTCTCCTAAACCCAAATTTGTTTAAACTTGGGTTCCTATTTCACCTGGTTAATCTGGTCTTTGTGTTGGACCCTGAAAGGATCATACATGCCAATTCAATTGGTGGGTTGATGGTTGTTCAGATGGTAATCCCACAAGTCAAAGTATTAATGTGGATGAAGAATTTGCAAAGAACGCGCATTTGTATATGCGGAAGACATAGAACAAATGCTAACAAGTGATTGTTCTTCCGCATTAAAATGTGGATAGCCTAAAAAAATGCTGACAAGATTTGTACATCCGCATTACCTCTACTTAGTAAACTGCAGGAATCTCTTCAACAGTCACTGTTCATTTGTACTCCTCTTCAAGAAAAACCCGTGAACAGTCATTACAACAGAAATATATAAACATCTTCAGATCTGGTTACACATAAAACTGTTAAACTTAATTTGGACTAAGTTAAACTTAATAATCAAACTAAGCATTATTGAGCAAAGTTAAACAACAACTTGTTAAAATGGATTCACATAGTTTCTCCGAACTTGGTCACACTCCAAAACCACCCATGTTTAAACACAAATCTGAGTTTAAGCAATGGAATATCAGATTCATGAACTATATTACAGGTGTAGATCCGGACAACTCGATGTCAATATGCAAAGTGTAACATCCGACCCATTTTCAATCTACAAACCCGAATTCATTTTTTAGATTATTTATTTTAATAAATTAAAATTATTTTTCATTTATTTGAACAATTTATATTAATATTATAATTCATAAATATTCATTATTAAGTTGAAAGTTTTATATATTATTTTATAATAAATAACTAAATCCAAAAGTTTCATTAAAATTTATAAAGACTATAATATTTTGTAAAATAAATGAATTTGTTATATAAATTAAGTTTAGTGTGAAAACTGTTAATTATAAAACTTGAATTACAAGTTTTTCACATAAAATAACAAGTATTTTAAATTACAGGGGCTACACCTGTAAACTTTCAAAAACAACCCAACCCCCCTGTTTTCCCCCTCGCCGTTGTTTCTCTCCGGCCAACTTTCGGGTCGACCTTTTGCCTATCTCCCAAACCACTCGAAAACTATGCAATTAAACCGCCCTTTAAACCTTGCACATCCGTTTCGAACTTGGCATCCGTTTTCAATTCAAAATTGGAGTAATAATACCAAGTTCCATCTCAAAACCGAAACACAATCAAACCTAAATCCATTCAACCTGAAATCCAGTAATTGATTCATGTAATAAACTCGAAACGTACTAAACATCATTGCGGTTATAATTATCCAATCAATTTGAATTGATAACATAAAAAAACTAAATCAAATTCGATCGATTATAACGAACGCAAACTCAAAACACGTTCAACAAGAAACTGATGAAATTGAACTTTCATAACAGAGGGCAGCGATTCTAATTGACCTTTTCAATGTTTCGATACACCTAATTTCAGTTATACATCACATATCCATCGACTTTGATCTCCATCCCCATTCGCAACCTGAAACCGATCGACCTGTACATTAGAGGCAATGTCAAAGAAATTGGTTGAGGGCCTTTGATCATCTTGACAAATAGAAGCTTCCTGAGCAAGCAATTTGATTTCAATAAGCAAAATCAACTCGAACTGAGTTGTCAGATGTCACGACCTGTTCTTCCTATACACCATCAATTCCAACACCATTCAGGTAATTAGATGCACGATCACATTCATTTACTCATGTTAATCAAAAGCCCTATGATTAATTTGGTTATTGATTTAGTTTTTTATGTTCAATTTGAAACAAACTGTATCTAGGGTTCGTGTTTGATTTGGGAATTTCTTAAAATTGATTCTTAATTATAAAACGAGCTCCATTTCAAAATATAGGTTTACAGCCCACCGGTTTAGACCTCACCCTCCTTATGCAATCGACTCGGGTTCGACCTTAGTCCACCCAGTTATTCTTTTTAAGCTATTTTTCCAAATCATTTTTATTCCAGAAATTTTTAATGAATTATTAAACTAATATAAAAATTATTTTGTTAGTTTAGTCTATTCAATTTGTGAATTAATTTTTTAAAATTCTAAAGGTTGTAAATTACATATTGTTATCTTCTAACAAAAATAAACGTTATAAAATATATTTAATTTCTTTGAACATTCTAAATTCCTATAAGCTATTTTAAATCAAACATAAATTAATTTAATTATTTAAAACTAATCTTTTATAAAACCTTCAAATGGCTAATTATTCAACTAATTATTTTGATCAACTTATGAATAATTAATCATTAAATATTATTTATTTATTTATCGTATTTGATCTCAAATGTTACTTAAATCATTATAAATCTATTTAACCAATTACTTATTTTATCATTCAAATATTTTGTTCTACTTTTTATTTAATCAATATATCAACTAAGTTACAATATTTTTATATAATCAAACCCCAATTGAAACCTTAATTCATAACCATTCTTCAATCATTATATTTTTTTAATCTAAAACAACATTACTTAGGTTAAATCCGGTAGGAAACAATTGGTGTCTAATCTTGCGTATTATCGAACCATATTATTATAACAAGTGAGTATTCATTGCCCTTTTTATGTGTTTTATATTTTGGGAAAATCATGTGATTCAATATGCAATCATTGCTATTCATTGTTATTCTATTTCATTCTAAATTCAATTCAAGACATGCTATGTTACTACTTGCAATTATGTGTTCATAGTTAGATAAACTTGATAACATGATCATTAATTCATGCAACCACGATAACAATGATAGATCTATTGGCTTGACAAACCCACCCCATTTTTTTAGTCGCATGGTGATTGGAACCGGAATCGTTCATTCTATAAGGCTTTGTCTGCGAATCGAGTCAAGTCAGTCATTAGGTTTGATTGTGTTGGGTCTTTTATGTTACACTATTGCATTATAATTCTTGACATTGCCATGTGAATTGAATTGTTACAATCATTTTAATCAATCTATATATGTATCAAACGTGTGTTTACTCACCGGCTAATTCATTAGCTCACTCGTTACTTTCTCACATGATTTCAGGAATGAAGATTAGTGGACTTCTAAATGCACACTTACAATTTGTACTTACTTAAAATTAAAGACAAATTTCATTATGTTGTTAGTTTATTGTATTGTATTGATTAACTAATATTATTCAATGAAAATGACATTTAATATTATTTCAACATATTTTTTACCATGTGCTATGAGCAATCGATTCACATTCATCTGCCCCGATGATTCCGCCATCGGTCGGGGTGTGACAGATTGGTATGAGGGCCATGGTTACACGGAATTAGGTTATTAGAAATGGAATGACCTAGACTATAACTAAGTACCTCATTCTTGAGCCCTCTCATGTATTTCATATGCTTAGATAGGAGTTTTAATGTCTTTTATGCTTATACATGATTATGTGAGTATATGCCTTATGTGATTATTTCTACACATTGATTCTTATCAATGCACATACGATTCTCAAATCATATTCTAACGCATTGTGTGCCTAAATCAAATGGTTTTCAAATTTTGAGATTTGAATTATTATCCATGGTTTTCAAATCTCATCAAAGTTTGTGTCATATGACTGAAAACATGCAATGCTGGAAGAGTGAGATGTCTGTATCTCGAGGTGTTCTGTCTAGGCAAGTTATTCATATAAATCCAAATCAATAGATGGATCCGTTTACCTTACCTGGGAACCCTTAGGGTGAGTGTCCTCTTATAGGTACGCATGTTTTTATTAAGGTTATGGTTGACCTAATACTTTGATAAGTCAACATATTTGTTTTGGTTTGCTAATCGAATGTTTACACTCGAAGCATCTCATTGTTATTTTAAATCATCTTATCATCAATTTAACTATTTGAAATTATAAAACCCATTATCCGATACACGTAAAAGTTTTTCCAAAATCTTTTAGCATGTCTTCTCGTCAAAACCAATCTCGATCTAGAAACTCTGGCCGCAAGATTGCTACCATTGTGGCACATGAAGTTGTTGCGGTCATCCTGACACTGCTTACCCATCATCCCGACACTGCTTACCCATCTGAATCAAGGCACTAACCGTGTTGAAAATCCAATTGTACCTAATCCTCCACGACCTTGTACTTTCAAGCACTTTAGTTCTTGCAATCCCACCATGCTCAGCGGGACCGAAGGAGCCACTGGGCTTTTACAGTGGTTCGAGAGTATTGAGAACACTTTCCTCAATAGTGAGTATCCCGAGAATCTTAAGGTCTGCTATGCTACAAGTGTACTTCAAAAGAGAGCACTCACTAGGTGGAATGGGGAGAACAAACCCATGGAACTGATGCTGCTATGGCATTGACTTGGAATGAAGTCAAAGAACTCATGACTCGGGAATTCTGTCCGAGAAATGAAATCAAGAAATTGGAAGCTGAATTCTAGGATTTATGCAAGGAAAGGGGAGAAAACCTAGCCTATACCAACAGATTCCATGAACTGAGTCATCTTGTTCCTCATCTAGTCACTCGTCCATCTCAATCCATTGAGAAATACATCGGTGGTCTTCCTATGCAAATTCAAGATACCGTTTGGGGAATAAATCCTATAACCCAAGAATACACTATCCGATTGGCTGCCCAATTGACCGACAATCATTTCAAAGATGGAACATGATAAGGAAGGGAAGTAAGAAGGAAACTGAGAAGCCTTCTATTGAAATAACCAAGGAAGACGAGCCTGGAACTTCTAATCATAAGAAGAGGAAGGCTAAGTCTTAAAACTTTGTTTTGGTTACCCATACTGTTCTAGTTAATCAAGTTGCACCAACTCATTCACCGGTTTCTGTTAATCAAGCCCCGACAAAGAACCATATATCGGACCTTTTCCACAATGCAACAAATGCAAGTATCATCATTCTATTCATGCACAATATCATCAATGTACCAATTATGGTTATTTTGGTCATACTTACAACACGTGTAAGAATGTTGCTAAGGCTCAAGTTAATGCACCTGTCATCCAACATCCTCTTATGACTACTCAAGGTCGTGCATGCTACCAATATGGCGATCCAAATCATTTTCGCAACCAATGCCCTCAACTCGTTAACATTGTTCTGTGGCTCAAGGGCATGCTTTTAACATCAATACTCATCAAGCTCAAAACAATAATGATGTAGTGGATATCATGTTTCCCACCAATACCCCCTAAACTTTTGTGTAAACTGATGCCAATGACAATAAAAGTTGTAACTTTAGCGTTTACGTTATTAATGTTCATGCCAAAGCTATAATTATACGCCTTTCTTTTACTCATAAAGTCAAGTCTGTATTGAACTTTTTTTCTTTCCTTGCACTAATCCATGACAAAACCAACCTATCATCTTACACCGTTTGAAATATAAAAGCTGTCAGCCAAAAGCTCAATCCAATTTATGATTCTATTCGCTTGTTCACCTTTCTGTATAAGTCTTCTCGCGATCAAATTTCAGGACGAAATTTCTTAAAGTAGGGGAGACCGTAACATCCGACCCATTTTCAATCTACAAACCCGAATCCATTTTTTAGATTATTTATTTCAATGAATTAAATGTAACATGGTGTTGTTTAACCAATATTATAAATTATTTTTCATTTATTTGAAGAATTTATAATAATGTTATGATTCATAAATATTCATTATTAAGTTGAAAGTTTTATATATTATTTTATAATAAATAATTAAATCTAAAAGTTTCATTAAAAATTTATAAAGACTATAAATATTTTGTAAAATAAATGGATTTATTATATAAATTAAGTTTAGGGTGAAAAATATTAATTATAAAACTTGAATTACATGTTTTTCACATAAAATAACAAGTATTCTAAATTACAGGGGCTAAACCTGTAAACTTTCAAAAACAACCCAAACCCCCCCCCCCCTCCTGTTTTCCCCCTCGCCGTCGTTTCTCTCCGGCCAACTTCGGGTCGACCTTTTGCGACCACCTCTCTCCCAAACCATTTGAAAATTACGCAATTAAACCGCCCTTTTAACCCTTGCACATCCATTCTGAACTTGGCATCCATTTTCAATTCGAAATTGGAGTAATAATACCAAGTGCCATCTCAAAACCGAAACACAATCAAACCCAAATCCGTTCAACCTGAAATCCAGTAAATTGATTCATGTAATCAACTCGAAACGTACTAAACATCATTGTGGTTATAATTATCCAATCAATTTGAACTGATAACGTAAAAACTAAATCAAATTCGATCGATTATAACAGACGCAAACTCGAAACACGTTCAACAAGAAACTGATGGGCAGAGGTTCTAATCGACCTTTTCAAAGTTTCGGTATACCTAATTTCGGTTATACATAACATATCCATCGACTTCGATCTCCATCCCCATTCGCAACCTGAAACCGATCGACCTGTACATTAGAGGCAATCTCAAAGAAATTGGTTGAGAGCTTTTGATCTTCTTGACAAATAGAAGCTTCCTAAGAAAGCAATTCAATTTTGATTAGCAAAATCAACTCGAACTGAGTTTTCACATGTCGCGACCTGTTTTTCCTATACACCATCAATTCCATCACTATTTAGGTAGTTAGATGCACGATCACATTCGTTTACTCATGTTAATCAAAAGCCCTATGATTAATTTGGTTATTGATTTAGTTTTCATATTAAATTTGAAACAAATTGAATCTAGGGTTCATGTTTGATTTGAGGATTTCTTAAAACTGGTTCTTAAATTATAAAACGAGCTCCATTTCAAATTATGGGTTTACCACCCATCGGTTTAGACCTCTCGACCCGGGGTCGACCCTACTCCGCCCAATTATTCTTTTTAAGCTATTTTTCCAAATCATTTTTATTCTTGAAATTTTTAATGAATTATTAAAATAATATAAAATTTATTTTATTAGTTTAGTCTATTCTAATTGTTAATTAGTTTTTTTAAAATTTTAATGGTTGTAAATTACATATTGTTATCTTCTAACAAAAATATACGTCATAAAACATATTTAATTTCTTTGAACATTCTAAATTCCTATAAGCTATTTTAAATCAAACATAAAATAATTTAAATTATTTTAAACTAATCTTTTACAAAACCTTCAAATGGCTAATTATTCAACTAATTATTTTGATCAATTTATGGATAATTAATCATTAAATATTATTTATTTATTTATCATTTTTGATCTAAAATGTTACTTAATAATTTTATAATTCTATTTAACTAATTACTTACTTTTATCATTCAAACATTTCATTCTAGTTTTTATTTAACCAATATATCAAATGAGTTACAATATTTTTTATAAAATCAAACTTCAATTGAAACCTTAATTCATATACATTCTTCAATCATTATATTGTTTTAATCTAAAACACCATTCCTTAGGTTAGTTCATCTAAAACACCTTAATTCATATACAGTCTAATCTTGCATATTATTCAAACCATATTATTATACCAGGTGAGTATTCATTCCTGTTAGGATCAGTGATCTAAGTTTGATTAATTAGAGAGTATTGCAGCGGAATTTGAACAATGAATTAGACAATTCACAAGAACACAATTGATATTCAATGTAAGAGTAACGGTTATAGAGAGAGAGAATTCTGCAAATAGAATATTTCATTCATATGATTTCATGGTGGCAAAATGTCACACGTACAATTAGGTCAACATCTCTTATATAGGAGATGTGACGTCTGCTGATGTCACTTGATAGTGACATCTAACAGAATTATTCAAACTACTGAAAGTTAACACAACTACTGAAGATGTCAAATAGCTGACATCTTCTTACAAAAATATCAAGTGTTAACTATCACTACAACTACTGAAAAGAAACTACTGAAACAACAACGACTGAAGAACATGCTCTTCAGTCGTTTTACAAGTACTGAAATAAAAAATAAAACTACTGAAAGGAAACCATCACAACAACTGAAGAATGCTTCTTGAGCTGTTATGACAAACTCTGAAGGCTTCAGTACTTGGACTTCTTGAACTTCAGTTGTTATCATTAGCTGATGTCTTCAGTCTTTGTACTTCAGCTGTTGAAGTCTTCAGTACTTTAGTCTTCAGCTGTTGATCTTCAGACTTTGGTCTTTAGCTGTTGAAGTCTTCAGTACTTTAGTCTTCAGCTGTTGATCTTCAGACTTTGTCAAACAACTGATCAAGTCTTCAGCAGTTGTTGTGATGTCTTGTGGGACTTAAAGGTTTTTCTGATCTGGCTCATTGGTTCTTTTGGTCCAACAAACTCCCCATGAACCAATGCAGCCAAAACCTTTAAGCTTATTGAAGATGTCCCACTTATTATGGCAGAAAGATTGATCTTTTTGTCTTCTACATCAGCTCAGAAGTGACGCTTGTAAGCACAGGCCTGGGAAGAAGTCTCAATGATCTGTTTGGCAAAGGATGGATGGGAACTCTATCTTAGGGAACTGGACACAGAGCTGTTACCCCATCCATGAGATGTACTTCCCAAACATGAGTCTATAAGACGCCCTTCTATAGGCCTCAATGAAGGTTACTTGTTCCTCCATGGTAAGCTCTTCTGCTTCTCCTTCAAAGAGTGATTCTGGCCCATAGTACTCAGAGAGGTATTTGACCTGCTTCCCAGTTTTTTAGCTCCACAGTTTTTATGATTCTATATGAGAATTCATCTGGGTGAATACCCTCTAAGAATAACTGGAGCTCATTCTTTCTAACTTCCTCAAGCCTCCTATACACTAACCCCATTTTCACCACTTTATTCTCCAGCATCTTTTGTGGGGTCAGTTTAGCTTTATAGGGTTTCTTGAAGTCATCTAGGATCTCCCAAGGTGATACTACAAAGGCCAGTGAGATCACTTCATCTACAATCTTCTTTACTTGGCCAATGTATCTCTGTGGAATATTTTTCTTTTGAATCCTATGAGACACCCTGGGATTATGCCAAATCCTCACTCTCTCTTTTTGATATTGAAAGGTATGTCTGAGAGTGTACAATCTCTGAGCATGTTTCTTCATATTGATGATTGAAGATGTGGCAGCGTATGCTTTGTCGACTCTTCTCAACAATTCCTCATCATGTTGTTTGTGAAGCTCTTCTTCTCCTAACTTCACTTTCACAATTTGCCTTTGAGATTCAGGAGTAATTGTTGGAGGGTGACTTATGGCCTTAGGCAACTGTATAACAGCTGAGATTGGCAGCCTATCTTCATATTCATCGTTATCTTCTTCTTCCTCTTCTAGCCTCAGTACCCTTCTCTTCCTCTTCTAGGGTACATCATTGGCTATTGGTTTTGTGGGTAAGGGAATTGGTTTAGTGGGTTGTGGTTGTGGTGGTTTTGGTGTGGGAATTTTGACAGGCTGTTCTAGCATTTTAGATGTAAGTGAGGTTTTGGATTGTTTGACCAATTCAGTCCTGCTCCCAGCACCAGCTTCATTCAAAGCTTCAATGACCAGCCCTTTGGTATATACTTCAGATGAACAGATCTTGTGGTTATTGCCAAGATGCTGTCCCTGGACCATGACTTGATTTCAATCAATGATCTTCCAAGATACTTAGCTACGAACCTGATCATGATTTCCAATCTTTCCCTTTCCAACACACTATAACCGGCCCATCTTGATTGTATCTCTTCTATTTCCAGCCTTCTGATCTCAGAGTCTAATGTGGCTGTGTCATGACCATGTCTAAATAGCTGATCTATAATTGTATCCATTGATCTGCTATGAGCTTCATCAGCATCTTTAACAAGGTCTTCTAATGAACTTTCTTCATCAGCTCTTGACTCAGCACTATTCTTTCTTTTATATGTAATCAGCTGTTCTGAGATCAGTTCTTTCTCAACCTCCTTCTCTTTCTCAGGCTCTTTCTCTTTTTCAGGCTCTTTCTCAGCATCAACTCTCTTTCTTTTCTTATCTTTCACTGCCTTAGACTTTGCAGTCTCCCCCTTTTTGGTTGCATTGGAATCAGGGGTTTTGAAGCCAGAAAGAGGTTTATGAAGAGCATCATCCATGAGAGTTTGTAGATTTGAGGGAATCCTCTCATCAATGGCTTTATGCACTACGTCAGTGATGATGGGAGTGATGAGAGGTAAGGAGTTTTGAAAGATAGCAACCATCTGCTCAGAAGGGTTCTGTCCCTGAGAGGTGGTGCCAAAAGCAGAGGCTGGTGGCTCAGTTATGTGTGTAGGCTCAGTGTTTGGGAAACCTTCAATTGAAGGTGCCATCTGTGGGGTTTGTGAAGTAGATGGTCTTTGATCCTGAGACATTTTGGCAAGCCGCTATTTGAGTCTACTCACCTCATTCACTTGAATGGTATTATGGGCTAGAACATCATAGAAAAAGCCCAGGTCATCATCAGTCTATGCTGAATCACCTGACCACCTGATTGGATCAGGATGTACATGCTCTGAGTGTAGATCAGTAGTAGCATGTGCCCCTTGTTCTTGGTACTGGGGACTTCCTGCCTCAGGATGATGTTCTTCATTGGAATTTGCCTCTGGTGAGGTCTTATGGATGGTACCAACTTCATCCTGATCATTTGCTGAATCAGTAGAAGTGGCAGCCTTACCAGAAGTTCGAATCTCTTTTTCTACACTTGGAGATTGAACATTGTAACCCCTGTGCTGTGGGTTATCAGAAGCACTTTGGTCCTCCCCCTCAATGGTTTTGAGGGGCGGTTGCATGTGGAGAGTGCAACTGACTCAGCACTTTTGCAACAATAAGTGTTGGGCTTTGAGGGGCGGTTGCATGTGGAGAGTGATCCGAAGCAGATTGCACCTAGGGTGAGAGGTGCTCTTCAATGGTAACCCTCTCAATTGAGATAGATTCCAGCAATGTAGGATCCCCATTATTGGTTGCAACAGGATCCTATTGAGAGGATACATGTGCGGCTTTAGCAAGTTGAGTCTTTGACATAACTGGGGGGTTAGAACCAGTATGTATATCCTGTATTGGTGGTACAAGGACATCCTCAGGGGACTCATCTCCCTGAGTACCCTTTTTGGGTTTTTGTGGTTTAGGTTTGGTGGGACTTTGGATCTAAAAGTGGAGGCTGTGGATTCCCTCTGCTTGCGTTTTAACATCCGGGCAGCCCCTTTGAGAGTAGGGTCTGTGTTATGTCGGGAGTATACCTCAGCTAAAACAGCTGGAGCAGGGACTCCAAGACCAACAAGTCCATCAAATTTTAGTTGGTTTAAAATAATGGCCATCAGAAACCTGGGATAAAGTAGCCATCTATTTGCCACAGGTTTCTGAGCCAGATCCTTTAATTCCATGAAAACTATCTCAGAAAAATTTAGATTTTGTTGCTCAAGGATAGAATACAATACCTGTTACCATCGGGAAGACATCTGATCCCAAGAAGATGTCTTCGAAGCTAGACAGACATTCACCATGTGAAAAATAAGTCGTTCTACATCATGGAAGTGCTTCTTCAGTATGGTGGTAGCACTTATGTCGCCTTCATACCCATTATTAATGAAAGACATATCAGTGGTGCCTTTCGGGTATTCTTTAGGATAGGTGCCATCATGCAAATTTAGGGTATTGAGAATGATGTCTGTAGTGATGAGCACCTGTTTCTAGTTTACCAACTACTGTAGAATGATTTGGTTATCATTCTCACCGGTGATTACAGAAACGTTGGTCCAGAACTGGGATAAGGAGTCTGGATATATGGTAGGATTCAGAAGAAAGGCTGTTGGTACGGGGAATCCACCATAAGATTGATGGCAGTGTCAAACTTATTCCAGAAGGCCGATTTTGTAAGGTAGGCAACACAGTTGTGTCGGGGTTTGAGTTTCATGGTCGCCATTGTTGAGAGAGAGAGATTTGAAAACGGCTAATGAAACGTTTGGCTACCAGTACAGGTATTTATAGGTTTAGAAAAGGCTGAAAAGAAAACGACTGAAAGTATTGGTGTTGTCATCAGTTGTTATGAAAACAACTGAAGACTTGGTTTTAACTATCAAATGTTTGAAAACAACTGAAGACTTGGTGTAGTCATTAGTAGTTGTGAAACTACTGAAAACCTTGGTTTTGTCTTCAGATGTTGTAAACAACTAATAACTTGGTGTTAGTCATGAGTAGTTGTAAAACTACTGAAGACATGGTTTTGTCATCAGTTGTTTAAGGTGAAACAACAGTTTTAGAAACAACTGAAAAAATTCTCATCAGTAGTTTTCGTCAATTCTTAGCTTTTCAGCTGTTTCATACTGTCCTCAACACTTACTCATCAGTCTTTTTGGTTGTTTTCAGTTGTTTCATAGGACATCAGTACTTATCCGTTTTTACTAACATCAGTAGTTATAACTACATCAGTAGTTTGTAACAGATCAGTACTAATTTGTGACATGTTTACTAATGATCATCAGTAATTGTTTACTGAGATCATCAGTAGTTGTCACTTATTCTAGCTGCAGCATACCAAGCCTTAACACAAGGTTTTGGAAAGTTGAACTATCCAAAGGCTTAGTAAAAATGTCTGCCAGCTCATCAGCACTAGGCACAAACTTTGGATCAATCAGACCTTTTTCAAAACAGTCCCTAATAAAATGGTGTCTGATCTCTATATGTTTGGTCCTCGAGTGCTGGACAGATTCTTGACAATGCAAAGAGCTGAAGCACTGTCCATTAATAATGGAGTCTTAGTCTCTGTAATGCCATAATCCAAAAGTTGGTTCTGAAGCTAGAGTACCTGAGATGTACAACTTGCAGCAGCAATGTACTCTGCTTCAGTAGTGGATGTAGCAACATATGTTTGTTTCTTACTCTGCCAAGAAATCAAACAGTTGCCTAGGAATTGACATCCACCGAAGTTGACTTTCTGGTTAACTTACACCCTGCATAGTCACTATCAGAAAAAGCAACTAATTTGCAAGAGTGTCCAGTGGAATACCATAAACCTAGAGATTGTGTACCTTGCAGATATCTAAAGATCCTCTTGACTGCAATCAAATGAGACTCTTTAGGAGCAGCCTGAAATCTAGCACAAACACAAGTTGCAAACATGATATCTGGTCTAGAAGCTGTTAAGTATATCAAGGACCCAATCATACATTTGTAAAGTGTTTCATCAAGAGCTTTACCTTTCAGATCTGCATCCAGTTGTGTGGTGTTGCACATGGGAGTAGAACAGGGTTTACAATTTTGTAAATCAAACTTATTCAAAAGATCTTTTGTATATTTTGACTGAAGAATAAATGTTCCATCAGCCTTTTGTTTGATTTGCAAGCCTAGAAAGAACTGTAATTCTCCCATTGCACTCATTTCAAACTTTTGTTTCATTAAACTTGTAAAATCATCACACAACTGGTGTCACACCCTCAAAATCCACTTGCAGAGTTTTACCGCGAGGCGTGTGAACAAACCAGGATCACAGTCAATAGTTACTCAGAACGACTCTAAATGCCATAATTTAAACAAAATCAACCAAAATACAACTTTAAACAATGCGGAAGCGTTTTGAAAACAACCCAAGTCAATAAAATATAACTATGGCAAAACAAGTGCCAACCCAAAAGAGTAAACCATAATTGTTAAAATGTTAAATTGTCTTGAAGCATCGTGTCTTAAAATGCAATGAACCGTGCAGTGCTCCTATGGCAAGCAAGCTAAAGACCTGAGAAAAGCATACTAAAATGTCAACACATAGGTTGGTGAGTTCAAGAGTTTGAGTTCAATAAACATGTAAACAGTTGTGATATATATAAGCAGTGTATGGTAATAGATAGCTAGTCTATTATCAGTAAATATTAATACATAGTGATTTTGCAATTGAAGCTGACTGTGATAGTTGTTGCCTCCTGTCACGACTTACCATGTCGTGACAATGTTCAATAGGACAAATTGCACCCGGTTGACCTCGAGTCACACAGGTGAGGCTCGTCAGACCCAGTAGTACTACCCAAGTTTCCCCGCTATCAAATATTAACAATTCAAAAGTGTGAGGACTTTTCCCATGGTAAACAGCACTATAGTAATATTATACACAACTTAAATATTTAAAAGCGTTCGTATAAATACCAGTATGCTATCTCCCCCAAAAGAGATTAAATAAAGAGTGGGGCATGAACTCACCTGATGTATGCAAAGAGTACTTAGGGTTTATTTGAGAAATGAGAGGATAGCCAACCTTCAAAGGTTACCTAGATCATGTGAGTACATAAGTACGTGTAAATAAAAGACATGTGAAACCCTAATCATACCAAAACCAAAGACTCAAGCTTCCAGAAAAATAGACACGTTTGACCTAGTTGACCCGTTTGACCCGTTGGTGACATTATGAGTTATAATTCAAATAAAGCCAATGAGCACATACAACATACATGATTAACATTCAAATAGTATCATACGTATGCTGTATCAACCAGGTGTATCACTTAGATCATCATACAATCAAGTACTATGCAAGTCATGCGAATCTAGAACATTAACATATTCATTAGTTATAATACAACTAACATGTCACACAAAGTTCAACCATTCATCACATGCCATGTGAAGTCACTCACGACTTCACATCCTAAACCCTGCCAATCCTACTAAGTAGGGGCCTCACATCCGCACGCGTGTATAATGATCATAACCATATTCATTAAGCATATGCATTGCATTCACAACATCACAACAATCAATTACCAGTCCTAAGCATGATGTCCTACTACTACACAACATCCAAACCATACACGATCACCAAAGTCCAAATATCACCCATGATTATCCAAGCATGCCATACATCTAATTTAACACGTTCTATCACACTAGAATTTATCCTTGAACATACTAGCAGGCTCCTATCATCCCAAACATGATCATAACATCATACTTCAACGTTTACACGAATAAAGTTTCCCTTTTGGGAAAGAACATCCCAAAATCTATCAAACATCCAAAGCATACATGAATTCATCAATAATATACCAATTCAAGCTCATACTAACATCTAAGCATGATCAACCACATCCAAACATCATAACTCATCAATTCATATACAAAAGTTACTATCTTTAGTAATGTATGAACTATAACATGTTTTCTTGAATTTCCAATGATCACAACAACAATCTAACATCTAATTATCACCATGAACACATCCATAACATCATAACATCCATAGTTCAACATTTCATGTAATTAAAGTTACTATTATTAGTAACCTATGAACATCAACCCTAAATCATCAATTCTTGCAAGATTCATGATTCCTAACATTCATACAACTTATTAATCACCACACATTCATCAAACAACCATCATTCACCCATAATCATGCCCAAAATCGAATTAGGGTTTGACTAGAATCAAAACCCATGATTAACCCACTAACAACATGTAATTCATCCATGATCAACGTTAACTAACATATATTCAACATAACTAACATATAGACATCACCAAACAACATCCAATTCGACCTAATGAGGGTACTTAAGCTTCATTTGATCTTCCCGTTCCCATGTGAATTCCGGTCCACGTCGCGAATTCCAATGGATTTTAACAATAGGTATCTTGCTTTGCTTAAGTGTTTTCACCTCACGATCCATCACCTCAACTGGTTCTTCAACAAAACGCAATTGTTCATCCACTTGAATTTCTTCTAGTGGTACGACCGTCGTTTCATCAGTTATGCACTTCTTCAAGTTTGACACGTGAAATACATCATGAATTCCACTTAGCGAATCAGGTAGGGCTAATCGATAGGCTACTGGACCTATTCTTTCCACTCTCTCAAATGGTCCAACGTACCTCGGATTTATTTTCCCTCGTTTACCAAACCGAACTATGCCTTTCCATGGTGAGACTTTCAACAAAACCTTGTCACCAACCTGAAACTCTAAAGGTTTCCGTCTCTTGTCAGCATAACTCTTTTGCCTGTCCCGCGCTGCAGCCATACGGTTCCGTATCTGTATAATTTTCTCAGTCGTCTCATGAATTAACTCGGGACCTGTTACCTGACTATCACCAATTTCTGCCCAGCAAACCGGTGATCGACATTTTCTCCCATACAACGCCTCGAAAGGTGCTACCTGTATGCTAGTGTGATAACTGTTGTTATAAGAAAACTCCACCAATGGCAGGTGAATTTCCCAGTTATTCCCGAAGTCAATCACACAAGCACGTAGCATATCCTCCGACGTCTGTATAGTACGCTCACTCTGACCATCCGTCTGTGGATGATATGCAGTACTCATATCCAAACGTGTACCCAAAGATTTTTGCAATGATTGCCAGAAATATGACGTGAAACGAGCGTCATGGTCAGAGATAATTGAGATCGGTACCCCGTGTCTCGAAACGATCTCCTTGAGGTACAGGCAAGTTAACATCTCCATCTTGTCGGTTTCCTTTATTGCAAGGGAAATGAGCAGACTTTGTCAATCGATCCACAATAACCCATATTGTGTCACAACCAGTACTAGTCCGGGGTAGCTTAGTAACAAAATCCATGGAGATTTGTTCCCATTTCCACATTGGAATCTCGGGTTGTTGTAATAGTTCGGATGGTTTTTGATATTCCACTTTTACCTTCGAGCAGGTCAAACACTTGCTTACGTACATAGCTACATCCGCTTTCATGTTAGGCCACCAATAGTGAGCCTTTAGGTCATGATACATCTTGTCGGATCCAGGATGTATAGAATACTTACATTTGTGTGCCTCGCTCATAACTAAATCTCTCAGATTTCCATGAACAGGCACCCAAAGTCTATCCATCAAATACCAATTCCATCCTCTTTCACCACTAGCTGCTTATCCATTCCCCTTAACAATTCAGAACCAATATTTTCCACCTTTAAAGCTTCTATTTGTGCCTCCTTAACTTGTTCGGGCAGTTGGGTACTGATAGTAAGCTGTAAAGCTTGCACCCGTCGGGGTTTAGCTGTTTCCTTCCTGCTTAAAGCATCGGCAACTACGTTCGCCTTTCCCGGATGATACTTAATTGCGCAATCATAATCATTTAGTAGTTCCACCCAACATCGCTGCCTCATATTCAACTTTTTTTGCTCAAAGATATGTTGAAGACTCTTGTGATCGGTGTAGATAGTGCACTTGGTACCGTACAAATAATGTCTCCAGATCTTTAAGGCAAAAACTACTGCACCCAATTCTAAGTCATGGGTAGTATAGTTCTTCTCATGAACCTTTAGTTGTCTCGAGGCGTAAGCTATCACCTTGTCTCGTTGCATCAAGACACAACCCAATCCTTGAATGGATGCATCGCAATACACCACAAAGTCATATGTTCCCTCTGGTAATGCTAATATCGGGGTAGTACAGAGTTTTTGTTTTAATAATTGGAAAGCTGATTCTTGACTCTCAGTCCATTTGTATGTCGTTCCTTTGTGAGTCAAGGCTGTGAGAGGTTGTGCGATCTTAGAAAATCCTTCTATGAATCGGCGGTAATATCCTGCTAATCCTAGAAATTGTCTTATCTCACTTGGTGTTTTGGGTGTGGTCCAATTCTTTATCGCCTCAATTTTGGCAGGATCAACGTGTATTCCTTTCTCATTAACAATATGACCTAGGAATTGTACCTCTCTCATCCAAAAGTCACACTTTGAGAATTTAGCATACAGCTGCTCATTTTCAACAGTTCCAAGATCATTCGTAAGTGCTCTTCATGCTCCTCCTTGGTCCTAGAGTATATCAGTATATCATCGATGAATACAATGACAAACTGATCCAGATAAGGTTTGCACACGCGGTTCATGAGATCCATGAACACAGCAGGTGCATTAGTCAACCCAAAAGGCATGACCAAGAACTCATAATGACCATAACGAGTACGAAATGCAGTCTTGGGAATGTCTTCTTCTCGAACTCTGAGTTGATGATAACCAGATCTCAAGTCAATCTTCGAGTAATAGCTTGATCCTTGAAGCTGATCGAACAAGTCGTCAATACGAGGTAAAGGGTATCGGTTCTTGACTGTTACTTTGTTTAACTCTCGATAATCGATGCACATCCGGAATGTGCCATCCTTCTTCTTAAAAAGAGTACAGGAGCTCCCCAAGGTGATGTACTAGGTCGAATAAAGCCCTTATACAAAAGCTCCTGAAGTTGTGACGACAACTCCTGTAGTTCGTTTGGTGCTAATCGATAAGGTGCTCTAGCAATCGGAGCTGCACCGGGAGTCAATTCAATCTGGAATTCCACTTGACGGTGCGGTGGTAATCCAGGAAGATCTTCTGGGAACACCTCCGGAAAGTCGCGTACTACGGGAATATCCTCCATGCTCTTTTCTCCTACCTGCTTGTCAGTTACAAGTGCTAGGATAGCCACACGGCCCTTTCATAACAACTTTTGGGCTTTCATATATGAGATGATGCCTATCACAACACCACTTCTATCACCTTTGACGGTAAGAATTTGATCACCAACCGGGATCCGTATAATCTTCTCGTGACATATGACTTCCGCTTGCTTGCTAGAGAGCCAATCCATGCCTATCACAACATCAAAACTCCCCAGCGTAACAGGCATGAGATCTATAGCGAAAATATGACCAGCAAGTTCTATCCTACAGTCTTTAAGGATATGCGTTACATGGATTTGTTTACCGTCGGCTAATTCCACAGTGTATTTAGATTCTAAAGCAGAGGGTATATCACTTAAAAGACTACAGAATTTTAAGGACACAAAACTCCTATCGGCTCCAGTATCAAATAGTACCGTAGCAAAACAACCATTAACAGGGAATCTACCAGTAACAGTTGTGGGATCATTTAGAGCCTCACCTGAGCCAATGACGAAGGCTCTCCCTTTGGCTCCATCTTTATTGCCGCCATTTCCAGTGCCATTTCCACCATTGTTGTATTATTACCATTGTTGTTGTTGTTACCATGGTTGTTGGTGTTGTTGTTGTTGTTGTTGCCATTTCCGTCCTCCTTAGTTATGGGAAGTTTCGCTTGTAATGCCCTTCTTTCCCACATTCAAAACAACCCTTGGGAGTTTCTTGAGATTGTTGTGGCCTCCTCATTAGTTCACCACGACAATCCTTCGCAGCGTGTCCAATCTTTCCACAACGTTGACACTTGAAGCTATCACACCGTCCCACATGGTGGTAGTTACACCGTGGGCATTTGGGATGTCTGCCGCGGTAACCGCTGGGTCCTTGGTTATTTGGGGCAGTTTGGTTGAAATTGCGGTTATTATCGAACCGCCGCTGCTGCTGCTGCTGAACTGGCTGTTGCTGCTGTTGGGATTGTTGTTGACCGCCAGACGATGATGATGATGATTTGTTATTGCTGTTGCTGGGAGCATCCCACTTCCTTTTGTTGTCGGGCACGCTCACCACAGCGCCCCGTTTGGGTAACCGCCCTTGCTCTACCGCCTGATCAGTAAGTTTATGGGCAATTTGGATGGCCTGCTGAATCGTAGTCGGGTTAGAAGTTGTTACCATACTTTGGATTTTAGGCACCAATCCTCGTATGTAGTGCTCGATTCTCTTATGTGTCTCATTAACCATTCCTGGACATAATGTAGCCAACTCATGAGTACGGGTCGTATAAGCCTCAATTTCTGAACCCTTCATCTTGAGTTGCCAGAATTCCATCTCAGTTTTTGCACCTCGTTTCGAGGACAGTACTCCTCGATCATCATATCCTTGAACTCATTCCAGGGAAGTCCATTTGCCATCGTTTGTCCAAGCATCTGGACTTGCACGTCCACCAAGACAGAGCAGCACCCTCCAAAGTCCCGGTGGCATACTTTACTTGATCCGCCGGTGGACAGTTACATTGGAGAAAACAGACTCAGTCTTCTCGAACCAGCGTACAAGCCCTACAGCACCCTCTGTACCGCTGTAGGTGTGTGGTTTACAGTCCATGAAGGACTTGTATGTACACACTGGTGGTCCTGTTTTAACACAACACATATTAATCAAACATCCCCTACAGTTATAAAGGATATCAGATTTGTTTTTCTGTCATTGTTTACCTGCTGGCTGACCCGCGTGGGCAGCAGCCACTGCCGCCTGAACATGCTCATTAATTAGAGCAGCCAATCTGCGGGAGTCATGTTAATAGCACCACCACCTGTTCTCCGGTGCCACGTCCACGTCCGCGTCCACGACCACGTCCACGTCCACATCCACGAGTGTCCATTCTTTTCACTTTATATTCATAATACAATAATGAGTAACATCATACACATTTAACTCATTGAAGCGTAGTAAACAGTAAATGAAAGAAATAACGTATCATCACAACCACAACATTCATAACAAAAATAATAACCAAAGTAAATAAATTGCAATAAGTCACAATGTATTTAGCAATGTCAAAATTGAAGTTTTGTCGTTCGTGTGGGGAAACAACCCTTCCCACATAGGTTTCAAAAGAAAACATACGTAGTCTAAGTCATATAAAGAAGTCAATCGACAATGTCTGACCCATCACTATCATCCTCCATCTCCTCCGGTTCCTCTTCCTCGGGTCCCTCCTCGGGATCCTCCTCATCCTCAGAGTCTGCGGTAGGAGCAGGAGCTATAGCAATCTGAAGTGCTGCTAGTTGAGCTTCTAAAATGGCAATCCTATTATCGGCTATGGCGTCCCGCTGTTCACGAGCAGTCACGCGTCCTTGGAGTGCCATAACACCATCTTGCATATGGTGACAACCGTTCAACGTCTTCCCGTGTTCTTCCTTGAGTTCGTCCAATTGATGTCTCAGGTTGTACACCTCTTGTTGTAGTGTACAGACATCACCCGTGAGTCGTCTTACACGATGCTGTATATTTTGACTGAAGAATAAATGTTCCATCAGCCTTTTGTTTGATTTGCAAGCCTAGAAAGAACTGTAATTCTCCCATTGCACTCATTTCAAACTTTTGTTTCATTAAACTTGTAAAATCATCACACAACTGGTGTCACACCCTCAAAATCCACTTGCAGAGTTTTACCGCGAGGCGTGTGAACAAACCAGGATCACAGTCAATAGTTACTCAGAACGACTCTAAATGCCATAATTTAAACAAAATCAACCAAAATACAAACTTTAAACAATGCGGAAGCGTTTTGAAAACAACCCAAGTCAATAAAGTATAACTATGGCAAAACAAGTGCCAACCCAAAAGAGTAAACCATAATTGTTAAAATGTTAAATTGTCTTGAAGCATCGTGTCTTAAAATGCATAGTGCTCCTATGGCAAGAAAGCTAAAGATCTGAGAAAAGCATACTAAAATGTCAACACATAGGTTGGTGAGTTCAAGAGTTTGAGTTCAATAAACATGTAAACAGTTGTGATATATATAAGCAGTGTATGGTAATAGATAGCTAGTCTATTATCAGTAAATATTAATACATAGTGATTTTGCAATTGAAGCTGACTGTGATAGTTGTTGCCTCCTGTCACGACTTACCATGTCGTGACAATGTTCAATAGGACAAATTGCACCCGGTTGACCTCAAGTCACACAGGTGAGGCTCGTCAGACCCAGTAGTACTACCCAAGTTTCCCCGCTATCAAATATTAACAATTCAAAAGTGTGAGGACTTTTCCCATGGTAAACAGCACTATAGTAATATTATACACAACTTAAATATTTAAAAGCGTTCGTATAAATACCAGTATGCTATCTCCCCCAAAAGAGATTAAATAAAGAGTGGGGCATGAACTCACCTGATGTATGCAAAGAGTACTTAGGGTTTATTTGAGAAACGAGAGGATAGCCAACCTTCAAAGGTTACCTAGATCATGTGAGTACATAAGTACGTGTAAATAAAAGACATGTGAAACCCTAATCATACCAAAACCAAAGACTCAAGCTTCCAGAAAAATAGACACGTTTGACCTAGTTGACCCGTTTGACCCGTTGGTGACATTATGAGTTATAATTCAAATAAAGCCAATGAGCACATACAACATACATGATTAATATTCAAATAGTATCATACGTATGCTGTATCAACCAGGTGTATCACTTAGATCATCATACAATCAAGTACTATACAAGTCATGCGAATCTAGAACATTAACATATTCATTAGTTATAATACAACTAACATGTCACACAAAGTTCAACCATTCATCACATGCCATGTGAAGTCACTTACGACTTCACATCCTAAACCCTGCCAATCCTACTAAGTAGGGGCCTCAGATCCGCACGCGTGTATAATGATCATAACCATATTCTTTAAGCATATGCATTGCATTCACAACATCACAACAATCAATTACCAGTCCTAAGCATGATGTCCTACTACTACACAACATCCAAACCATACATGATCACCAAAGTCCAAATATCACCCATGATTATCCAAGCATGCCATACAACTAATTTAACACGTTCTATCACACTAGAATTTATCCTTGAACATACTAGCAGGCTCCTATCATCCCAAACATGATCATAACATCATACTTCAACGTTTACACGAATAAAGTTTCCCTTTTGGGAAAGAACATCCCAAAATCTATCAAACATCCAAAGCATACATGAATTCATCAATAATATACCAATTCAAGCTCATACTAACATCTAAGCATGATCAACCACATCCAAACATCATAACTCATCAATTCATATACAAAAGTTACTATCTTTAGTAATGTATGAACTATAACATGTTTTCTTGAATTTCCAATGATCACAACAACAATCTAACATCTAATTATCACCATGAACACATCCATAACATCATAACATCCATAGTTCAACATTTCATGCAATTAAAGTTACTATTATTAGTAACCTATGAACATCAACCCTAAATCATCAATTTCTTGCAAGATTCATGATTCCTAACATTCATACAACTTATTAATCACCACACATTCATCAAACAACCATCATTCACCCATAATCATGCCCAAAATCGAATTAGGGTTTGACTAGAATCAAAACCCATGATTAACCCACTAACAACATGTAATTCATCCATGATCGACGTTAACTAACATATATTCAACATAACTAACATATAGACATCACCAAACAACATCCAATTCGACCTAATGAGGGTCAATTTCGCACCCAAGGTTTGGCCCTAATGAACCATTCACAAAAACATGAAAAATCTAACCTTTAAACGCGTGTTAACTTGCAATTGATGATTCCTATGTGTTGTATGCCTTGTAATCGAATCAAATTGATGTTTAGATGCTTGTTCTTTGCTGATTTTTGCAAAAGGAAGAGGTGTGGAAGAGAGTTCGCGGCCGAAGGGTTGGGTGTGGGCTAGGGTTTTGTTTTGTTAAATTTTAATTTACATAATTACCCTTTTAACCCTTGTAATTTGTATTTTATAAAAACTAGGCTTTAAACCCTTTGTAAGGTGTTTTTAACTTCATAATATAAAGATATAAACTTATAAAATTCATTATATATCTTATCTTTATAAAAACACAAGACATACGAATAAATAGGCACGTTTCCGCGTTACGCGATAAATTCTTTAATTAACCTTTTATAAATGTGTAAGCACATAAACATAACCCAATACTCACATAATCACTTAGATTCACATCAAATTAACATTATTCATTATTATTAGGTCACCAACGTTAAACGACAACTAGTGTGTGCTCACGACACGTGTATACAAGACTTAACGGAACTAACGGTGTTTGGTAACGGAAATTTACCGGATGTCACAACTGGGGATCAGAGGATGCAAAAATAATATCATCAACATAAATTTGAACAAGTAGCTTATGCTGATCCACCTTCTTAATGAACAAAGTTTTATCTATGGAGCCTCTAGTGAATTATTTTGAAGAAGAAAATTTGATAATGTTTCATACCAGGCTCTAGGAGCTTGTTTCAACCATAAAGAGCCTTATCAAGCTTGTAAACCCAATCTGGATGTTTATTATCCTCAAAACCTGGTGGTTGACACACATAAACCTCTTCTTTTATTTTACCATATAAAAATGCACTTTTGACATCCATTTGAAAAACTTTAAGATTGTGGAATGCAACATAGGCTAAGAATAATCTAATTGCCTCTAGTCTGGCTACAGGGGCAAAGGTTTCATCATAATCAATGCCTTCTTTTTGTGAAAACCCTTGTACAACCAGTCTAGCCTTGTTCTTCACAATAAGCCCATTTTCATCAGTTTTATTCCTAAACACCCATTTAGTGCCTATTGCACACTGACCTGGGGGTAGAGGAACCAGTTCCCACACTTGCTGCTTTTTGAACTGAAGTAGCTCAAGCTGCATGGCTTCAACCCATCCATTGTCTCTCAAAGAAACATGATAGTTCTTTGGCTCTAGCTGACTGATGAAGAGAGCATAGAAGCAGAAGTTAGACAATTGACTTCTGGTTGAGACACCAGCATTGATATCACCAATGATTTGAGACATGGGGTGATTCTTCAGCTCTTGGTACACTATGAGATCAGTGCAAGTGTTTGTGGCAGGCTCAGCAGTAGCAAATGTTGATCCAGATTCTTGAAACCAAGTATTAAATGGCAAGTCAAATGATGTAGAGGAATCAGAAATCTCATCAGCATTTGTTGTGGATGGAGCTACTGAAGCTACAGGAACATCAAGTTTAGCAGACTCAGGCAGTTAGTCACTAAACTTGAAAAGGTGAGTACTGATATCATCATCATCTTCAGTACCACCAGGTGGAAGACATGCTGCAGAAGATGATTTATCCACATGATCTGCAACAGCTCGAGGTTGATAAGGAACATATTGCAGTATGTCCAAATCAAATAACTCCACAGGGTTTTGTGGAATCTTGTCCTTTGGAGATTCATTAAACTTCACATGCAGAGTCTCTTCAACTATCTTTGTTCTGTAGTTGAAGACTCTGTATGCCTTGCAAGTAGATGAATAACCAACAAAATATCCTGCATCCACCTTAGGATCAAATTTGTGGAGTTGATCCTTTGTGTTGAGAATGAAACAAGGACACCCAAAGGCTCTGAAAAATGAAATCAAAGGAGCCAAATGATGTAGAACTTCATATGGAGTCTTCATCAACCTCTGATTTACTAACACTCTATTTTGCACATAGCAAGCTGTATTGATAGCTTCAGCCCAAAAAGTCAATGGCAAACCAGAGTCAACTGACATAGACCTTGTAGCTTCAATTAAGGTCCTGTTCTTTCTCTCCACTATTCCATTTTGTTCTGGAGTCCTTGGGATGCTAAACTGCCTCTTGATTCCCTTTGAGAGATAAAAATCATCAAGTGTATGGTTTCTGAATTTTGTTCCATTATCACTTCTGATACACTTGACAGATAGGAAATACTACTTCTCAACATACAACACAAAGTTTATAATCTTCTGAGCAACCACATCCTTTGAATGCAGAAAGAAAGTCCATACAAATCTGGAGTAATCATCCACAGTTACCAAACAGTATTTCTTCTTTGCCATGCTCATCACTCTTACAGGACCAAATGAATCCATGTGCAGTAACTGCAAGCAGGCATTGGACTTAGGTTCTTTAATAGGAGGGAATGAGACTTTGTGTTGTTTTCCTTTTAAACAAGCAGTGCAGGTTTCATCACAGTGGAACTCCTTTATTGGTAGACCTCTCACTAAACTATTGTGGATCAATTGATTCATGTTTTTAAGATTAACATGACCCAGCCTTCTATGCCACAGTTTAGATCCCTGAGGAGAGACTTTGGAGAACAGGCATGGATGACCCTTCAAATCAATCTTCTTTGACAAATCCAAGGCATATACTCTTCCAATCCTGTTGGCCTTCAGGAGAGTATGTTCATCCAATACCTTGTCAATCAGCCTCAGAACTTGGGAAGATAGAATCCTGCAGTTCTGGCTTGTGAAAAGTGCAACATGCCCTTTATCACACATCTGACTCACACTTAGCAGATTATACTTGAGATTCTCCACATGGTTAACATCATCAAACCGGATTTGTCCATTAGACACAAATCCTTTCCCAATGATGTAACCCTTGGCATCATTTCCAAATGAAACAAATCCCTTCTTTCCTTGAGAGTAGTCATTAAGAAGAGAACTGCTCCCAGTCATATGCATAGATCCTCCACTGTCCACATACCAGATGCTTCTTTGGCATGCTGAAGAACCTGCATTCATCAAAAGTAACTAGTTAGGTTTAGAGACCCAAACCTTTTTGGTTTTGGGTCTGTTTTCATTAACAGATGTAACCATAACTTGTTTCTTATGATTAACAGCTGATGAAGAAGGAGATGGGTACTGAAATGGATTCCTTGGATTTAGGCTTGGAATGCCTTTTCAGTGGTTCGATCATAGGTGCATCTAGTTGGTTAACTCTCCCCAACAAATGTTGAACCATCATAACAAGTTGTGTTTGATTTGTAGCCCAAGCTTTCAGCTCTTGTGACATATCAGTACTTGTGTTTGATAAGTTCCTGTGACCCACCATTTCCTCATTAAAATTCACAGACTTAGTCTGATGTTTATCATTAGGAGCACTATCAGCTGTTTTGTGATGAACCCTATCCTTCTTTTTGGATTTAGTTGAAGTCTTGGGTTTATCACATTGGGATGATTGTGGTACAAACTTGGTCTCAAACTCAGTTTTCATTTCATCCATCTGGGTTTTAATGAGCTTATCTCTATTGAATTTGGAACCCTTTCTGTACCAACATTCATCAGAAGGATGACTGAATTTACCACATATTTCACATGGCTTATTCTTCATCTTGGATTGATCAACTGCTGATGTGGAAACTACTGAAGGTGTGCTCTTTAGTACTTTCCTCCTTTCAGTACTTTTGTTTAGTACTGAATGATCTGTAACAACTGAAGACTTGTTCTTCAGCTGTTCTTTATCAGCAGTTATTAATCCTTTTATTTCAGCTGATTTGAAATGTTTTTTTAGTTGTTGTAACTTGCCCTTCAGTACTTGAGGTACTTTGAGGTACAACATCTCAAGTACTCAGCTTCATGTGCTTATCAGTGGTTAACCCATCAGCTAATTGATTTGCTGAGGTATCAACACTGATTTCATCTTGTGATTTTGGGAGATCACTTGAGGATGATGCACATGATGATGTGGTTTGGAAATTGCTTTCACCTTCAGATTTTACTATTGGTTTTGGAGTAAAATCTGATGGTGGTGCAATGTGGTTGTAACTAATTGCAAACTTCACATTCGAAGCAGATTGCTTGCTGAGCAGCATTTCAAATCCCTTGCATGATGACACCCAGCAGTCACACTCAACTTGGGTAACTGCAAGTTTTTCTTTGAGTTCTCTATGGTCCTCAAAAAAGACCTCTAGCTTAGCCTTTTCATCATTTAATTGGCATTTAAGCTTATAAATCTCATCATCTTTATCCTTAATAACAGACTCATATTCAGCTTTTCTTTTGGAAAGGTTTTGCTCAAGTTCTAAATTTTGATTTATTAAAGCTACATTTGCCTCTCTAATAGAGATAAATGCATCAATGCAAGATTGAGAACAAAGCTTGGCCTTAGTCTCAGAGGATACATGGGTTACCTATGAAGAAGGTGCATAAGAGCATGAACTCATAGTAAATTCCAGGGCCATGAGAGCTAGATTCCCAAAAGGATGTTCACCACCATGTTGACCATCACCAACAATGCCAGGGGTGAAGAAGCTGTGATGAGGTTGTGATTGAGATGATTGAGATGGTAGAGGCTCAGGTAATGCTTGTGGTTGTTGTGCAATAGGAGCTTGAACTGTATTTGGCTGAGGCATGTAATAGCAGGGATATGGATATGACATTGGACCCTGAGGGACAAAATATGCAAGAGATATAGGTTGTGAATGATGACCAGAACTAGCAGGATGTTGCCCTCTGTTTTGTTGAATATTACTTGGAAAGGTCACAAAGGGTGCAGAGGAGTTAGATCCAGATGATCTACACTCTCTTGCAAAGTGCCCAAGCCTGTGGCATTTGTGACACCTCAACTTACTCTTGTCAAAACCAACTTTGGTTTTGCCAGAGAGTCCAGGGAATTTCCTACCAGTTCTCTTGTAGAATTTTTGAGATCTGATATTAACTAAGACCATTTGGCTTAAAATATCCATCTCTTCTAAGTCATCATCAGCAATACCCTTCAGATCATCCATGATGAAGCACAAATTGTCACTATTACAGCTAGACTGACTATCAACACCACCAAATGCATGATCAGAACTGTTTGAAGAGAAATCTATATGCACATCATAATTACTTTCAGATGCAGCATATTCTGACTCATGACCAACCAAGGCAGTGTTCCCTGGTACAAAGTCATCAGTGAGCTTTCCTGATGATGCCAGTTTCCTTTTCTGCTCTATCTCTCTTTCAAATGTAAGCAGTTTCCCATGGAGTTGGGTGAGAGATAGGCTATCCAGAATTGCACTAGAGCGTAGGACAATGGTGTATGTGTCCCATCTCTCAGGCAGTGATTTGAGGAATCTGTTGTTCATCTGGCTATTGGTGTATTCATGTTTGACCATTTTCAGCTCAGAGATCAAACAGGAAAAACGCTCAAACTATTGAGTCAGTGTCTCACCGTCCTATGAGAGAATGTCTGATATGTTGGGCAAGATTTCTCTGTGTTTGCTAAGACCTCATCAGTTCCACCGAATTGTTCCTTCAATGCATTCCAGAGGTCATGGCAGTTTCATGATGCATAAGCCTGAATAGATTTCATGAGGCAGAGCCATGGCCAGAATACCATGCGCTTTAGCATCAATCTCAAACAGTTTCCGATCCTCATCTGAGTATATTTTCCTTCTTCTTCGGAACCATTGATTGGTTTCCGGATTGTTCACCATAGGCTTGTGGGACCATATACCACAGATGTCCAACACCTGAACTGTTAACAGACAGGTGATGAAGCATTCTTCATAGCATATGTATACTCAGTCCTAAACACATCGGAGGCTGGTGAGGAACGGTATTGGAGGGTCATTAGAAGGAGTAGTCATTCTCAGATTCAAACAAATTCAATTAAGTTTTAACAGATTTAGGACAAAACACAACAAACCAAATTGAAACCAAGAGAACTCAAAGCAAATAATGAAAGCAGCAGAGATTCATATCTATAACCAATTCTTGCAAATATGCTAATTCAATAAAAAATAGATATCGAATAGCATTTCAATGATCAATTGTTAGATCGATAAAAGGATTAACCGGCTCTGATACATTTGTGAGGATCAGTGAGCTAAGTTGATTAATTAGGAGATTGCACGGAATTTGAACAAGGAATTAGACATTCACCAAGAAAAAACAATGATATTCAAGTAAGAGAAACAGTTATAGGAGAGAGAATTCTGAAATAGAATATTTCATTCATTATGCTTTCGTGGTAGACAAATGTCACACGTACATGAGGTCAACATCTCTTATATAGGAGAGGTGACGTATGCTGATGTCACTGATAGTGACATATACAGAATTATCAAACTACTGAAAGTTAAAACAAGACTGAAGATTCAAACAGCATGACATCTTCTACAAAAATACCAAGTGTAACTGACTAAATACATGAAAGAAACTACTGAAACAGAACGACGAGAACATGCGCTTGAGTCGTTTTACAAAGTACGTGCAGGATCGTTCAAGGGCTTGAACACAATTACAACACAAAACACAATGAGAAGATTAACTAAACTTTAATCAAACAGTGAACTAGGTAACCAAAGGTGATACAAAGAACACAAGTAAAGCAAGAGACAGAACAAGAGAGTATAGTTTTCAAGGGAGCAGTATATTGCTTTCTCAAGTTCTTTTACAAGTGTTACAAAGCATAAAGAAAGATACAAGAACTTGGAATACTTATACTACAACCTACAGCCGGCTATACTATGAAAGCCAGCTGGATACAATTGACTAGACACTAACAAAATCAATTGTAGAATCAAAAGGCATATCTGCCTTTTGACCTTGTGACTATGACATGCCATAGCTCACATCCTTATACATTACAAAAAGGATAAAGTACATAAAGTGGAAAGTTTCAGACTCAAGACCTCAATGTACAGTTACCAAAAGCATGGACCTTTTCACCAACTCTTGTAAGTTGGTGACTTATCAGAGACGCAGCGGAAAAGGTGCTTTATGGAACAGTACATCAGATAAAGCATGTGTACTAAAAGTCTTCGGAAGAAATCTGTCTTCATAGGTGAAGCTTCGGAAGACTTTGTCTCTTGAAGCTTCGGAAGACTTCATGTTTGGCTTCGGAAGATATTGGTCTTGGCTTCGGAAGATATTACACTTAGAGTATTTTCTAATGCTTTGTGTAATTCTTCCGAAGCATTCTTCACTTCAGTACTTAGTGCATGTTGCTGAAACACTTAGGCAGTTTTGGGTTGCATCAGACTTCAGGAATCCTTACAAACTCCCCCTAGGCTGATGCTACCAAAACACTTAGAAGATCTTTAAATGTTTGTAGTCTTCAGAATAATCAAGACCATCCTTTCTTCATTTGATGGTCAGGATCATCAAGACTCTCATAGTATCTTCTCATTTCAAAGAGATCATGCAGAGGTAAGTTGATTATGTCTTGCCATGAGTAGACATTTTCAACACCTTGATCTCTGATAACATTCCATCTTTCTGGATTGGTAGAGTAAGTCCAGGATAAGATGGGTGTCTCAGTTGCTAGAGGAGCCACTTGCATAGGAGTTGATTGGGCTGCCTCATCATGCACTTCCTCAGGTTGATCTGATTCAGCCTGGGGTGTAGAGGTAGATGACTTTGGCTTCTTCTTTTTAGTCTTTGGTTTAGAAGCCATTTTCTTCTTCCTCTTTAATGTCTTTAACTGAGAAGACTGGTCTGCAGCACCATGTTGATCATCAGTGTCTTTCTCAGTTGGGTGTTCCTCCCTCACAGGTTCAGAAGGAGAGGGAGTTTGACCCTGTCTTGGATCAGAAGATGAAGTTTGCTGAGGCTCAGCTGGAGGTTCTGGTTCAGGTGTCTCTGGTTGTTCAAACTTGACCTCCACTTCAGGTGGGACTTGACTTGGAAGAGAGTGCAAGTCAATGAGTTCACCACTTTTAATCTTCTGCTTGATACCCTTATATGCTCATCCATTGTAGATAGAGACATGGGACCAAGTCTCCTTCCGGAGAATCCATATGACTTCAAGAAGCTCATCATTCTTTGTCTGTCAGCAGACTTCTTTGCATTCTTTTGAATGATGGCTCTTGACTTTGCAGCTTCTTCCCTTAGCTTCCTTTTGGTTGTTTTTCTTTCTTTGACTAGCTCAAGCTCAAGTTGCTTTAAGTACTCGAACTCAATGAAGTCATAGGACAGGGGAAGAAGTGTATTTGCCTGATAGAAGCCTGTGGCACTCAGGTAGTTTATCATTTTGATTCTATCCTCTTCTTTATCTACCTGAGGTTCTTGTGGAGCCACATCTTCCTGTGCAGGACTTTCTTGAACTGGAGAGAGAGTGGGAGTATGCTTGTGAAGTCTTTTCTGTCTCCTCTCCTCTTTGAATTGGAGAAGTAACCTTGCATCCTCTTTCTCCTTTATCTCTCTTGACACTTCCATGTCAGCCAGTTCATTCAACTCTTCTAAGGGGAGGGAGATGATTTCATCAACATCATAGTTCCTGGTCTGTAAATAATTAATCCTGACTGCCCTTTGTTCATCATTTTGAGTATTTGGTCTGGGGGCAGCCCTGATTGCAGCTTGCATGAATTTTGATGACCCAGAAGAACTTTCTCCCCTTAGCCTCCTTTTCCTCTCTCTCTCTTCCTCCTCAATTTCCTCAGGAGTCATTATCCTTTTCCCTTTGTCACCAACAGACCTTTGTGACTCAGGGTGGATTGAGGCTTGGCCTTCATTGCTTGGTGTAGCTTCCATGCTCTGGCCAGAGAGAGGCTGAGAAACACCTTCACCAGCAGGTGTCTCAGATGGAGTTTGGACCTCTGCAGCAGTTGTTGATGGTGAGACAAGGGTCTCAGGTTCTGCCACTGGGCCTTCAGCCAAGGTTTCCCCTATGAAACTAATCTTAGGGTCCACCTCACATCCAGTTGACCGATGACATTGCCTGATTGCCTAAGTCTCCTTCTTAGAGAGAACTCTGCAAGGATCCTGTCTTGGATTCTTTGAGCCAGCCTGTCAGCTTGTCTAGATTGCTTGGATTGACAAGTGGCATGTTGACTAAATCCAGTCCTTCATAGAAGCTCAGGCTTTGGAACTGAAAGACTTCTTGTTGGCCTTGAACTCTGTGAAGTATGAGGGCTCTTCTGTCATCATCATACCTCCATCTGATGATGTAGTTGCCAGTTCCATGTGGTGGAGATGAGACAGCCCTTGGTATACCTTCCTCAAAGAGACTCCTGATGAGAGAGTCTATAGAGTCCACATTAATGTGAACTTGAGGAAGTTGCTGAGAATGCACAACAGCAAGTGAGGATGGTGAGTCCTCTATGTCCATTCTCTTTGAAGAACTCCCAGGTTCTGTGGTTGTGATAACTTTCTCCCCCTTTTTGGTAGCATCACCCACTTGCATAGGTGAGCTGGAGGATAAATCAGTCACTTCCACAGGTTCTTGTGTTCCTGGTTGAGCTCTCCTTAAAGGTCTCTCAGCTAGTTTTTCCTGCAGATATGAAATCTGGAGTTGCTGATCATTGACCCTGTTTTGCAGGGTAGTCACCTGAGATTCCAAGTGACTAACCTTAGAGACTAGATAGGTGCATGTTTGTGACAATTTTTGTACCTTTAGTCTCAAATTCCCCTCATCTTCATCAGAAGAATCACTGGGGGATGAGAGGATTGGACCAAAGTCCTCTCTCTCACCACCAGCTTGAGTTTCTTGGCTGCTGGTTTTCCTCTGCTCACTGGCAACCTCAATTAAGATGCCAATGGGCTGAGTTGCCATGGTTGAGGTCTTAATGATGTAATCACTTTCAAAAGTGAGAGCCTCTTCCATATGGACATCCTGAACAGGTTCAGATGTGTCCACCTCAGTAATAGGTGACTGATGAGGGATAGACTGAGGAGAGTCAGAGGTACTCATCTCTCTTTGAGTAGGGGAGGAGAAGAGAGACTCATGGTACTCACTGAATCCTAAGTCTTCATCAGTGTAAAAGGATAGGTTGGGAATTGGTTGGTTTAGATCCAAAGGCTGGGGATGGTAGCTGTCCCCTGAAGGTTGTTCACTTGAGTGTTGAGACTCAGAGTGAAGCTTACGGTTGTTGGGCTAATGAGCTCATCAGGTTGAGCTTGAGGAACCTCAGCCCTGATAGGTAAAGTAATGGGAGTGGTTTGCTCCTCAGGAGAAGTGGGAGCTCTGGAGTCCACTTCTTCCTGTAAGGTTGAGTATTTGGGGGCCTGCACAGACTCAATAGCCTGAGCAGGGGTTCGTTGGGATTTTCTTTTGTAGGTGATGAATATTTGAGGTTGTGAAGAGGGTAGGAGAGCAGTAGGTGTGGGTTCAACACTAGCTTGGACTGCTATGTTGTCACCTTGAGCAATGAGCTCTAACATTTTTGGGACTAGGGCTGTTTCTACCCTGAGAAGCCTACAGTTGGCTTCTTCATAATTTTAAGATGCCGGGCTTCATCTGTCCCAGTTTAAGAATATTGCCTGTTTCCCTCAACTGTGAGCCCAGTTCACAGTTAAGAATGTGTTGAACATATCTAGGAAACATGTAATACTCTAAGGAGTCTAAGTTTGCAAGTAAATTAGTATAAACAAATTGTGAATACCTGAACTTGACCCCCTGAACCATCCCATGAACTATAAAGGAGAGATCCTCAGGAATCTGGTCCCATCCACCATGCTTGTTTGATAAGCTGTGGATAACCACATGGAGCAGGTATTTCCACTGGGATGAGACCTTCCCTTCCTGAAGGTCTTTACAGAGAAATCTCCTTCATAGCCCATCTGCTCGAAGGAATGATTAACCGCTTCTTTTGGGAAGAACACTTCACCTGCTTCATCATCCAGCTGAAGATGTCGGTTGATGATGGCCGGAGTGATGAAAATTGTTCTCCCCTGCACTGTGGCAGACAGTGCCTTCTCCCCATCCATAATGACCTCTTGGCAGGTCTTCCAGAATTCAAGCAAATGATCCTCATATAGAGGAGGATCAATGGTTAGGGAGGTGAAGTAGTGAGACAAAGACAAGAAACGGCAAACCTCTGAGAAATGAGGATCTTTGTCAGAGCATAACAGAGCAACCTGATTGTGTTGTCTGTGTAGCTGCATGGCAAAGTGAGGATCATTTCTGTGTGTAAGGTCAGCCATTGTGAGGTAGCTCAGAGATGAAGAGAAAAGAATGGGAAGGAAATTTCAGAGAGAAAGCTTTGGGTTTTAGGTATGGAAGAAAAGCAGATGATAGAAGAGGGGGAAACCGTTGGGTTTATATGAGAGAGAAGGATTTCAGATAAAGTTTAATGAAAGAGGATAAACTTTGAAATCCGTATGTCGGTCCCACCTCTGAAAAAGTAGTTTACCTTTTTGCTCAAAAAGTAGTTTTCTTGGAATTCGAAAAGCTTCCGAAAGTAATTTGTCTTCGGAAGTTGTGATTGAAAAAGCTTCCGAAGCTAAAGTGACTTCGGAAGAATTTTCCTGAGAGTCTTAAAGATTTATGCTTCGGAAGAGAAATAAACTTTTGGATGCTTTGTATAAGAATGAACAAAGCTTCCGAAAGTAATTTTTGCTTCGGAAGGAAAAAGTCCTTAAAAATGAATAAGTGTCTAAGTTAAGAATTTTAAGCTTCGGAAGATAAATTTGACTTCTTCCGAAGGTAAAATTTCTTAGACAGTCATTTATTTTGAAGACATTTTTCTTCCGAAGGTAAAATGTTATCTTCCGAAGTATCAGAAAATTTTCAAGAATCTAAGGAAAGTCTTCAAAAAGAGTTTTTCATTCAAAGAAAACATGAGCTTATGAAAGTGATGAACTAGACAACTTAGGACACACATATTTTAAGAAGAAATAATTAGAATTAGTTTTAAGAAAAAGTCTACTCAAAGTTAATCATCCCAATAGCTGATATCAGATACTTAAATCTCTGTTCATCAAAAGCTTTTGTGAACAGATCAGCATATTGTTCATCTGTGTGAACTTTGACTAGTTTAATTAACCCCTTTTCATAGTTATCTCTTATTAAATGATACCTGATGTTGATGTGTTTGGTCCTTGAGTGCTGCACAGGGTTCTCAGTGATAGAGATAGCACTGTTGTTGTCTATGTGGATAGGAGTCTCTTTGAAGTTAAATCCGTAGTCTAGCATCTGATTTTGAATCCAAAGCACTTGAGCACAGCAGCTGCAGCAGCAGCAATGTATTCAGCCTCAGCAGTTGATGCAGACACACAGGTTTGTTTCTTGCATTGCCATGAGACAACCCTTCCACCAAGGAATTGACATCCCCCAGATGTAGACTTTGCAGTCATGTTGCAGCCACCATAATCACTGTCTGTATAGGCATACAGATTGAAATTAGAATTCTTTGGATACCATAAACCAAGTGTTGAAGCACCTTTGAGGTATCTTAAAATCCTTTTCACAGTGATTAAGTGAGACATCTTAGGATTGCTTGATATCTTGCACAAATACATGTAGCAAACATGATATCAGGCCTGCTAGCTGTAAGATACATAAGAGACCCAATCATAGCCCTGTATAAGTGCTCATCTACACACTCCCCCTCAAGATCTGGACCAAGGGAGTGGTTTCTGGCTATGGGTGTCTTAGCAGTCTTACAATCAGTCATGTTGAACCTCTTGAGTATATCTTGAACATACTTTGACTGACTTATGAAAATGCCATCTTCAACCTGCTTCACTTGAATTCCCAGAAAGAAATTAAGTTCTCCCATTGAACTCATTTCAAATCTATCTTTCATCAGCTTTTCAAAGTCTTTGCAGAGCCTTGAATTGGTTGAGCCAAAGATGATGTCATCCACATATACTTGAACTAGCAGAATGTCGTTTCCTTGTCCTTTGATGAAGAGAGTTCCATCTATAGTACCTCTGTAACCATGTTTACAGAGATACTCAGACAGTGTCTCATACCACTTCCTGGGTGCCTGATGCAGCCCATAGAGAGCTTTGTCAAGCTTGCAGACATAATCAGGATGATCAGGATCTACAAAACCAGGTGGTTGTTTGACATAAACCTCCTCATCAATCACTCCATATAAGAAAGCACACTTTACATCAAGTTGGTAGACCTTGAAGTTCTTGGATGCAGCAAATGCCAGGAATATCCTAACAGCTTCTAGTCTAGCTACAGGAGCAAAGACATCAGTGTAGTCAATCCCTTCTTTGTGTGTATCCTTGAACAACTAGTCTTGCCTTGTTCTTGATGATGATTCCTCTATCATCCTTTTTATTCCTAAAAACCATTTGGTTCCAATGGTAGTCTTCCCATGAGGAAGAGGACAAAGGTTCCAAACTTTCTGCCTTTTGAATTGAAGCAGCTCTTGTTGCATAGCTTCAACCCAACTTCCATCCTTTAGAGCCTCCTCAACTTTCTTTGGCTCTAACTGGGATAGAAAACAAGAGTGAAGACAAACATTTGCTTCATGGGTTTGCCCTCTTGTCTTTACCCCGGAGATAACATCTCCAATGATGTTTGTGGTAGGATGAGACTTGTGGATCCTTAGCTGAGGGATCACAGCAAGTTGCTGAGATAGATCCAAATTTGAGAAATTTAGATCTGGTCTTGAAGATTGATCCTCCACATTATCACACCTATCAAGATTAACTTGATCCAATGAGTGTGTGACATCATTGATGTTGTCATCTATGGTATGGTTATTAGCATCAAGAAATTCTTGATCACTATCACCATCACCATTGTTTTCTTCTGCAATTGAGATGTCTTTATCTGGTTGAGAAGCCTCTGAACTGGAATTTGAAGGCATGCCAGATGTATCAGCTGGATTTGTCATTGTTGTGCTGATAGAAACCTCATTTGCTGAAGTAGTTTCAACTGGAGCTGAAGGTCTTCCTAGCTCAAATCTTGGATCAGGATCACCTGTATTTAAATTTTCTGCAGATCCTGAAACATGCTCACAAGATTTATTAAAACAGTTGGTAACTAAATCAAGATCAAATAGCCAATCCGGACCAGAACCAGCCACACTGGGAGTGTGCTCATTGAAAGTCACATTGGCTGACTCCTCAATGATTCTAGTTCTGAGATTGTATACTCTATAAGCTTTAGCTTGAGAAGAGTATCCAATGAAGTGTCCATCGTCTGATTTCTCAGCAAACTTGGCAACTTGATCTTTGGTATTCAAGATGGTGCAGGGACATCCAAATGACCTGAGAAAACCAATGAAAGGTTTCCTCTTGTGCCAAAGTTCATAAGGAGTCTTACCATGTGTCTTAACTACTAAACTCTGTTTTGCACATAGCAAGCAGTATTAACTGCCTCTGCCCAGAAGGTGATAGGCAGTTTAGAGTCAGACAACATAGTTCTTGCAGCTTCAATAAGTGTCCTGTTTCTCCTCTCAGCAACTCCGTTTTGCTGAGGAGTCCTGGGAGCACTGTATTGTCTTGTAATACCCTTTTCATCACAAAATGTATCAAGGATTTGGTTCTTGAATTCAGTTCCTTGATCACATCTTATGGTTTTGACCTTGTGATCACATTGATTCTCAATCTTTAAGATGAAATTCTTTAGAATCTCAGGAGTCTCATCTTTAGTTCTAAGAAAGAAAACCCAAGTGAATCTTGTAAAATCATCTGTGATCACTAGACAGTATAAGGTCCTTCCTAAACTCATTACACTGGTGGGGCCAAAGAGATCCATATGTAATAAGTGTAGGGGAGTAGTGATGGAGTTCTTTTCCTTAGGCTTGTGAGATACCTTGTGTTGCTTCCCTTTCAGGCATGCAACACAATGATCATCACTTGTAAACTCTTTCTTTGGCATTCCAGTTACCAGATCATGTTTGATTAATTTATTCATATTCTTAAAGTTTACATGGCACATTTTATGCCATAGGAAAGACTCATCACTATTTGCTTTAGATAGAAAGCATGAAACTTCTCCAGAGGGAGATGTTTCTTGCAAATCCATCTTGTACATGTTCCCTTTCCTGGGGGCTCTGAGCAGGATATGCTCATGAGGAATGACCACTCCAGGCTTGAGAACAATGCACTCATGCTCAGTGAAGAGCATGTTATGACTCTGATCACAAAATTGGGATACACTCAGAAGATTGTACCCAAGCTCCTTAACAAAGTTTACCTTCTCAATGCTGAGCTTACCATTTGTGACCTTGCCCCTTCCATAAATGTAACCACCTTCATTTCCTCCAAAAGCAACTGGTCCTCCATCAATTCTCTCAAAATTATGAAGTAAAGACCTATTGCCTGTCATGTGCCTGGAACAGCCACTGTCAATTATCCAGACATTCTTGTTTGTCTTGAGCTGTTCCTGCACAAAGAAAATGATTAGTTACATTTGGAAACCCAAGCCTTACTTGTCTTGGGTTCAGTAAGTGTAATAGAAGGTAATGCAACAGTAATAGATCCTATGGTTGTACAGAGGGGATCTTCAGCTGTTGTTGATGGAGAAACCTCAGTCATTTGGTCTTTCTTAGACTTCCACACCACCTTTGGAGTCTTGGACTTGACCTTCAAAACCTTAGAAGCTTTTGGAGCTTCACAAGTTTTAATGACTGATACTTCGGAAGAATCTACAGTCACTGCAGCAGACTTTAGTGCTTCGGAAGAACTCCTTTTTCCGAGACCAACTTTGCTTCCGAAGGTAATTTCCATTTACCTTCTTCTTTGATTTGGAGCTTCCGAAGGAAACAGACTTTCCTTCCGAAGCTTGAGACTTCTTGAGATTCTTTGAAGTCTTTGTATTGGTCATGTGGATAGTACTTTTAGGATTGTATGGACAATCCTTGGCAATATGAGAAGTACTTTCACACATAACACACAACATTTTCTTCTTCAAAGAAATCTCCTTTTGAGAGCAAGACTGGCTTTGGTCACATCCCTTTCACCTTCATCTTGGTAGATGCAGATACAATCCCTTGGGCTGTGAACTGTTCTTGGAATTTGATGGTCCAGGCTGTGCAGCAGTGGTACACAGCAGCTCAGTCTTCTTCTTTGTACTGAGATGATTTGAACATGAACCAGAACTCTTGGCTAAGAAGCTTTGGTGGATGTCTTCAGTCCTTATTGCTTTGAAACCTGCAGAGATAAACACTTGTTTCTGCTTAGCATCAAAGGTAGCCTTGATTTCTTGAGCCTTCTTTGCTTTCCTTTTGCTCTTCCTGATCAAGTTCTTTCTCTTGGACTTGGTCATCACAGTTAATTTCTTCTCCTCAGAAGGATAGTGGCCCTTGGAGGAATCCTCTTCTTCACTCTTCTCAGAGGGATTCCTCACTATCACTTCTTCATCATCCTCACTTATTGGATCTATGAGAGGAAGCTCATCTTCACAAGTTCCACACCTAGGAGATCTTACAGACAAGATTGTGTGTGGAGGAGCTATCTCATTTGATCCCAGTCCCTGTCTATTTTGATAACAAACCTTATTGTGTAGGGATGAGGATATCATGTTCTTGAAGGTCTCTTCTTCAAGAACACTTTTCTCTGCCAGGGCTTTGCTGATCACAAGCTCAGCCTGGCACTTAGTCAACTTAGTGATGAGATCTTGGATCTGAGTTCTAAAATCTGTATGTTCATGTTTTAGTACTGAAATGGTTTTCTCCAAGTCTTCTATCTTTAACTTGTAATCATTTTCAGACTTTCTAAAATCAGATTTTAATATGTTTAATGACTCAAGATCAGATCTCATCTCTAGGTTGTAGGACCTGTATCTATTTACTTTAGCAATGCATTCAGGGGAGCAAAGATGTTCTAATACCTTGGCTTCATCATGGTCAGCCATCAATGCTTGGTTTGGAGAAGCATCCTCCACCTGAAAACTCCAGTCAAATCCTCCTCTTCAACAGCAACCGCAGCATGTTGCTTTGTCTTCTCAGCCTGAGGGGTATTGTTAGTGTAGTTTGGTCTGAGTTGTGTTTGACCCCCATTTGCTCTAGGTGCCTTACACTCCCTAGCAAAGTGACCCATAAGGTTACAATTGTAACACTTAACTTTGCTTTTATCCAGCCCAAACTTACCACTGGTAGCATTGCTTGGAAATCTTCTTCCTGTCCTCTTGTAGAACTTCTTGGCTCTGTGAGTGAGAAGAGCCATCTGCTGAACTATCTCCATGTATTCCAGGTCATCTGGATGGATACAGTCTAGGTCTTCAAGAGTGAAGAGATAATTCCACAGCTTTCATCTGCAGACACAAAGGCTTGAGAAGAACTTGTCTCTTGGAATGGGCTTCCTTGAGTAAAGTTCTCCCTTGGTGTCTCGGGAAGGTGATGAAAGGACCCTTTTGTGAGTTGTCAGGGTAGCATAGGAGATGATGTTGGGGTTCTATGCTGTCCCTTTCAACCACATGAAGGGCTGAACCCATTTGATTGTTAGAGTTGCCAGATGAACCTTGTAAGTTCATCTCCATCTGGTATCCACTGAGAATCCCATATAACTCTGTCAGAGTAAGAGTTTTAAGGTTCTCAGTCCTCTTGATTACCACACAATAGTGTGTCCATTGCCTAGGAAGTGAGGACATGAACTTCCTTACAATGTCTCTGTTCTCAAGAGGAACTCCTCCATCCACAAGGGTATCCACAATCTCAACATACCTGAAGTATTGTTGGGTCATGGTTTCACCTGCTTTAAAGGTGAAATTTTCAAACTGCTGCTTCAGAAGATCTTTCTTGTTCTCCTTGGCTTCAGAGGAGCCTTCATACATCAGCTTCAGTGCATCCCACAGCTGTTTAGCTGTCTTGCACTTCTTAAAACCTCTGTACACAGAGTTTGGGATAGCAGTCTGAAGAGCAGTCATGGCCTTCCTGTCAATCTCTACTCTTTTCCTATCTTCATCTGAGTAGTTGGCCACATCTTTAGGAATCATACCAGCACCGGTAGCAGAGGGGGTGCTGGGTATGAAAGGTCCATATTCAACAGATTCCCACATTCTTGAGTCAAGAGACCTGATGAAGCCTTCCATCCTCATGCACCAGGTGTCAAAGTCATCAAGAGTGATCAATGGGGATTTGTTCATGGTTCCAGTCTCCATATCAGTCTTTGAGATGGAAGCCATTTGAAAAGTTTAGTTTTTGTGTGTGTGAGGGATCTTAAGATGGTTAGATCTTATATCACGAGCCTGAATGCTCTGATACCAATTGCAGGATCGTTCAAGGGCTTGAACACAATTACAACACAACAACACAATGAGAAGATTAACTAAACTTTAATCAAACAGTGAACTAGGTAACCAAAGGTGATACAAAGAACACAAGTAAAGCAAGAGACAGAACAAGAGAGTATAGTTTTCAAGGGAGCAGTATATTGCTTTCTCAAGTTCTTTTACAAGTGTTACAAAGCAGAAAGAAAGATACAAGAACTTGGAATACTTATACTACAACCTACAGCGGCTATACTATGAAAGCCAGCTGGATACAATTGACTAGACACTAACAAAATCAATTGTAGATCAAAAGGCATATCTGCCTTTTGACCTTGTGACTATGACATGCCATAGCTCACATCCTTATACATTACAAAAAGGATAAAGTACATAAAGTGGAAAGTTTCAGACTCAAGACCTCAATGTACAGTTACCAAAAGCATGGACTTTTCACCAACTCTTGTAAGTTGGTGACTTATCAGAGACGCAGCGGAAAAGGTGCTTTATGGAACAGTACATCAGATAAAGCATGTGTACTAAAAGTCTTCGGAAGAAATCTGTCTTCATAGGTGAAGCTTCGGAAGACTTTGTCTCTTGAAGCTTCGGAAGACTTCATGTTGGCTTCGGAAGATATTGGTCTTGGCTTCGGAAGATATTACACTTAGAGTATTTTCTAATGCTTTGTGTAATTCTTCCGAAGCATTCTTCACTTCAGTACTTAGTGCATGTTGCTGAAACACTTAGGCAGTTTTGGGTTGCATCAGACTTCAGGAATCCTTACAATAATGAAATAAAAATAAAACTACTGAAAGGAAAACCATCACAACAACTGCAGAACTGCTCTTCAGGGTATGAAAACTGAAGGCTTCAGTACTTGAACTCAGTTTTTGTCATCAGTGATGTCTTAAGTCTTTGTACATCAGCTGTTGAAGTCTTCAGTTACTTTAGTCTTCAGCTTGTGATCTTCCAGACTTTGGTCTTCAACTGTTGAAGTCTCAGTACTTTAGTCTGCTGTGATCTTCAGACTTGTCAAACAGGATCAAGTCTTCAAGCAGTTGGTTTTGTGATGTCTTGTGGGACTTAAAGGTTTTCTGACTGGCTAATTGGTTTCTTTGGTCCAACAATTCCCTTTTTTTTATGTGTTTTATATTTGGGAAAATATGTGATGCAATATTCAAATCTTGCTATTTCATTATTATTTATTTCATTCTAAATAACTCAGACATGCTATGTTACTACTTGCAACTATGTGTTCATAGTTGATAAATGATACATTGATCATAATTCATGCACCACGAGAACATGAAAGATATATGGTTTGACACAAACCCATCCCATTTGTTTAGTTGTGCGGTGATCGGACGGAAGTATTCCATTTATAAGGCTTCGTATGCGAACCGAGTCAAGTCAGTCCTTAGGTTTGATTGTGTGGGTTTGTCTTTATGTTACACTATGCATTATAAGTCTTGATATGCCATGTGAATTGATGTTTTACAATCATTTTAATCAATTTATTGAATCAACCTGTGTTACACACCGGCTAATTCATTAGCTGATCGTTTATTCTCACATGATCAGGAATGAGGATTCGTGGATTCTAAATGCAACTTACGATTGTAATTGGTTAAAATAAAGAAATTTCATTATGTTATTAGTTTATTGTATTGTATTGATTGAATTAAATTATTTCAATGAAAATGACATTTAATATTATTTCAACGTATTATTACCATGTGCTATGAGCAATCAATTCATATTCGTCCCCCCCGATGATTCTGCCGTCGGACAGGGTGTGACACAAAGGCCCTCAGATTCCAGTGACTCTTTCTACTGATCAAGCTACAATGTACAAAACCACAAGAATTCATATTGAGGAATCACACTTGATGATGATGACTACTAAAATAAAAGTTGATCTCAAGCTTATTCTTAATCCACTCAAGCACTGAAAATGGATGTGCTAAAAACTTAGAAAGTATGAAACTGCTAAAGCTGTTTGGGATGCACTGCTGATAATGTGTGAAAGCAGTAGTGAAGTTGCTGAAATTAACAAGGATAAGCTTGTTAATCAATATGAAACATTTTATCACTCCAAGGGGGAGTCTATCTCTAAACAACTACATAGATTTATGCAGGTGGTAAATGATTCAGAGATCATGGGGGTACTTATAAAGTCAAAGAACTAAACAAGAATATGCTTCACAGTCTTCTAGAAAGTTGGAAACAAATGTGACGATGCTGAAAAACACTCTTGATCTAGAGATACCACCTTGGACATCATGATTGCCAAGATAGAAGCTCTTGAACATGATAAGAGAAGCAGAAATCTTGGTGGACCAGAGTTATTGAAGCTTATAAATTTCCTATGGACACCCATTCTGTAGAAAATGTATTCGTCGCTGAGGATGATGATTTTCTTTCTCGAGAGAACAAGTGAAGACAACTGGTTTCATTGCAGCTCCACTAACTAACAAGCCATCAAAACCACACAACCAACAGGGTTCTCTGCAACTCCCTTAACTACTCTTGAAGATCCAAGATCAGAAGAGCAAAAGGAAACTTACAATGCCTTTGTTGCTAGCTTTGAAGCTTATCTGGGAGGCAGACTCACTTTTGCTTATCTGATCCAAGAAGACTTAGAAGAAATGGATCAAGATGATGTGGAAGTAATGGATTTGCAGTGGCAAATGGCTATGATTGCAATGAGAGCCAATAAGTTTTTTAGAAAAGGAAGAAAGCTTAGCCTTAATAAAAACACCAAACTTGGATATGACAAATCCAAGGTGAAGTGCTTCAACCGTGGCATGACTGGACACTTCTCTAGAGAAGGTAATGCTCCCAGAAGAAACAACAATTTCAAAGGAATTCTCAGGTTTGTCATCTCCACAACCAAGCACAAGCTTTCACTCCAACAATCACAAACAGTAGTATCATCATCAATAACACCAACATCCTTATGAGTATGAGCCACAATTAACTAATCAAGCTCATGGAAGCAGTCAGTCATCTTCAAATGCTCTTGTTATCAAGCAAGATGGAGTATGTGATTGGAGTCTGTATGTAGAGGAAGTGAAGCCTCAATCTCAAAATCATACACTCATGGCTCACATTAATGATGGTCCATCTCCCATGCCATCTGAGGTTAAATCTAAACTTTGTAGTGATTAACGCATTACTGAACTGCAAGGTTATAAAGAGCACAATCATAAACTGGCTGACAAAATAAAAGAAGAAAAGGTCAAGTCAGAGATGCTTAAGAGAGTTATTAAAGACTTTGAAATCAAAATTAAATCTCTCATCTCTGATATTGAAATATTGCATGGTGAGAAGTACACTCTTGCAGCTGAGAATGAGCAACTAAGTGAAAAGTTAGCTCAATCAAAAGCTGAACAAATACTCACTGAAGTGATTGTTTTCAGTCGAGCTGCAAGAGATGCTTGGCTCACAAGAGGATCCCAAGGATATGTCTGGGATTAGGTATAACTCTTGTCCTCCACCCTACAATGACAACTACACTGTCATGCATGAATCTGTACACTCAAAGAGCAAATTGAACCTAATACTATTGAACCAAAAATAATAGTAAAACAAGTCACAAATCCTCATAACAAACCAAATGTTTACATTGAAAAATAAGGAGAAAATCAAATTAGGTCACCCAATTAAAATCAAGGAGGTTCAGACAAGACAGTGAATGTCATTAATCCATCAAGCCCAATCAAGGCCATTGTCCCCTTTGTGAAATTTGTGCCTAATGTTTCAAAAGGAAATAAGAAAGTTGTGAAGTCACTGAAACATTCTGCTGAAAGTAGTTCAGATAATGAGATTAAATCGCAAAAATTCAAGCAAATCAAACAAGATTTCACTTCCAAAGAAACCCAAGAGCTCACTAATTTCAAAAACTAAAATTCAGTCAGACCCCCAATCTTCAAAATCAATACAAGGAGTAGGTTTTGAAATATGCAATAAGGAGCACGTTAATCAGTTTGAGCAAGAAGTCAAGAATGGGTTGAGGAAATAAAAAAAACCTAAAACAATCAACAAAAGTAGTGTTGTGAAGCAACTACTAAAAAGGCTAATTTTGATTCCCCCCAAAGCCAAAGATTGTGACTCAGTTGAGAACGGGTAACTCAACTAAGTCTACTAAAGCAAAATCAGATTCAAGAAACAAACATATGTATTGTGACATATGTGAAATGTTTAATCACAAAACAGAAGAATGCTTTTTCAATCAATACTATGCTAAATGTGATATTACAATCATTCCACTAAAAATGCTATTTTAATAATATTGTTCAGTCTGTGATATAAAAAATCACAATACATCTCATTGTTACTTCAAGCAAAAAGGGATTGAGAATTCCCAAAACAACCTATCTCAACAACATCATCTGTAAAACCCACAGTGAGAAGTCATTTTCATAATAATCAATCTAGGATGTCTAGATTAGAAAAGACATGAGTAATATGAAGAATTATGGAGAGTCAAAGAAACAAACTACACAACATTAGACAAATGTATGATCTTCTCAAACCATAAATCGTGTTTGATAATCAAAAACGGGTCAGATTTCTTCAAATAAATAAGGACCAAAGGTTCATTATTCCTCTGACTCTTCAGTTGATGTTGATTGAGATGACACAATCAAAATATCATCATAAATCTCCCAAAGCACCTCTCTCTAAATCATAGTTTAGAAGAAAGTATCAAGATGTCACCATCATGGATAGGAACGAGAAACCCAAAACCATTATGGCTTGGCTTCCTGTAGGACGGTTGAAGGGTACTATCTTATAAAATAAAACACAAAGAGGAGAGTGTATAACAATACTTAGCACATCAATTGGGGAACTAGAAACCAGTTTTAGTGAGAACTAAGAAACCCAAGTATTAAAGAGACAGAACAAGAACAACACATGTAGTTGGTTTTGAAGGTTGATGTATATTGCTCTAGTTCCTTACAAGTGTTTACAAAGAAATGATGATAAGATACAAGGACCAGAGATACTATATTACAACCTACAATCGGCAATACTATAAAGCCAACGAATACATGATCTAGACAACAACAAAATCAATGTAGAGTCAAAAGGCAGATTGCCTTTTGACTAGTGACTATGATATACCATAGCTCACATCCTAATATATTACAAAAAGGATAAAGTATATATTGTAGAAAGTTATAGACTCAAGACCTCAATGTACAGTTACCAAAAGGATGGACCTTTCACCAACTTATGTAAAGTTGGTGTCTTATTAGAGTTGAAGCGGAAAGGGGTCTAGCTTTATGGAAAAGGTACATCAGATAAAGCATGTGTTCAAAAGTCTTTGGATGAAATCTATCTTCAAGTGTTGGCTTCGGAAGACTTTGTCTCTGAAGCTTCGGAAGACTTCATATTTGGATTCGGAATATAGTGGCCTTGGCTTTAAAAGATTTCACACTTAGAATATTTTCTAAGGCAGAATGTGAAACTTCCGAAGCATTCCACTTCAGTACACTTGTGCATGCATGCAGGAGAGACTTTGGGTGTTTGGGTTGTATCAACCTTAAATTAAACCTTACAAACTCCCCCAAGGCTGATGCTACTAAAACACTTGAAGACTTCAAATATCAACAGTCCTCATCATGATGATGACCATCCTTTCTTCATAAAATGATCAGGATCACTAAGACTCTCAAAGTGTCTTCTCATGTCAAAGAGATCATGCAAAGGCAGATTGAACATGTCTTGCCATGTGTAGACATCTTCAATACCTTGATCTCTGATAACATGCCATATTTTGTAGTGTATGTCTAGGACAAGAAGGGGGTTCCTGAAGCTAGAGGAGATATTTGAACTGTAGTTGGTGGAGCATCTCTTGTTGCACATCCTCAGATGTTCTGACTCATCCTGAGGTTCGGAGATGGATGCTTCTTTCTTCTTCTTCTTTGGCTTTGGTCTGGAAGACATTCTTTTGCTCCTCTTTGAACCTTTAATGAGAAGACTAGCCTGCAGCACCTGGTTGATCTTCTTTTCTTTCTCAGTTGGGTCTTCCTCTCTCACAGGTTCAGCTTGAGAGGGGACAGAATCCTACTATGGATCAGAAGAGGAAGCTTACTGAGGCTTAGCAGGAGACTAAGGATGTGTTGTCTAAAATGGTTCAACCTTAATCTCCACTTCTGAGGGACCTGACTTGGTGGGGAGTGTAAGTCAGCAAGTTCTCCTCTTTGAATCTTCTACTTGATCATAGTAATGTGCTCATCCACAATGGACAAAGACATAAGGCCAAGTCTCCTTCTAGAGAATCCATACAGCTTCAAGAAGCTTATCATCCTCTGCCTCTCAGCAGACTTCTTCATGCTTTTCTGGATGATGTCTTTTGACTTTGCAAGCCTCTTCCCTTAACTTCCTCTTAGTGATCTTTCTTTCTTTGACTAGCTCAAGTTCAAGCTATTTGAGGTACTTAAACTCAATGTAATCAAAGGGTAAAGGAAGAAGTGCATCAGCCTGGTAGAGGCCTGTGGCATTCAAGTAGTTGATCATGTTGATTTTATTAGTTTCTTTTTCTACCTGAGGTTCTTCTGGAGCCATAACCTCTTGTGCAGGACTTTCTTGAACTGGGGAGAAAGTAGGAACATGTTTGTAGAGTCTTTTCTTTCTCTTTCCTCTTGATTTGAAGAAATAATTTCACATCCTCTGCCTCATTTTTCTTTCCTTTGACAATTCCATCTCAGCTAGTTCATTTAATTTATCTAAGGGGAGGGAAATGATATTATCAATGTCATAATTCCTAGTTTGCAAGTAATTGATCCTGACTCCCCTCACCTCATCATCCTGAATGTCTGGCCTGGGGGCAGCCCTGATAGCAGCTTCCATAAATCTTTCAGACCCAGTAGAGAAACTTTCTCCCCTTAGCTTCCTTTTCGTCTTTCTCTCCTCCTCCTCAATCTCCTCATAAAGTTATTTGTCTTTTACCTTTGTTACTCACGGTAACACCCGGATATCTATTTTTGAAGTCGACGAATGAGGAAAAAAAAGAAATAAAGTCCAAAGTCGAGGGACCAAACTCGCCAAAAAGGTAAAGTTGGAAATATGGTGATATATGTAAGGAGAGGGCAGCCATACTCTCCCCACACACTCACAAATTCAGCCAAAAAGAAGAGAAGGGAGAAAGAAGAGAAAAAGAGAGAAATAGTTGGTTCGGGTTGGTTCGAGCGGGCAAAATCGTTGAGAAGCGAGTCAAATCGAAGCTCTCCTTGTTGCGGTCGGTTGTATGAGTTCTAGGACCCCTCTTTTACATGTTTTTGAATGATTTTAGGACTGGAACACATCAGAAAACCCTTTTTCAAGTTTTTGGGTATAAACCTATTTTTATACGTATGTGTGTGTGTAAGATGCATTTAATGTTGGTTTTCGGGCTTGTGTGTGCTTGAATGGTATTGTGGTATGCATTCCTAAGGTTTAGGATGGCTGATTTGGGCTTAGAATGGGTTTAGATGAGTTTGGAGGTTGAAAAGGGTAGTTTGCATTCGGCTGGAACTGCATTCTGCATCAGCTAGGGCTAGGCGACCGAATGGAGGCCATACGCCGAGTGAGGAGCGATTGGGGTCCATTCGCATGAATGGAGTTCATTCGCACGATTGAGGCTAGTCGCATGGGGAGTCATGCGACTGAGGGTCTAGTGGCATAAGTGCTCATCCGCATGTGTTCATTCGCATGATGCTCAGTCGCATGGAGACCATGCGACTGAAGGGGTCCATACGCCTGAATAGGGCTGTTGCACCCGAGGAGAAGTGTAGTTTAACCTCTGACTTTCGGGGGAAAGTGCAGATGTAAGTTCTAACGTAAAGGTTCCCGTAAGTTCATGTAAGAAGATGATTGAGGCCTTAGAGAGCATGTTAGGCATGACGATGATGATGTTGCATGATTATGCATGTTATGTATGTATGATGTTACCCTGTATGATATGATGACTGTAGGTTATGTTCCATGTTATGTATGTTTATCTTTCCATGGCTTTACGTGTTATGTTAATGAATGAACCAAAGTATTAAGTAACGTAAAACGAAAGATAATGAAAGAGGAAAATGATGAATGAATGCATGCATTAATGAACAAATGAATGTAAGAAGGCTTGCAAGCAAATGTATGGAGGTGCACACCCGATGGAGGTGTTAGCTCAACGGTGTGCGGGTTAGCTACCCCGAAGGATGCACACTGGAGTCCAATCTTGTGATTGACCATATGAATGGGATCCTTGCGCTTGGCCTAGGTGCTAGAATCAGCTTCGTGCACAATGTTCGAGCTCCATGAAAGACCTCAGGCTCAGTTACCCGCTTCGTGCACAATGTTCGGGGTATAGCATATGGCATTGATTCGGAACGGAAGAGAAAAGATAAATGGTGAATGTACTTGCCATAGGTACTGGAGTCAGCTCCGTGCCCAATGTTCGAGGTCTATGAAAGACCTCAGGCCCAGTTACCCGCTTCGTGCACAATGTTCGGGGTAATGTACATGTCACTGGAAGTAATGAATGAACGAATGAAGGTAAGAATGTATGAAAGAATGAAAGTTAACGTTCGAATGATGAAGATGATAATGATGTTATTTGTTTATCTATGAAGTATGATCGCATGAACATAAAGTATGGTTTTAACAAGAGAAAAATATGTTTTATTTATAAAACTAGAACTCACTTAGCAATGTTGACTTGATGTGTTTCCAGTTGGCAGGTAATAGTTGCTGAGGATGGCACGAGGCGGCTACTTAGCTCTTTTGAGATGGCATCCATGTTTATAATACTTTTGTGATGTAATGCAACTGGGGTTTGTAATTGAATTATGATGTTATATTTTGTAAAAGTTCTTATAATGAAACGAGATGTCTATTTTGTCATTTCCGCTGTGATGCTTATGAAATAGAAATGTAATTATATGTTTTATGCTCGATGAGGGTCCAACTGTAAGCGTCCCGGGAACGGGGCCTTACACTCACAGACCATTGGGACTCAGGGTGGAGAGAGCTTTGGCCTTTATTGCTTGGTGTAGCTTCCAAGCTCTGGCTAGAGAGAGGTTAAGATGCACCTTCACCAGCAGGTGTCTCATAAAGGGAATGAATCTCTAGAGCAATTGATGGTAAGACAGGGTTCTTAAGTTCTACCACTGGGCCTTCAGTCAAGGTTTCCCCTATGAAACTAATCTTAGGTCTGACTTAGCATCCTATTGACCAATGATATTTCCTGATTGCCTTAGTCTCCTTCTAAAGCTAAACACTATAGTGATCATCTCTTGATCCTTTGAGCCTGCCTATCAGCTTGTCTAGATTGTCTTTGGTTGACAAGTGGCATGCTAACAAGTTCAAGACTTTCATAGAAGTTCAAAGTCTGAAAGTTGAAGACTTCTTGCTACCCTTGCACTCTTTGAATGACAAGGGCTCTTTTATTTTCATCATACATTCACCCTGTAATGTGATTTGAGGTTCCTTGAGGTGGAGATGACATTGCCCTTGGTATCCCTTCCTCAAAAAGACTTTGAATGAAAGAGTTTATAGAGTCCACATCAATGTGAACTTCAGGATGTTACTTAGTATGGACAGTTGCAAGTGAAGATGGTGAGTCTTCAATGATCATGCTCTGTGAGGCACTGCCAGGTTCTGTGTTTGTGATTACTTTTTCCTCCTTTTTGGTAGCATCATTGTAACATTAGCCCATTTTGGAAAATAGAAACCCAAACACGAATCTGTTTGGGTCAATTTTGGAAAATCAAATACATTAGTTAGCAATTTAATTTATTTTAAGGCTTTAAAAACAATAATAATACTATTTATTCAACTTCCATTTAATCAATTTATGGTAATTTTATGATTTATAGAATATAATTTTATAAATTCATGAAGTTTATTTGTCATTTATGAGTTTTAATTATAAAACTAAAATAAAGGATTAAAATAAAAGATCATTATTTTTACAAATATGTAAGGTCTATAAAGTGCTATTAATATTTATATCACTTTTAAATGTTCAATTAAAATAAATAAACAAATTACAAGTTCTTATTAGATTTATAAAGTCTATAAAAATTAATAAAAAAAGTTGTTAAATTTAAATTAAAATTTTAATAAATTTAAAGTTTAAATTGTAATTATTTTTTATTTATGTAAATTATATAATTTTATATTTATTTCAAATTTCAATCATAACCCCCTTTAAAAGACTTAACTCATCCTTAACACCATTCATAACCTACTCTAACCTCAACTATAAAAGCAAGCCTTAGGCCTCACTTTTCATCTGCTCATTCTCTAAAAATCTCACTCTCGTATCTTTCTTTCATCCATTGGCTATGATCAATTTGAAAAAATTTATTTTACAAGAAATTCAAGAATTCATAATACTAAGGCAATCGTTTATTGCTTTTATATTATACCTTTCAATCATCCTAACATTCAATTATTCCCATGACTTCATGTTCTTACTTTTATTCTTTCTTCTACTAAATCTATTTTAATTTTAATCATTATCATTTGATAATTAAACTTCTAATTTTCACTAACCTTAAAATAATCACTAACATTCTTAAATCAAGCTAACAACACACTAATGTAAACAAAGAATCCCGTTTGCATATAGACGGCTATGCCGCCGCATTCGGTTATTCCACAAGATTATTTTTCTAAATTATGGCTATGCTAAAGTCTTAGAATATTTTTATAACTCAAATGAAGACTAATATACAATATATTGACATAATAAATTGTTCTAACCCGTTTCATGCTTTAACGGTTTTAAAACTGCACATAAGTGCCTTACTACAATTCTGGCAGAATATAATCTTAATTCAACTGACCATAACTTGATTATAACAAACTAAATTTGAGTGAAATCAGACTCCAATGTTAAGTTCATTGAATTACCTTTTCAACGATAGTTTATACGTCTTCAAACTCAATCGCACGACTCAACAACAGCCTTCACAAGATAATGCGTATTTTGGCATCTTCTGTCTTGTGTTGCTTGTTTGACCTATTTACAGGTCTTTTAATAATAATTTTTCCAATGAAAGTTGTGTGGGAGACTTTAAGCTAGTCAAATATAAATTTTTATAATTTTATGAAACCGTTTTCTATTTTAAAAACCTGTTTAAACACGTACGAAACATTTTGTCCAGAATCTAAAATTGTTACAGTAATCGTTTACCAATCTACCTTTCGCTTATTGGCATTCCTAAGCGTCCTAACTTCTTGTAATGTATTCCAAACTCAAGTTATTTTTTATCATTTAGAACATCACCTTCGACTCTTGACATCCAAGCTATCTTATGTACTCTATAATCATCACTATACTTGTGAGTTTTTCAGGTGAGTTCTCCATGCCCGCTTTTTACTTTATTTCACACCTTTTGGGGTGAAACATGTTAACCATATAAACTTACACTTGTAAACATCTTGATACTTGTAAATGCACATGCAATTCATATTTACCTTTTTGTCATGGCCATTGGTATTATTGTGAGTGTTATATGAGATTCATATTTTGTTTACAATCATTAAATATTGCTAGCCTGGGGACATCTTAGATCTATGGGCCTGACAAGCCTATTGGTGCTAAAGCCGATGTATTTCCGGGTCCTGATGACGTATGACTTGTTCATCATGAGAACCAAGTACACTTAGCCAATCTTATAAACTTGTAATCAAGTTGAGGTTTGATTGTAGCTATATGTGTTCTATAAACTTGCATAATTCATAACCATTGACATGAGTTGCTACTTGTAAATCTTTTATATATATGTATGTTTAACCCATGGGAACTCATCAACTTTCAAGGCTAACCTTTTATTTCCAACATGTTTCAGGTTTGATACTTGAGGATCTCTTCATGCTCATATAAGACTTGGACCTAGTATAACAAAATATTTTTTTGCTTTGATTGACTCTATTGTATTGTAATGATTTATTGTCTTGTATTGTTCTATGAAAAATGATATTTAATATTATTCCAACTTATTTAGTTCCTTGTGCTATGAACAATCTTTTCACATTCGTCTGCCCCGATGATTCTGTTGTTGGTCGGGGTGTGACACATTGGTATTAGAGCCATGGTTATAGAGGATTAGGTTATTAGAAATAGAATGACCTAGACTATAACTAAGTACCCTTACACATGAGTCCTCCCATGTATTTTATATGCTTAGATAGGATTTTATGTGCCTTGTGTGTTTATACTTGATTGTGTGATTATATGCCTTATATGTTTATTCTTATACTTTGAATCTTATCAATGAACACACGAACCTTAAATCATATTCTAAGGCATTATATACCTAAATCAAATAGTTTTCAAAATGAGCTTTGAATCTTTATTAGTGGTTTTCAAGTCTCGTCAAAGTCTATGTCCTATAACTTGAAACATGTAAGCGTGATGCATGTATCTCGAGGTGTTCTGTCTAGGAAAGGTATTCATATAAATCCAAATCAACCGATGGATCCGTTTACCTTAACTGGGAATCCTTGGGGTGAGTGTCCGCTTATAGGTACACACGTCTTCATTAAGGTTGTAGTTGAGATAATACTTTGATAAGTCAACGTATTGCTTTGGTTTGTAAACTGAACGTTACACTCGAAACATCTTGTTATTTTTAATCATCTTATCATTGATATTGTCTTCATCGAACTTAAAACTCATTACCCAATTCTCATAACGACCCTTAATAATATTTTTGAATGTCTTCCCATCAAAACCGCACTTAATCTAAAAACTCATTTCAATTATACTCTTATTTTGAACTGAACCATTAATCTTAACAAACACAATATTGATACAACTTTAATTAATGTAACTTTGAAACCTCAATGACATAGGAAACAAGAATCGATCATCTAAGAACCATATCTAAGTTATTTTCTTTGAGGAGCTCTTATGAATTCATATATCCTCAAAAAGTGTCTTAAGAATATTTCTCGTGTTCGTCAAGTTGACTCTCGTATTGATCTGATACTTGGTGCTTCACTCGTGACAAAACATCCTTAGTTGTCATGTAACGTCTAAAATGCAAAAGCTTGTCAACCAAAAGGTGTAAACAAATTGATGATCTATTCACCTTGTCAAGAAACATATGAAACCTCAAATCATGGAATTAAACAAACTTAAGTGTAATGAAATATCATAATTAAACTTATTGAAATTAAACACTCCTAAGAGTTCCCTTGCAAACACAAAATGAAATCTAAGTTTTCAAATAACCATGAAATTAATTTTCTCGTGATTAAATTTCGAAACTAAATTTTCTAAAGTAGGGGAGACTCTAACATCGACCCATTTTGAAAAATAGAAACCCAAACCCGATTCATTTTGGGTCAATTTTAGAAAATCAAATATATTAGTTAGCAATTTAATTTATTTTAATCCTTCAAAAACAAAAATAATACTATTTATTCAACTTCTATTTAATAAATATATGGTAATTTCATGATTTATAGAATAAAATTTTATATATTCATAAAGTTTATTTGTCACTTATGAGTTTTAATTATAAAACTAAAATAAAGGATTAAAATACAAGATCATTATTTTTACAAATATGTAAGGTCTATAAAATGTTATTAATATATGTCACTTTTAAATGTTCAATTAAAATAAATAAATAAATTACAAGTTCTTATTAGATTTATAAAGTCTACAAAGATTTAATAAAACAGAAGTTGTTAAATTAAAATTAAAATTTTAATAAATTTAAAGTTTAAATTTTAATTATTCTTTTATTTATTTAAATTATTTATTTTATATTTATTTAAATTCCAATCATAACCCCCTTTTAAAAGACTTATAACTCATCGTTAACATCATTCATAACCTACTCCTAACCTCAACTATAAAAGCAAGCCTTAGGCCTCACTTTTCATTTCCTCATTCTCTAAAAGTCTCACTCTCATATCTTTCTTTCATCCATTGGTTATGATCAATTTAAAGAATTTTATTTTACAAGAAATTCAAGAATTCTTAATACTAAAGTAATCCTTTATTGCTTTTATATTATACATTTTAATCATGTTAACATCCAATTATTCCCATGACTTCATGTTCTTACTTTTATTCTTTCTTCTTTTAAATCTATTTTAATTTTAATAATTACTATTTGATAATTAAACTTCTAATGTTCACTAACCTTACAATAATCACTATCATTCTTAAATGAAGCTAACAACACACTAATGTAAACAAAGAATCCCGTTTGCATATGGACGGCTATGCCGCCGCATTTGGTTATTCCACAAGATTATTTTTCTAAATGATGGATATGCCAAAGTCTTAGAATATTTTTATAACTCAAATGAAGACTAATATACCATATATTGACATACTAAATTGTTCTAACCTATTTAATGCTTTAACAATTTTAAAAGTGCACATAAGTGCCTTACTACAATTCTAGCAGAATATAATCTTACTTCAACCGATCATAACTTGATTATAACAAACTAAATTTGAGTAAAATCAGACTCCAATGTTAATTTCATTGAATTAAATTTTCAATGACAGTTTATATCTCTTCAAACTCAATCGCACGACTCAATTATAGCCTTCACAAGATAAGTGCGCATTTTGGCACCTTCTGTCTTGTGCTGCTTGTTTGACCTATTTACAAATCTTTTAATAAGAATGTTTCTAATGAAAGTTGTGTAGGAGAGTTTGGGCTAGTCAAATATAATTTTTATAATTTTATGAAACCGTTTGCTATTTTAAAAACTTGTTCAAACTCGTACAAAACATTCTGTCTATAATCTAAAATTGTGACAATAATCATTTACCAATCTACCTTTTGCTTATTGGCATTCCTATGCGTCCTAACTTCTTGTAATGTATTCCAAACTCAAGTCATTATTTTTTACCATTTAGGACATTACCTTTTACTCTTGACATCCAAGCTTTTTTATGTACTCTACAATCATCACTATACTTGTGAGTTTTCCAGGTGAGTTCTCCATGCCCTCTTTTTACTTTATTTCACACCTTTTGGTGTGAAACGTGTTAACTTTATAAACTTACATTTGTAAACATATTGATACTTGTAAATACACATGAAATTCTTATTTACCTTTTTGTCATGGTTATTGGTATTATTATGAGTCTAATATGAGATACATATTTTGTTTACAATCATTAACTATTGCTAGTCTGGCGATGTCTTAGATCTATGGGCCTGACAAGCCTATTTAGTGCTAAAGCGGATGTATTGCCGGCTCCTGGTGACGTATGAATTGTTCATCATGGGAATCAAGTACACTTAGCCAATCTTATAAACTTGTAATCAAGTCGAGGTTTGATTATAGCTATATGTGTTCTATAAACTTGCATAATTCATAACCATTGACATGAATTGCTACTAGTAGATACATGTGTACCTAGTTTAGGAGCTCAAATGTAAAGTTTCTTTCATGTCTTACATATATATGTAACAGAATGGGTATGAATGAAATGTGATGTGTTGATGATGCTTATAATGTTTAATATTTCATTGATTATTATGTGATAACGCATATTGAACTAACTATATAGGTTTGTGGTTGTTTACATTGTTCTTAGTCAATAATGATTGAGAAACATGGTTAAACATAATCATGTAAAGTTCTCACGCGAATGGACCATGCTAATGGACCATACGCATGATTACTTCATGCTAATGAAGCAGTCGCACGACTGAACCAGGAGACTGGATCAGTCGCACGATCGTAACATGAGATCGACTCAGTCGCACAATTGAATCGTCAGTCGTGTAGATGGATCAACCGCATGCTTCAATCGCACGACTGAACCATGCAAATGGTTTAGTTGTGCGAATGGAAAACCCTAACATATAAATACCACTTAATTCGTGGAAAAATGTAACAATTCGAATCCCTACGCACTAAATCGTACCCTAGTCGTCCAGAGACCTAAGATAACCTGTTCCAAGTTCATAGATCATGGTTAATCATTCTACCATGTTCTTAACATTTAGATTCATTCTTGGATTGATTACACTTGCGTTCTCACTGATTGGATCACCAATAAAATAGGATTCCGCACTATTTGGTTTGGTATACACGTAAATCAGTTAGTACTCCATACAGAAATGGTCCTGAAAAGTGATATCAGAGCTTTGGCTCTTGATTTGGGTGTGACTCAATCGATTTTGATATAATATCGTGTTTTTCACTCAAAAACGTAATCTTTTTGTGTCAAACAGTGTTTTCGACTTCTCCAGGTCAAAAAGTTAACGTTTTTCCGGCATACGACAATTAGGGTTAGTGACAAATTCGTGTTTTTGCGTCAAAGTATTCAAAACCTTTGTCTTTGCAAAGACAGCAGCCTCCAGTCGCACGATTGACTCAATCGCACAACTAAACCCATTCGCACCACTCATACGCACGATTGGCTCAGTCGTCCATCCATTCGTACGACTAAAGATCTTTGTTCGCATTGTTCATCTGCACCTGTCCAGTCGCACGATTAAACCATCTGCATTGTTCAATCGCACGAATAGCCCAATCGCACTCTTTCATTCGCACAAGTACAACAGTTTGCTCTAAAAACAAAAGTAAATAGCAATGGAAGATCAGTATTCAGCATTCACCACAGGTAGAGATTCACGAATCCAGAATCTTTTGCTTCTGTAAAATGAAGTGGGGAATCACAATAACCCTCCTAAGCTCATAACGTTAGATGATTACCCACAATGGAAGCAAAGGTTCAAGATCTACCTAAATGGAGTAGACACTAATCTGTGGGAATCAATAGAAACAGGGTATAGCATGCCGGTTGGAGCCGACGGAGTTAAACTTACTTAGGGGGCATGACTGATGGGCAAAAGGTAAAGTACAATATAAAGAAGAAGGTGTATGCTCTGTTAACTCAATCCATTCCTAAGGATATATTCCATCAGTTATTTGAGAACAAGCAAGCAAAGACACTATGGGATGCTCTAAAAAAGCGGTATGACGGGAATGCATCGCTAAAAGCTCTAAAGGCTAAAGAATTGAAGAATGAGTTTGATAACTTCTCATCAATGGGTACATAGAGTCTGGATGACGTTATCGACCGCTTCTACCACTTAATGAGTGAGCTACACACTCATGGGGTTGTTACGTCCATGGAAGACAAGGTGTTGAATTTCGCATATAGATTGCCAGAAAAGTGGGTTTTGTTTTGTGTCAAACCTCAGACAAAATGATATGCTGGCGAAGTGGATATCAACATTTCATTCCGAAGCTGAGAGAGGAAAAGTTGAGGATGAAGTACAGGTCTCCAAAAATCGTCATATGATCAGAACCCGTCACTTTACAACTCAACTCCTCAAGCAAAAACGTCTAGAGCACCACACCAAACGGCGTTTGTATCAAGTTCAACCACTCCGTCTCAAGCAATTACTTCAGGATCTGACACGTCAAGGTCATCTTGCACCCAATACATAGCACCTAAAGCCAATGCTACAAAATTGAAGACCAAGAATCTCGGTAACGTGACTGTAGAGGTAGCAAAGGAGCATATGGATCTCTTAGCAGCTGTCATTCATTCCTATGATGGACTTGTTGCAGAGAAGATTGGAAATTTCCATCTGGAAGATGAAGACTACGAGCAAGTAGACAAGACTGAGCTGGAGCGAATGGATATCATGTGGGCATTGGCAAGTGCTGTCCGGAGGGCAAAGAAGTTTGTTAAGAAGACAGGACAGAATTTGATTGCCACAAAGGATACAACTTTTGGTTTTGACAAAACCAAAGTTACATGTTTTAACTGTGGAGAAAAGGGGCACTTCAAACGTGAATGTGTTAAGCCCAAGAAGACAGGTAATGGTAATCCATTATCATCCTTCAATCATCAAGATAAACCCACAAGTAGTCCTACATCCTCAAGCAAGGATCCTAAGGCCTTGACTGCTCAAGATGACGAAGGGCAAGATTCGACCTTTCGATTTGTATCTTCGGGGAATCCAACATTGCTTGTGTTGAGGGTCTGGACGACGACTCTGCAAGCAAAGGTGAGATAGTAGTTGAACTCGTGATGTCACATAATGAAGAAACTGCAAATGTGGTCGATCACCTAAATGAAGAGGGTTCAAGCACCAAATGTTCAGAATCACCAGCACAACAAGAGTCAGACTCTGCTATGATGGCTGATTCAACCGAATCTGCTCAGGTATGTACCAAAGATCAATTGTTTGATAGTCATGCTTGTATTGAGTGTAATAAATTTAGAGAAAGCATAGACTTAAAATTTTCTAGGTTATTAGATCACAATGATAACTTAGTAAATGATATACAACTGTGCACAGAAGCAAACAAGATTTTAAAACATAATGAGCACAGTTATAAAGAGAAAATAGAACTGTTAAATAAACAACTTAGGGAAACCGAAGTTGTGGCCTTTAACCAAGAAAATGACATTAAGTTCTATTTAATATCACTAGAAGAAACCAAGAAACAAATGGCAGTTTTGGAAGTCGAAGTAACATCACTAAAACAAAAACTGCATAGTTGGACTAGTTCTTCTCACATAGTCCAACACCTAGTGAGAGAACGCAACAACAAGGAGGGTTTGGGTTACAAAGTGGTTCCACTATCACATGAGACCTTGTTGAATGCTAAATGCAAACCAATAAGTTATAACTCAATCATGAATCATGTGGTGTCCACTCCTCTTGTAAGTGATCCAGATTCCACAAGTAATTCCATTGAATCTATCACTAAATAAAAGGAGACCACTTTAAAGTCAAAAGGAAAAATGCCTATCGTTAATCTGGAAGAACAAATTGAGAAGGTTAAGGTAAAGTCGGGTTCAAATACGTCTAATTCAAAACTCAAAAAGACTAAGCAAGTTAACCAAACACATGCATCATGTCTAAGTCCGGATAAACAAAAGAGTAAAGATGTTAAAAAGGTTCAAACAATTAATTTTGTTAAACAAGATAAAACATCTAAATAAGAAGTGTCAAAACCCAAACAAATTAAAGTCACATGAGTGTCACACACTTCTCCACAGAAACAGTCATACAAACATGTCGAAAGTAGATCATGCTACAACTATGGAAAGTACGGACACATCGCGTCTAACTATCCTTACTATCAGACACCTGGGAAGAAAGTTGAACTTCATGATCCTAAACTCAGCTTGTCTAAAAAGAGTTCTATAACCCCACCAAGAAGAGTTAGTGAATATAAAGTTCAAACTGTAAACCAATCGTCGGTTTATCACAAACAGGCCTTACACAAAACTGGCTTATGGAAAGAAAAATCTAGTTCTATGTCTGATAATGAGAACAAAAAGACAAGTGATCGTTCCTCACCCTCAAATGGACAGTGGATGGAATTTATGATGTGTGATGCCTCGGGGTCACCCAGGCTAGTTAAGGCTTGGGTCCCTAACCTTAACTAATGATTTCCTATGAATGTGCAGGGTGTTCGCTATAGTGTTGCCACAAATACCTGGATTGTAGATAGTGGAGCATCTAGGCACATGACTGGAAACCTGGCACTCCTATAAAACAAATAAAAGGAGGTCATGTTTCATTTGCTGGAAACAAAGGAGGTTACATCACAGCTCAAGGGGAAGTGGGGAATCAGAAAGTGAAGTTTGACATGGTAAACTATGTTCAACAACTTCAAAATAATTTGCTTTCTGTCTCCCAAATCTGTGACAAAGGATTTAAAGTAGTATTCGATAACAAGAAATGCTATGTTCTGAAAAAGGACTATGTGATCCCAGAGGACCAAGTCTTAATGTCAGCTTCAAGATATAACGACCTTTACGTCTTGGATCTTGCAAAGGCCTCCATAACATATCATCAAGTTCAGTGCTTCCTGTCAAAGGCTACAGAGAAGGATTCGATCTTCTGGCATAGGAGAATGGGACACATCAATCCACAAAAGATGAACCACTTGATCCAGAATTCTCTAGTGCGAGGAGTAAAGGTCAAAAACTTCCAATTACCGGATTTTTGTGTCACTTGCAAGAAAGGCAAACAGACTAAGAAGTCTCATAAGGAAAAGAAATTTCATTCGATCGAACTTCCTCTTGAGCTTCTTCACATGGATCTTTTTGGTCCAGCCAGTACAAGGAGCTTCACCGGCGACTTATACTACTATGTAGTTACAGATGACTACTCAAGATTCTCTTGGGTAATGTTTTTGAAATCCAAATCTGAAACATTTGAGTCATTCAAAGAGTTAGTAACTACTATAGAGTCTCTCTACAAGCTGAAGGTAAGACAAGTACACTCAGACAATGGTACCGAGTTCAAGAATCAGTGGATGGAGGCTTTCTGCAAAGAAAAGGGAATTATGCACCAGTTCACATCTGCCTACACTCCACAAATGACCGGGGTTGCTGAGAGAAAGAATTGCAGTGTTAGGGATCATGTACTCGATGAATACTAACAGATTTACGCATATACCAAATCAAATAGTGCGGAATCCTATTTGATTGGCGATCCAATCAATGAGAACGCACGTAGAATCAATTAAAGATTGAAACCAAATGTTAAGAACGATTAGCAATCGATCTACTACGATCTTTGAAGTTGGAACAGGTTACTAGAGGTCTCTAGACGGCTAGGGTACGTCTGGGTATCAAAATATCGAAGTGTCATTTTTCCATGATTTAAGTGGTATTTATAGGTTTAGGTTTCTCAATCGTGCGACTGGACCATTTACATGGTTCAGTCGTGTGATTGAGTCATGCGGCTGATCCATTCGCACGATTGAGTGTTCAATCGTGTGACTGAGTCAATCTCATGGTTCAATCATGCGACTGATCCAGTCTCCTAGTTCATTCGTACGATTGGTTCATTAGCATGAAGTTGTCCATGCGTATGGTCCATTAGCATGGGCCAATCGCATGAGAACTTTACATGATTAAGTTTGAATATGTTTCATAGTCATTAATTGATTTAGATATTTTTCAAACAATCATAACCTATATAGTCAAGTCAATAAGTGTTATTACATACCAACCAATGAAATATTCAACACTAAGCACAACCACATATTGTATTTCATTAAGTACCCTTACAATTACATATGTGTAAGACAATACAAGATATTACATTAAGATCAAAAACTAGGGACACATGTATCTACACGCAGCTTGATAGAGACAGCAAGGAAAATGCTAGCAGACTCAAAACTGCCCATCCAATTTTGGAATGAGGCAGTTGCCAATGCATGTTACACTTTAAATCGAGTCCTGGTGGTAAAACGTCATGGTAAGACGTGTTACGAGCAACTTCAACGACGTAAGCCAAATCTAGAGTACCTAGAACCATTTGGCGCACCTTGCACCCTTTTGAAGAAAACTCAGGAAGGCAAGTTCAGCGAGAAGGCTGAAGAAGGAATTTTCCTAGGATACAACATACCGAATAAGAGAGTTTCCAATAACTCAACGGTCAAGTAGAAGTGTGGTGTACCATGGACGTTCAGAGATATACCACACCCCTAGCTGGAAAAGGACCCGCATTCTTTTTCGATTATGATGGATTCTTTAAGTCCTTCAACATCCATCTCTCTACTTCTGAAGATGAGTTAGCAACCAAGTTTACATATGAGGTCTTAAACACACCGCCCCTAGACTCAACAACATCCGACTCCGAAGGCCAGTCTTCTAGTAGCTTCGGGGGAGTACTAGAGGTAAGTGACTCCTATTCTGACGATGAAGAAGTAGAAAATATTCAGGTGGATCAGGAGGAACAGGTTCCAACTACTACAAGTACACACGCATCAGATGTTCATGCCTCTGACAATTCGAAACCCCATACTCCCACTGCCTCAGATACTGAACCTGTGGTTCACAATCTAGATAATGAGGTAATTGTACCCACTACTCCTAGATCTCATCGAAATGTTTATCATCCTCTGGACAATGTCATAAGGGATGTACAATCAGGAGTACAGACAAGAAATCAATTATATTCGGCTGATTATGCCTCGGTCATGGAAAAAGGATACCTTCACGATGGTGCTTATCGATGTTTTGTGTCTCAATTTGAGCCAATATATGTAAGAGATGCCTTGAACGATGAGGCTTGGATGAGTGCCATGCAAGAAGAACTTCTGCAATTCAAGAAGTTAGGTGTGTGGACTCTGGTGGACAGACCTAAAGGTGCTAAGGTCATTGGCACTAAATGGGTTTTAAAATGCAAGAAGGATGACCAACGGATCATTATCAGAAACAAGGCTCGACCTGTAGTTCAAGAATTTCGACAAGCCGAGGGAATCGATTACAACGAAGTATTTGCACCCGTGGCAAGAATGGAAGCCATCCGTATCTTCCTAGCCTATGCATTGTATATGAAGATTAAAGTCTATCAGCTTGATGTGAAAAGTGCATTCCTTCATGGTGAAATCCATGAAACAGTGTACGTCAGTCAACCCGAGGGATTTGAGGATCCGTATCATCGGGATAGAGTTTACAAGCTTGACAAGGCTCTATACGGGCTTCATCAGCCCCCAGAGCCTGGTATGAGAAACTCTCGACTTATCTTGTGTAACACGGGTTTCAAAGAGGAGTGATTGATTGTACATTGTTTATCAAAGAGAAGGATGGTGACTTAGTGCTTGTACAGATCTATGTTGATGACATAATCTTCGGTTCCAAGAACGAAGACTTGGGTAAAGAATTTGAAGCATTATGAAGGCTGAATTTGAGATGAGTGCCATGGGAGAGATGAAATTCTTTGTCGGGGTTACAGGTGGATCAGACACCACAGGGGATATTTCTACATTAGACAAAGTATGTAGGCGATATTCTCAGTCGGTTTGATATGGAGAATGCTTCCGCAGCCGAGACTCCACTTGCTATAAACCATGATATAGCGCCCGACGAGAATGGTGATCTGGTGGATGCTACCATGTACTGAGGCATGATTGGATCTCTCATGTATCTCACTGCCTCACGACCTGACATCATGTACGCAATGTGTCTCTGCTCAAGATATCAGGCGAAACCGAAATTCAACCATCTAATTGGAGTCAAAAGGATATTTCGTTATCTGAAGGGTACCCCAACACTTGGGTTGTGGTATCCTCATGATGATGATTTTGAGCTTACAGCGTATAGTGACTTGGATTACGGCGGTTGCAAAATGAACTACAAATCAACATCAGCGGGATGTCAATTCTTTGGGAGAAGATTAGTCACGTGGCAGTGTAAGAAGCAGACATCAGTTGTACTGTCAACTTGTGAAGTTGAATATGTTGTTGCGGCAAGCTGCTGTTCTCAAATTATCTAGATTCAACAGCAAATGCGGGACTAAGGTTTGAAATTCTCTAACACTCCTATATTTGTTGATAATTCTGTTGCTATAGCCGTAACTAAAAATCCTGTCCAACATCATTTTATTTTTAATTTTTTCTCTTAATTTTATTTTGTTTCAATTTATTTTTATTTCTTCGCCTATTATAATCCTAAAAGTAAAACTTTTCTGGTTTTAGAATTTTAGGGGGAGAATAGGTTAAGTTAGTATTTAACCTCAAAAAAGAGAAGAGGGAGGAGGACTGGCAAGCTAAGAGAAATGAGATCGTATCTGGGATACTGATTCAATGACTATGGAAAATGATAGTACACAGGAACAAATAGTTTGGGACTTTAAAAGAAGAAATTGTTAAAATGCTAAATTCGAAGTATAAGTTTAAGAAGTCTAAGCAAAAAATAAATGGAAAAATGATAGTAAAACTAGCTACTACTAAGGTAATACAGAGAAAATAGACCTAGAGGTTGCTAGAACATTACATGATGTGTTGGTAGATTCAACACAATAGATAAGAAACCTCGTTGGTGATTTCAAGATCAAACTAAGTTGTTCAACAAGCCGTGGGTTATCATCTTATCCCTGGTTAACACAATCAACAGAGTTCCAATAAGGGGTGACGAGCAAAATAAATGCCACAAATATGTGCGGATGACAATAAAATGAGCTAAGCACATGATGAAAAATGCAAAAAGCAATCAAGCTAATAACCTATGTTGTTGGTGTGATCTATGCAAATACAATAAAATTTCTCAAACAAGAAGATAGGTTGTGTGCCCTCTGTTGTGAGGTGGCACTGACCTGAGGATAAGCACAACCTAAATATTCTAGAATTCATTGGTGTTTGCGCCTCTCTATTGTGTTGTGGCACTGACCTGAGGCTTAGCATCTCTTTGAAAGCTCAAGAATAGTTTATTCTTGAATACAACCCGTAGACCGCTCAAAAATCTCCTGAGGAATGTTGATTACCATATAAGCGTGGGATCCACAAATCCTTGTTGAAATATTAAACCTTAAATCATCACCAATATGTGTCAAAAGTCTATGTATGGATTTAAGAGGACAAGTATACTGATATCATCGTGGCTGCAACTCTTGAAAGTCAACACCACTATGTGCATCTTGTGGTACTAGTATGATTTCCTAGATTTCCTAATGACTCTAGATGAAAACAAGAATCTAGCATCAAAGGGTTTTTGATAACATGTCCTGAATGATTTGATTTACTTGTATGATTCCATAATGAATCGTTCCACTTATGGTCAAAATAACTTGAAGCTGCCTGTTCGAGAAATAAATCTGTTAGATATCTATCTTAGGATTTCCACCTCACACAAAATTTTATAAAAATATGTTTTAATTTTGTCTTTTAGTTCTAGTTGTTTCTTTTGTTTAATTTTGTCAGTGTAGTTGTTTAAAGTCTGACTACGTATTGGAATTTTGTCTGGGATCTAATCACCAAAAGGGTCACGTCTGAGGTGGCCAAACAGGTTTTCTAATGTTAAAAGCATCACGTCTAAGGTGATCAAAAGTTTTTGAAGTTGAAATGGTCATGTCTGTGATGATCGAATGGTTAAAATGTTGTATCAATAAGAAACAGGAATAAATGAATGAATGGTCATTAAGTCAAAATCATAAGTAGAGGCCATTCGCACGACTGGACCATGAGTATGGACCAGTCGTACGATTGGACCATACTTATGAACTAGTCAACCAAATGGAGCATGAGTATGAACCATTCACACGACTGGCTTACAAGAATGAGCCAGTCGCCTGAATGGGGTTGATCGAATGAGTTAGTTTCCCGACTGAAACCCAGTCGGCCGACTGAATGTGACCGACTGAGCCAATCTCATGACTGAGATCCAATCACGCAAATGAAAAGAGCAAACGGATCCAGTCACCCGATTGAAACCAGATTCGGTATAAATATGGCTAATGTCCGTCGCATATGTTCATCACTCCTCATTCGCCCAAAAATCACCCAATAGTGTCGTTACTCTGCCCAAATCTGATTAGATCGATTACTTCTCACCACTTAGCTACTGACAAGTTTGTACTTCATCTGCAGGTAATTTGCGACCCAAATCATAGTAAATGTGCGGTGAAAAGAAACCCTAACTGGGCCAAATCAATTAAAATCAAAAAATAAAGTTAACCTTCATACAGACCAAATAAGCGTCAAAATTGGGTAAAATGAAAGGCATACAAAAACCATTAACAATCCTAGGAGTCTAAAGAACCTACACACAAAGTTAAATTGCAAGTATTGACTTAGATTAAGGATAAATGTGTCGAGTAGAGGAGTATGCGACTGGTCACTCTGAATGAACCTCAATCGCACGATTGAACTAGGCGAATGACTTAGTCGACTGAATGAACAAGGCATATGAGCTCAGTCACCCGACTGAAATCAGTCGCAAGATCAGTCGCAGGATCAGTCGCCCGATTGAACTCAGTCGCAGGATCAGTCGCCCGACTGAACTCAGTCGCAGGATCAGTCGCATGCTAAGTCGCCCGATTGAATTCAGTCGCAAACTAAATCAACCGACAGAGCTTTTCGTATGGTTCAATCGCATGATTGAACCAGACTGATCTCAAATAGTTAAAGATGAAATGATTTTTGTTATGTGTAGAACTAATGTGTATGTGTCTTGTGTTACAGAATCATGGCAAATAGGTGGATCATAAACACCAAGAACAATATTTGTGCTCACTTGGACGCCACCACTTGGAATGCTGCCGAGTTTGCTAGTATTATTGCATTCCTAAGGAGATCGAGGATATATCGAGCGATATCTACACCCTGCACACCCTATAGGTAAATATAGCAGGCCTTCTAGGAAGGTGCTTCCGTTGACCCATCGACTGAGCCCTACAGTATACGTAGCACCATCTTTGGCTAGGACATTGAGGTCACAGCAGCCGATCTGAGACGAGTTATGGATTTGGGAGATGATTCTGCCCACCCCACCAGACTACATGCTCTTACCGTAAGGGATGCTTCCTACGGATGAGGTACACTGGGGACATCAATGCAGGTGTGCTCAATAAAAGCAACATGTGTCCCTAGTTCAAGTACCTAGCTCATGTCATTCTGAAGTGCATTGCTTCACGAAAGGGTGGATTTGATGATTTATCGGACCAAATCCAAAATGCCTACGTGGCACTGGTGCGGAATCACCCCTTCAGCTTCTCCAACATGATTTTCTCCTACTTGATCGAGAATATAGAGGCCAAAGGCAAGGAAGGCTTCTGCATGTACCCGAGATTTCTGTAGATGATTATTAATGAGAAACTTCCTTCGATGCCTAAGGAGAGTCATGATGTTGTATCTCTCGAGATCTTGGATGACACCACTCTTGGAAGAATGAAGGTATACAGGGGCAAGCAGGTAAAGCCCCCTGTAAAGAGGCTATTTGGGCACTTGGCTAGAGAAGACTATGTGGCGCCAGCTCGACAAAAGTGGTGTCACGAGGATAGTGACTCGGATGTAGAGCAAATTGCTCTACCCTCTGATGACTCTGATGGTGATGATCATGATGCTGATCATGGAGGGGATGATCAAGGTGGAACCGAACCAGCTTTTATTCACCCAGACTTCTGGATGGAAGAGGAGGAGTCTGTGGAAGAGTCTCCGGTGCGAACGGTGGGGGGCCGAGTCGTAGCCACAGAGAGAGGTATTAGGGTGGTTGGTGGACGCCAAAGGGAGTCCGGGGATGTTGTTGCTGCTGATATAGATCCATGGTATACACGTAAATCAGTTAGTACTCCATACCGAAACGGTCCTAACACTACTTGTAAATCTTTTATATATATGTATGTTTAACCCATAAGAACTCACCAACTTTCAAAGTTGACCCTTTATTTTCAACATGTTTCAGGTTTGATACTTGAGGATCTCTTCGTGCACATATAAGACTTGGACCTAGTTTAATAAAATATTTTATTTGCTTTGTTTGAATCTGTTGTATTGTAATGATTTATTGTCTTGTATTGTTCTATGAAAAATGATAAATAATATTATTCCAACTTATTTAGTTCCATGTGCTATGAACAATCTTTTCACATTCGTCTGCCCCGATGATTCCGCCGTCGGCCGGGGTGTGACAATCATCCACTTGCAAAGATGAGCTAGACGTTAGGTCAACCACATTCACAAGTTCTTGTGTTCTTGGTTGAGCTCTTCTTAGAGGTCTCCCAACTAGTTTTTCCTTGAGATATGAAATCTCAAGTTGCTGATCATTGACCTTGTTTTGCATGGTAGTCACCTGAGATTCAAGGTGTCTAACCTTGGAGACTAGATAGGTGCATGTTTGTGACAGTTTTTTGCAGCTTTAGTCTCAGATTCCCCTCCTCTTCATGAGAAGAATCATTAGGGGATGAGAGAATTGGACCAAAGTCTTCTTTTTCACCACCAGTATAGAGTTCTTGGCTGTTGGATTTCCTCTGCTCAATGACAGCTTTAGTTGAAGTGTCAATGGGCTAAGTTGCCATGGTTGAGGTCTGAATGATGTAATCAGTTGCTAAAGTGAGATCCTCTTGCATATGGATCTCCTGAACAGGTTTAGAAGGATCCACCTTAGTGATAGGTGACTGATGTGGGCTAGACACAGGTGAGTCAGGAGCACTCATCTCTCTTTGAGTTGGGGAGGAATATAGAGACTCATTATACTCACTGAAACCTAAGTCCTCATCAATATAGAAGTCTAGGATAGGAATGGGTGGGTTTAAGTCTAAAGTTTGGGAATGGTAGTCGTCCCCTAAAGGTTGTTCACTTGAGTGTTGAGACTCAAAGTGAAGGCTTAAGGCAGTTGGGCTTGTGAGCTCATCAGACTAAGCATGAGGAACCTTAGGACTAATCTTTGAAGTAATGGGAGTTCTTTACTCCTCTGGAGAAGTGGGAGCTCTAGTATCCACTTCCTCCTATATGGATAGTATATGGGGGCCTGCACAGACTCAATAGCTTGAGAAGGGGTTTGTTTTGCTTTTCTTTTGTAGGTTTGGGTAATTTGGGGTCTTTTAAGTGGATGAGAAGTAGAAGGTGTGGGTTCAACATTAGCTTGTGTTTCTAGGTTGTCACCCTGAGCAATGAGCTTTAACATTTTAGGGACAAGGGTTGTTCCTACCCCTAATAAGCCAACAATTGGCTTCTTTAAAATCTTAAAGATGTCAGGCTTCATCTGTCCTATTAAAGAATATTACCTGTTTCCCTCAACTGTGAGCTCAATTCACAATTGAGAATGTATTGAACATATCTAGGAAACATGTAATACTCTAAGGAGACCAAGCTAACAAGCAGATTTGTATAAACAAATTGAGAGTACCTGAACTTGACCCCCTGAACCATCACATGCACTATGAAGAAGAGATATTCAAGAATCTGGTCCCAACCCCCATGCTTATTGGATAAGTTGTGGATGACCATATGTAGCAAGTACTTCCACTAGGATGAGACCTTCCCTTTCCTGAAGATCTTTACAGAGAAATCTCCCTCATAGTCCATCTGCGCAAAGGAATGATTAACAGCTTCCTTTAGGAAAGACAACTCACCTTCTTCATCATCCAGCTCAAGATAGGTGTTGATGATGGCTGGAGTGATGAAGATTGTCCTCCCCTACACTATGGCAGACAGTTCCTTCTCCCCATTTAGAACAACCTCTTGACAGGTTTTCCAAAATTCAAGCAGATGATCCTCATTAATAACAGGATCGATGGTCAAGGAGGTGAAGTAGTTAGATAGAGTAAAGAATTGTCAAACCTCTGAGAAGTGTGGATCTTTCTCAGAGTTTAACAGAGCAACGTGGTTGTGTTGCCTATGTAACTGCATGGAGAAATCTGGGTCATTTCTTTGGTTAAGGTTGGCCATTTTAGAAAGCTTAAAGGTTGAGGAAAGATGAACAAAGGTGGTTACTGAGAGAAATTTTAGGAATTTAGGTTTCGAGGAAAGATGAAGATGATAGAAAGAGGGGGGAACCATTGGGTTATATGTGACAAGGATTTAAGACAAAGTTAATGAAAGAGGATAAACTTTGAAATCCGGATGTCAGTCCCACCTCTAAAAAAGTAGTTTGCTTTTTGCACAAAAGTAGTTTCCTTGGAAGTTGAAAAAGCTTTTGAAGGTAAATTGTCTTCGGAAGATTTAATGAAAAAGCTTCCGAAGCCAAAATGACTTCGGAAGAATTTCCTAAGATTTTTAATAAAATTTCTTCGGAAGATAATTAAGACTTGGTCGTTTTGTTCGACTAAACAAAGCTTCCGAGAGTTAATTTCCTTTGGAAGGGAATTGTCCTTGAAAACATATAAATGCCTAAGAGAGATTTTAAACTTCGGAAGATATTTCAAAAACTTCTTCCAAAGGAAAATTACTTAGGCAGTTTTTTGTTTTGAAGGCATAAGTTTCTTCCGAAGATATAAACATATCTTCCAAAGGATCAAGATTTTTCAAAATTCTAAGGAAAGTCTTCAAAAGGTTTTCATCCAAACAAACAAGAGCTTATGAAGGTGATAAACTAGACAACTTTGGACACATAGATATTAAGAAATAATATGAATTAGTTTTAAGAAAGAAACTACTCAAAGTTAATCATTCCAATGGCTGATATTAGATACTTAAATCTATGTCATCAAAGGTTTTTGTAAATAGATCAGCATATTATTCATTTGTGTTAACTTTAACTAGTTTAATTAATCCCTTTTCAATTATCTCTAATTAAATGATACCTGATATTGATGTGCTTTTTTCTTGAGTGATGCACACGATTCTTTGTGATAGAGATGGCACTGTTGTTGTCTATGTGAATGGGAGTCTCCATGATACTTTGTAACACCCGGTTATTTAAAAAGTCAAAGAAAGAAAAGAATAAAAGTGGAGGAAAAGTGTAAGGCCCCGTTCCCAGGACGCTCACAGCTGGTCAATCATCACACATAAAACATATATTTTCATTAACTTAAAGAAACTATTGCAGCGTAAACATTTAAACATCCATTTCATTATAATCACTTTTGCAAAATAATACATCGACTGGTTACAAAACATCATCATTTGCATTACATCACAAAAACGACATAATTCTATCAAATGGATGCCATCCAAAAAATGCCAAGTAGCTACCCCGTGCCATCCTCAGCAATGTTCACCTGCCCACTTGAAAATGCATAAAAAGTTAGCGTTGTTGAGTGAGTTCTAGTTTTAGAAAAACATTGCATTACCTTCCATTCATTAAAACATTTTCATTACAATTGCACATGATCACACATCGTACATACATCAAGGTAATATTTATTATCTTCATCATCGTTCGTTTAGTACATTTCGCACGTTCGCACATATCGCACATATCACACGTATAGAGTGGTCACTAGGACACACTCCCCCTGTGTGTGTGAACTTTTATGGGTTCGCCAAGATCGCAAGCTGTATAACACACAGTAATTAGGAAATCACACGTTATTGGAGTAGTCACCGAGACTGAACTCTTCCTGTGTGTATGAACCCTTATGAGTTAGCCAAAGTCTCACGCTATAGACACACACAAGGTAACAACTCTCAATGAGTTGTAAACCTCCCTTCATATGCTTGCAAGGCTTTTCATTCGTTCGCTTATTATGTTCCACTTTCATTATCTTAATCTTTCACTTCGTTAGATAACACTTTACATTCATTAACAATATCACACCACGTAAAGTCACATCATCATACGTAATAAGGAACATAACAGATCATATCATAGATAAGCATAACCATCAATCATACATCATCATACATCATCATTCATCATACATCATCATACATCATCATACATCAATCATTCATCATACATCATCATCATCTATCATTCATGCCCATCACATCATCTATGACCTCAAAAGTCAGCTTACATGAACCCTCGGGAACCTCCCAAGTCAAAACCTACATTTGCACTTTTCCCCGAAATTCAGAAAAATAAAATAAGTCTTCATCCGCATTTCCTATTGTTCATTCGCATTTCTTATGTTCATCCGCATTTCTTTTGTTCATCCGCATTCCTTATTGTTCATTTGCATTTCTTTTATACATCTGCATTTCCTTTACTCATCCACATTTACTCCAGTCGCATAACTTTCATCCGCATTAGTATGTTGTTCATCCGCATTAACTTGTTGTTCATCTGCATTTCTTGTTCATCCGTATTAACTTGTTCATCCATATTAACATGTTAATCCGCATGAACTTATTCATCCGCATTAACTTGTTCATCTGCATGAAATTATTCATCCGAATTAACTTGTTCATCTGCATTAACTTGTTCATCCCCATTAACTTGTTCATCCGCATAAACTTGTTCATCTGCATTAACTTCCAGTCACACAACTTTCATCCGCATTTCCTCTTTCTCATCCGCATTAGGAATACTTAAGCAGTTATTCTAAAACTTAGGCGTAAAAGCCCAAATTGGGCGCATGAGCAACCCCATTTGCACCTAAACATCAGATTTCAGTCCCCAAACCTCATCTATCATGCTCTAAGCTTAAATCTTACACTCTAAGCCATAGAAACACAACCATAACATCATAAAACACATACATAGCCCAAAATCAAACCCCACCCGCAACATACACACATACATACATACATACATACATACGGGTATAAACCTAACTTTTATAAAAAGTTCATACATGCATTTCCAGCCCTAAAATCAGTTAACATGTAAAAGAGGGGTTCTAGAACTTACCTTTGTAGCTCTTTAGGTAAGACTTCTTCAAACCCATTTGTAAATTGAGCTCAAACACCAAAACCCACCAAACACGAACAACCGAACACACGCAACATACATAAGCACCCAACCGAGGATAAAACCAGTTAAGAACATCTTAAACACACGAATTCTTACCTTGAATTCAATCTTCTGCTCTTGTTCTTCTTCAAAATCCGAATTCTGCACTTTCTCTCTCTAAAGCATCTGAATGTTGAGTGTGTGTGTAGGTTCAAGGGAGGCCATACCACCTTTATCACCAACTTTTACACTTTTTTGTCCTTTTGGACACTTTTTACCCTTCAACTTGGGTAAAATATATTTTCTTTCTTTTTCTTCATTTTATTCTTCTTTCTTTGTCTTTTATAAATAACGGGGTGTTACAAGTCCACCCCCCTTATTTAGGTTCGTCCCCGAAACCTATTATTCCTCAAACAATCATGGGTAATGTTTTCTCGTCTCTTCTTCAGTCTTTACGTAGACTCAGATCCCTTTCTGTGCTTCCACTGTACATGCACAAGAGGAACAAGTTTATTCTTACCTCCTCTCTTTACGATCAATGATCGCCACTGGTTGCTCCACATAATTGAGCCGTTCATCTACCTCGATATCTTCCAGTGGTACAATCATGTCCTCGTCTGCTAAACACTTTCTCAGATGCGATACATGGAATGTCGGATGAATTCTACTTAACTCATTTGGTAACTCCAATCTATAGGCCACCTCTCCTACTCTAGCAATGATTCGGAAAGGCCCTATGTACCTTGGGCTCAGCTTGCCCCGCTTTCAGAACTGAATGGAACCCTTCCAAGGTGAAACTTTCAACATAACCTTGTCACCCACCTGGAACTCAATCGGTCTACGTTGTTTATTAGCATACAACTTCTGTCTATCTTTGGTGCCTTCATAAAGGCTTTGATCCTATCCAGTTTCTCAGTCGTAGCCTCGACCACTTTGATGCTCCCTAACTCTTTATGGTCGATATCACCCCAACACACGGTGTGTTCTGTATCTCCTACCGTATAGCATCTCATAAGGAGGCATACCGATTCTACATGATAATTGTTGTTATATGAGAACTCAGCTAACGGCAAGTGGTCATCCAAACTTCCTCCAAAATCGATGACACACGCTCGAAGCATATCCTCTAACGTCTGAATGGTCCTTTCCGACTGACCATCTGTCTGGGGATGATAAGTCGTGCTAATGTGTAACCTGATTCCCAAAGCATCATGGAATTTCTTCCAAAATTTGGATGTAAACCGAGTGTTGCGATTAGACACAACAGACACTGACACCATGACGAGTTACAATTTCTTTGTTGAACAGATCCGCCAACCTCTCGAATGAATATGTCTCGGGGATCGGTAGGAAGTGAGCACTCTTCATCAAACGATCAACTATCACCGTATATGGCATCATACGCTCGCGCGGTACATGCCAGCTTCGTAACAAAGTCCATGGTTATATGTTCCCACTTCCACTCCAGTATATCCAAAGGTTGGATCTTCCCATACGGCTTTTGATGCTCGGCCTTCACTTGTAAACAAGTAAGGCATTTACTCACATACTCCACCACATCACGCTTCATACCCGACCACCAATAATCTTTCTTCATGTCTTGGTACATCTTTGTAGCACCAGGGTGAATAGAGTATCAAGTCTTGTGAGCTTCATCCATAATATTCACGCGTAGATCCCCAAAACGAGGAATCCACATCCGCTCGAATCGGGTCTTAACACCAAGTGTGATTTCACCCAATTCCGCGACCAGACCTCTCATTCTTTCGAAGTTAAGATGATCTTCTTTCAATGCCTCATCCTAAAACTCCTTAACTTGCTTCATCACATCGAGGTCATGATCAACCGGTAAGCTTTCACGCGAATCGGCTCTGGTCTCTCCTTTCGGTTAAGGGCATCTGCCACCACGTTGGTTTTGTCCGGATGGTAATGGATCTCACAATCATAGTCTTTTATAAGATCCAACCATCTCCTCTACCTCATGTTCAGGTCCTTCTGCTCGAAGAAGTACTACAAGCTCTGTGGTCAGTGAATATGGTGCACTTTGTACCGTATAGGTAGTGCCTCCATATCTTTAACGTGAAGACCATAGTTGCTAACTCCAAGTCATGAGTAGGGTAATTAACCTCATGAACCTTTAACTGTCGGGATGCATAGGCTATAACTATTCCCCTCTGCATTAACACACACCCCAACCCCAAGTAAGAAGCATCAGAATAAACCACCAGATCTTCACTTCCAGCGGGTAATGACAGAACAAGAGCTTGACTCAACCTCACCTTTAACTCCTCGAACGCCTTCTCCCGAGCTTGACCCCATACAAACTTTACACCTTTTCGGGACAACTTGGTTAGTGGAGAAGCGATCTTAGAGAAGTCTTGAATGAATCTTTTGTAGTAGCCCGCAAAACCCAAGAAACTATGAATCTCGGATGGCGTCTTTGGAGACTTCCATTTTATCACTGCCTCCACCTTTGTCGGGTCCACCATAATCCTATCAGGATTCACCACATGACCCAAGAACTGGACCTCGCGTAGCCAGAATGCGCACTTGGAGAATTTAGCATACAACTTCTCCCTCCTCAACATCTCCAAGGCCTCTCAAATGTGACCAGCATGCTCATCCTCGCTCTCGATAAATCAAGATATCATCGATAAACACTATCACTGATTTATCCAACATCGGTCGACACACTCGATTCATCAGATCCATAAAAGCAGCTGGCGCGTTGGTCAACCCAAATGACATAATGAGGAACTTGTAGTGAGCATAACACATGCGAAAAGCTGTTTTAGGAATATCCTGCTCTTTCACATTTAACTGATGGTAGCCAGATCAAAGATATATCCTTGAAAACTAACTGGCACCTTGAAATTGATGAAATAAATCATCAATTCTCGATAACGGTTACCGATTCTTTACCGTCAACTTATTCAGCTCACGGTAGTCGATACACATCCTCATGCTACCGTATTTCTTCTTTATGAATAAGACCGGAGCACCCCAAGGAGAGATATTCAGTCTAATAAACCCCTTATCAAGCAGCTCTTGCAATTGCTCCATAAATATTTCATCTTAGTCAGAGCCAACCGATACGGTGCCTTGGCAACCAGTTGGCACCTGGTATCAGATCAATCTAAAACTCAATCTTTCGATGAGGTGGCACTCCTGGTAAGTCTTAGGGAAATACATCTGGAAAGTCACACACAAGCGGTACATTGGAAAATTGTGCTGTTGGCATGTCCACATCCTTCACATAGGCCAAGTAGTCACTACATCCATGCCTCATGCACTTCCCGCCATCGCCATCGAAATCACTTTCGGGATCATCGTGACTCGATCACCATAAACCGTCACCGAACTCCCGTCAGGAGCTGTCAATCGAATCATCTTCTTGCGACACACGATGTTCGCCTCGTAGTCCGCTAGCCAATCCATCCCAAGAACTACATCGAAACCACCTAAGGTCAACACAAATGGTCTAATAGGAAACTTATGATATTCTAATTCTATGTCACAACCTTCCATCATCTCATAAATCCTGGTAGACTTACCTATGGCAGTTTCTACATCAAAGGGCGCATCTACACTCCTACTAATAACAGACAGTTTAGTACAGAAAGCAGTAGAAATAAAACTTTTACTAGCACCAGAATCGAATAACACAGAGGCTAAAGTTTGGTTTACCAGAAACGTACCTGACACAACATCAGGGTCCGTCCTAACCTCCTCCTACATCATCGTGAAGGCTCTGCGCTTGCCTTCTGTCCTTCAGTTCTGGTCACCTTTCTTGCCCCAGAACTCTCGTCTCTCGACTCTTTACAGTCCCTACTTATGTGACCCTTTCCGCCATAGTTATAACACCTCTTCACCCCAGACTCTTTTGCCAGATGACCGGGCCTCCCACGCTTGAAGCAGAGGTTTGATCCCCACCTACACTCTCCAGTATGCCCTTTAGCACACTTACCACACTACACGCCGGTCATCCGTCCTGGCAACCTTTCTGTTTGAAGTGTAACCCTTACGTTCAGCCCACTTTCCATTACAATTCTTGTCGCCGCTACCTTTCTTGTTCACCTCAATCACAGTTGTCTCCTTCACCACCCTAATTACCTCAGTCACCATAAACAACAGAATCATCTGCATAACCTATTGAACTCCCTCAGCGACAGCCTCTTTCAGTGTGGTCCTCAGACTAGCACTATCATCACCGCCTTCCAGGTGATCTCGGGATCTTCAAGTGCCATTTCAGCAGCCCTAGCCATGCTCCTCGTGGCACACGGTCCAGCACCACGTCCACCACAACCTTCACTTGACGAAACCTTCGGAGATCTACCACCGGCCATCCTCAACACACACTAAAAGATTCAAACACTAACATAGTCATTCAAGGGAACAACTCAGTTTATGTCAAGTATAGTAAGTCCCTAATTACAGTTGCCAGTTGTAATTAGCCACTTACTTTACTTTTCATACCCCAAGCACTTCTTATCCTGACTACATCAGTATCTAAATCTACAAGCAGCACATAAACCACATAACATGCGCACGTAATACCGGTTAACATTAAGAAAATACCTAATGGCATGCAGCTACTTAGACTGGCATCCCTTCCCTTTCCGTCCCATTTTCAGTTTAAGTTAAGGTTTATTTTGAAATTTTACCCATTTCACTTAAACTTTGGCTATGATACCAACTTGTAAGGCTTCGTTCCCGGGATGCTCTCAGTTGGTCAATCATCGCACATAAAATATATATTTTCATTAACATAAAGAAACTATTGCAGTGGAAACATTTAAACATCCAATTCATTATAATCACTTTTGCAAAATAATACATCGACTGGTTACAAAACATCATCATTTGCATTACATCACAAAAACAGCATAATTCTATCAAATGGATGCATCCCAAAAATGCCAAGTAGCTGCCCCGTGCCATCCTCAGCAAGGCTCACCTGCCAACTAGAAAATGCATAAAAAGTCAGTGTTACTGAGTGAGTTCTAGTTTTATAAAAACATTGCATTACCTTCCATTCATTAAAACATTTTCATTACTATCGCACATGATCACACATCGTACATACATCAAGGTAATAATAATTATCTTCATCATCGTTCATTAAGTACATTTCGCATGTTTGCACATATCACACGTATGAAGTGGTCACTAGGACAGACTCCCCCTGTGCGTGTGAACTCTTATGGGTTCACCAAGATCGCATGTTGTATAATACACATTAATTAGGAAATCGCACGTTATTGGAGCAGTCGCCGAGACTAAACTCTTATAGTGTGTATGAACCCTTATGAGTTAGCCAAAATCGCATGTTGTAGACACACACAAGGTAACAACTCTCAATGAGTTGTGAACCTCCCTTCATATGCTTGCAAGGATTTTCATTCATTTGCTCATTATGTTCCACTTTCATTATCTTAAATCTTTGACTTCGTTAAGATAATACTTACGTTCATTAACAATATCACACCACGTAAAGTCATATCATCATACGTAATAAGGAACATAATAGATGATATCATACATAAGCATAACATCATCAATCACACATCATCAATCACACATTATCATGCATAACCATCAATCATACATCATGACACATCAATCATTCATAAAATGTCATCATCATCTATCATACATGCCCATCACATCATCTATGACCTCAAAAGTCAGCTTACATGAACCCCCGGAACCTCCCAAGTCTAAACCTACATCTGCACTTTTCTCCAAAATTCAAAAAAATAAACTAAGTCTTCATCCTCATTTCCTATTGTTCATCCACATTTCTTATGTCCATCCGGATTTCTTTTTTTCATCCGCATTTTTTATTGTTCATCTGCATTTCTTTTACTCATCCGCATTTCTTTTACTCATCCGCATTTCCTTTACTCATCTGTATTTTCTCCAGTCGCATAACTTTCATCTATATTAGTATGTTGTTCATCTGCATTAACTTGTTGTTCATCTGCATTTACTCATCTATATTTCCTCCAGTCACATAACTTGTTCATCCACATGAACTTGTTCATCAGCATAATTTGTTCATCCGCATGAACTTATTCATCCGCATTAACTTGTTCATCCGCATTAACTTGTTCATCCGCATTAACTTCTTCATCCGCATAAATTTGTTCATCTGCATTAACTTCTAGTCGCACAACTTTCATTCGCATTTCCTCTTGCTCATCTGCATTAGCAAATGCAGATGTGTTAGACTCAGAGGGTCATCCGCATTAGGAGCATTTAAGCAGTTATTCTAAAACTTAGGCGTATGAGCCCAATTTGGGCGCATGAGCATCCCCATTCGTGCCTAAACATCAGATTTCAGTCCCCAAACCTCACCTATCATGCTCTAAGCTTAAATCTTACATTCTAAGCCATAGAAACACAACCATAACATCATAAAACACATACATAGCCCCAAATCAAACCCCTCCCGCATTCTTACCTTGAATTCGATCTTCTGCTCTTATTCTTCTTCAAAATCCGAATGCTACACTTTCTCTCTCTAAAACATCCGAATGTTGAGTGTGTGTGTGTGTGTAGGCTCAAGGGCGGCCATAACACCTTTATCACCAACTTTTAAACGTTTTGTCCTTTCGACACTTTTTACCCTTCCACTTGGGTAAAATATCTTTTCTTTCTTTTTCTTCACTTTTATTCTTTTTTCTTTGTCTTTTATAAATAACCAGGTGTTACAAAAAGAAAGAAAAGATATAATAACCAAATTTATGGGTAAAAACTGTTAAAAGCACAAAACTTTTAAAAGGTTGGTGAATAAAGGTGATGGCCGCCCATCACCCTCTCTTCACACCTTTCATTCACACATTTTAGAGAGAGAAAGAAAAGAGCAGAAATTTTTCGGGACCTTGAAGAGCAAGGTTAGAAGATCGAATTCAAGGTAAGAATTCATGGTTTTTGAGTGTTCTTAACTGGCTTATCCTTGGTTGTATGCTTATGTGTGTTGTATGTGTTCGGGTGTGTGTTTTGGTGGGTTTCTAGACGGTTGAACTCTGTTGCAAACGGGTTTTTGAAGAAGCCATAACTAGATGTTGCAAAGGTGAGTTCTAGATCTCCCTTTTTACTTGTTTTTAACCACTTTGGGGCTAGAAATGCATGTATGAACATTTTTATAAGTTGGGTTTTATACTCATATATGTGTATGTGTGTATGTTGTGGGTGGGGTTTGATTTTGGGCTATGTATGTGTTGATGATGTTTTGATTGTGCTTCTAAGGCTTAGAATGTAAGATTTAAGCTTAGAACATGATAGTTGATGATTGGGGACTGATTTATGATGATAAGTTGAATTACACTGCTCATGTGCCTAAACAGTAGCCCATGCGCCCAACAGAAATAACTGCCTAAGTGTCCCATGCGCCCAAAACCTCATGCACCCAAATAGTACTCATGCGCCCAAATAGTACTCATGCGCCTAGAGTTAACTGAATTTGACTAAGTGTTCATATGCCCAGATAGCTCATGCGCCTGTATAGTGCCCATGCGCCTAGAATTGCCCAGAATAGACTAAGTGTTGCTCATATGCCCCAATAGTGCCCATGCGCCTGAAAGTTTCCCATGCGACTAAAAGCCATGCCCCTGCATAGTGCTCATGCGCCTGCATAGTGCTCATACGCCTAAACACTTAGATTATTTTTCTGATTTTCGGGGAAAAAGTGAAATGTAGGCATTGACTTGGGAGGTTCTCAGGGGCTATGTATGTTGAATTTTTTAGGTCATAGATGATGTGATGAGCATGTATGATCTAATGTATGATTGATGCTTATGCATGATTGATGTATGATGATTATGTATGATTGCATGTTATGTTCTGTTGTTCCTTATTACGTATGATGATGTGTCTTTACGTGGTGTGATTTTAATAATGAACTTAAAGTATTATCTTAATGAAGTGAAAGATTTAAGATAATGAAAGTGGAACATAATGAATGAATGAATGAATGAAAAGCCTTGCAAGCAAATGAAAGAAGGTTCACAACTCATTGAGAGTTGTTAGCTCAACTGTGTGTGTCTACAGCGTGCGATTTTGGCTAACTCATAAGGGTTCATACACACAGTAAGAGTTAAGTCATGGTGACTGCTCCAATACGTGCGATTTCCCAATTACTGTGTGTTATATAGCGTGCGATCTTGGCTAACCCATAAGAGTTCACACACACAGGGGGAGTCTGTCATAGTGACCACTCCATATGTGCGATATGGGGTCCTTGTCGCTTAACCCTAGATGAAATTGCTTGGTGCTCTAGAGTGGGGTTAAGTACATGACAGGACCTAGATAGAAGTGAAAGATAATAAATGTACGAAAAGTGCGATAAGTACGAAATGTGCGAAACGTGCGAAATGTACAAAACGAACGATGATGAAGATAATAAATATTACCTTGATGTACGTATGATGTGTGATCACGTGTGTTAGTAATGGAAAATGTTTTAACGGATAAAAGGTAATATAATGTTTCATAAAACTAGAACTCACTCAGCAACACTGACTTTTTATGCACTTTTCAGTTAGCAGGTAAAGGTTGCTGAGGATGGCGCGGGGCGGCTACTTGGCTTGTTTTGGATGGCATCAATTTTTATAATACTTTTGTGATGTAATGCAACAAGTATTTTTTAACCTGATAACGATGTATTGTTTACAAAAGCTATTATAATGAAATGAAATGGATTTTTAAATGTTTCCATTGCATGTTTTTAGTAAGTTAATACAAATGCATGTTTTATGTGCGATGATTGACCAGTTGTGAGCGTCCCGGGAACGGGGCCTTACAAGTTGGTATCAAAGCCAAAGCTTAAGTGAAACGGGTCAATTTGCAAAATAAACCTAAATTTAAACCGAAATGGGACGGAAAGGGAAGGGATGCCAGTCCGAGTAACTGCGTGCCATCAGGTATTTTTTTAATGTTAACTGGCATTGTGTGCGCATGTTATGTGATTTGTTCTATGTGCTGATAATAGATTTAGATACTGATGTATTCAGGATAGGAAATGTTTGGGGTATGAAAAGTAAAGTAAGTGGCTAATCACAACTTCCCACTATACTTAGGGACTTACTATACTTGACATAAACTGAGTTGTTCCCTTGAATGATCGTGTTGGTGTTTGAATCTTATAGTGCATTTTAAGGACGGTCGGTGGTAGATCATCGAAAGCTTCATGTGGTGGAGGTCGTGGTTGACGTGATACTGAACCACAGGCAATAAAAGGAAGGCCTAGCGCCAAAAAGGTGGTTCATTAAGAACCCGAGACCCCTCATCTGGAGGCTGGGGATGAGAGTGCTAACTTAAGGGCCTCGGTGAAGGAGGTTGTTGGGAAGAGGTACATAGGGTCATGTAGACAATCCTACCATCTGTAGTGACAGAAGTCATAGGGTTGTACGGGAGGGGAAGAGGAAGGAAAGGAGTAGGCCTACGGGTTGTCAAGTTTGTGTCTAATCTGAGACAGAACAATATTCTTGCAAAGTTAGACATAAATGATTTCATACTGAAGTTAAGAGAGGAGGAACTAAGAATGAAGTACAGGTCACAGAAAGGATCCTACAACCAGAATCCTTCACTCTATAACTCATCTCTCACTCCAACCAGTTTAGGAGCACCACTTCAAACTGCCTTTGTGTCTAGTTCAATAACTCCTTCCCAAACCACAACTTCAGGATCAGAAACGTTAAGGTCATCCACTACCCAATATATAGTTTCTGAAGCCAATACTACAAAGTTGAAGACAGAGAATCTCGGTAATATCATAGTGGAAGTTGCAAAGGAGCACATGGATCTTCTAGCAACTGTTGTCCAATCCTATGATAGTTTAGTTGCAGGGAAGATTGCCAATTGCCATCTTGCAGATGAAGATTATGAGCAGGTGGACGAAAATGAACCAGAGAGAATGGATATCATGTGGGCCCTGGCGAGTGCTGTCAGAAGGGCAAAAAAGTTTGTGAAAAAGACGGAAAAGAATTTAGTAGCCACAAAAGACACAACCTTTGGTTTCGACAAAACCAAAGTTACTTGCTTTAATTGTGGTGAAAAGGGGCATTTCAAATATGAATATGTAAATCCCAAGAAAACAGGTAACGGAAATCCGTTCTCAACCTTCAACCGTCAAGACAAAGACAGCAGTGGAACTACCTCTTCAAGCAAAGAGACAAAGGCTTTGACTGCTCAAGGTGATGAAGGGCAGGATTGGACCTTCAGTTTTGTGTTTTCGGGTGAATCAAGCATTGCTTGTGTCGAGGGATTGGATGATGGCTCTACGAGTGAAGGTGAAATCACATTTGAACAAGTAATGTCAAGATGTTGTGAATGTGGTAAATCACCTGATTGAAAAAGAACTCGAAATGACTTGTTCAGAATCTCCAACATCCGAAGAGTCTTACTCAAAATGACATGTTCAGAATCTCTAGCATCCGAAGAGTCTAACTCTGCATTGATGGCTGATTCAACTTATTCTTCACATGTAAGTACGAAAGACCAACTTTTTGAAAATCATACTTGTATTGAATGTAACAAATTTAGAGAAAGCAATGATTTAAAATTTGCTAGGTTATTAGACCACAATGATAGCTTAGTAAATGATTTACAACTGTGCACAGAAGCTAATCGTATTTTGAAACAAAATGAGTGCAGTTATAAAGAAAAAATAGAACTTTAGGTAAACAACTTAGGGAAACTGAGGTTGTTGCTTTTAGTCAAGCTAATGATATAAAGTTTTATTTAAACTCTTTGGAAGAAACAAAGAAAGAAAAAGCAGTTTTAGAAGTCGAAGTCAATTCTTTAAAACAAAAACTGCACAGTTGGACCAGTTCTTCTCACATAGTTCAACACTTAGTGAAAGAACGAAATAATGGGGAAGGGTTGGGTTACAAAGTAGTTCCACCACCACATGAGATCATGTTAAATACAAAATGTAGACCTGTAAATAACAACCCAATAAAGGATCATGTGGTGTCCACTCCTCTAGTTAGTGATCTTGATTCCACGGGTAAACCGGTGAAATCTGTCATTAAACAGAAGGAGGCTACTTTGAAATTAAAAGGTAAGACACCCGTTGAGAATTTAAATGATGCATTTAAAAGGGTTAATGTTAGGTCAGGTTCACCAAAGCCTATTTAAAAACCCAAACTGACTAAACAAGTTAACCACACACGTGTTAGTCATCAAAGTCCAGGGCATGTTCAAAACGTAAAATCAATTAATTTTGTAAATAAAAGTGATACATCTAAACAAGAAGTGACTAAATCCAACCAGACACATGTCACACCTGTATCACACTCAACCCCACATAAACAGTTTCCTCAACATGTAGAAGGGAGATCATGCAACAGTTGTGGAAAGAGAGGACACATTTCTTCTAACTATCCTCATTATCAGACTACCAGACAAAAATTTGAACTTTATGATACAAAACCAAGTTCTTCAAAAAGGAGTTCTATTACTCCACTAAAAAGAATTAATGAACCTAAAGTTCAAACTGTAAGCCAGTTGTCTATTTATCACAAACAGGCCTTACACAAAACTAGCTTATGGAAAGAAAAGTCAAGTCCATTGTCTGATGATGAGAACAATAAGAAGAATGATATGACCTCGTCATCAAGTGGACATTGGGTGGAGTTTATAATGTGTGATTCCTCTAGGTCACCCAAGCCAGTTAAGGCTTGGGTCCCAAACCTAAACTGATCATTTCCTCTGAATGTGCAAGGTGTCCGTTACACCGTTACAGTGCTATCACAAATACCTAGATTGTTGATAGTGGGGCGTCTAGGCACATAACCAGGAACTTGTCTCTCCTTTAAAATGTCAAACAAATGAAAGGGAGACATGTATCATTTGATGGAAATAAAGGAGGGTACATCACCGCTCAAGGCGAAGTGGGAAACCAGAAAGTCAAGTTTGATAAGGTCAACTACGTTCAACAACTACAAAATAATTTTCTTTCAGTCTCCCAGATCTGTGACAAAGGATTCAAAGTTGTTTTTGACAACAAGAAGTGCTACATATTGAAGAAGGATTACATTATCCCAGAGGACAAAATCTTAATGTCAGCTTCAAGATATAATGACTTATATGTCTTGGATCTATCAAAAATCTCCACAACCGACCATAAAGTTCAATGCTTCTTTTCAAAGGCAACAGAGAGGGACTCAATCTCCTAGCATAGGAGAATTGGACACATCAATCTGCGGAAGATGAATCATCTGATCTAGAATGATTTAGTGAATGGAGTAAATGTCAAGAATTTTCAACTTCTGGATTTTTGTGTAGTGTGCAAGAAAGGTAAACAGACCAAGAAGTCTCACAAGGCAAAAAAAGTAAATTCCATTGACCTGCCTCTCAAACTTCTACACATGGATCTGTTTGGTCCTGTCAGCACCAAGAGCATCGCTAGTGATTTGTGTTGTTATGTAGTCACTGATGATTACTCAAGATTTTCTTGGGTAATGTTTCTAAAATCCAAATCAGAGACATTTGAATCTTTCAAACAGCTGGTAACTACATTAGAATCACTCTACAGTTGAAAGTGAGACAGATTCGATCAGATAACAGCACGGAGTTCAAGAACCAGTGGATGGAGGCGTTCTGCAAAGAAAAAGGAATTGTACACCAGTTCACATCTACCTACACTCCACAAATGAATGGAGTTGCTGAACGAAAGAACAGGAGCTTGATAGAGACAGCAAGAACGATGCTAGCCGACTCGAAACTGCCCATCCAATTTTGGAATGAGGCAGTTGCCGATGCATGTTACACCCTTAATCGAGTCTTGGTGGTCAAACGTCATGGTAAAACGTGTTATAAGTTCCTCCAGTGACGTAAACCTAATCTAGAGTATCTCAAAACATTTGGTGCACCATATACACTGCTGAAGAAAACTCAGTCAGGGAAGTTCAGTGAGAGGCTGAAGAAGGGATCTTTCTAGGATACAATATACCGGACAAGAGAGTTTATAACAACTCAATGGGTCACGTAGAAGTGTGGTGCAATGTTGATGTTTAGAGATACACCACCCTCTTGCTGGAAAGGGACCCTCATTCTTCTTCGACAAGATGGATTCTTTAAGTCCTTAAACATCCCTCCCACCCTTCTTGAAGATAAGTTATCAACCAGAATGATGTACCATGTCTTAAACACACCGTCACTAGACTCGACAACATCAGTTCCACAAGGTGAATCTTCTAGTCATTTAGGTGGAGCACTTGATGCATGTGACTCCTCCTCTGATGATGAAGAAGTGGAGACTGAACAGGTGGACCAGGAGGAACAAGTTCCTGCTACTGAAAGCACACAAGTATCAGATGTTGATGCCTCTAACTCTTTGGAACCTCACACTCCAATCACTACAGATACTGAACCGAGAATTCAAAATCTGGATGAGGAAGTAGTTGTTCCCACCACTCCTGGATCTCGACAAAATGTATATCATCCTATGGACAATGTCATAGGGGATGTACAATTGGAGTACAGACACGAAATCAGCTATACTCAGCTAATTATGCCTCAGTCATGGAAAAAGGATATCTTCACAACGGTGCTTATCGATGTTGTGTGTCTTAATTTGAGCCAAAATATGTAAGTGAAGCCTTAAACGATGAGGCATGGGTCAGTGCCATGCAAGAAGAACTCCTACAATTCAAGAAGCTAGGAGTATGGACACTGGTGGATAGACAAAAGGTGCTAAGGTAATTGGCACTAAATGGGTCTTGAAGTGCAAAAAAGATGACCAAGGGGTCATAATCAGAAATAAGGCTCGACTTGTGGTTTAAGGTTTTAGACAAGTCGAAGGCATTGATTACAATGAAGTGTTTGCACCTGTGGCTAGAATGGAAGCAATCCGTATCTTCCTATCCTATGCATCTTACATGAAGAGTAAAGTTTATCAACTAGATGTCAAAAGTGCATTCCTTCATGGTGAAATCCGTGAGACAGTCTACGTCAGTCAACCCGAAGGATTTAAGGATCCTTATCATCGGGACAGAGTTTACAAACTGGACAAGGCTCTCTACGGGCTCCATCAAGCACCTAGAGCCTGGTATGAGAAGCTCTCGACTCATCTTGTGAAACACGGTTTTCGCAAAAGAGTGATTGATTGTACGTTATTCATCAAAGAAAAAGATGGTGATTTACTGCTGGTACAGATATATGTAGATGACATAATCTTTGGTTCTAAGAATGAAGAATTATGTAAAGAAATTGAATCTGTAATGAAAGCAGAGTTCGGGATGAGTGCAACGGGGGAGATGAAGTTCTTCCTAGGATTACAGGTGGATCAGACACCAAAAGGAATCTTCCTGCATCAGACTGAATATGTAGGGGACATCCTCAGTCGGTTTGACATGGAGAATGCTTCAGCTGCTGGAACTCCACTTGCCACAAACCACGATGTGGAACCCGATGAAAATGGTGATCTGGTTGATGCTACAATGTATAGAGGAATGATCGGATCCCTTATGTATCTCACAGCGTCTCATCTTGGTACCATGTACGCCACGTGTCTTTGTTCTAGATATCAAGCAAAACCAAAAGTAAATCATCTCATTGGTGTGAACCGGATTTTTTGCTATTTGAAGTGTACTCCAACACTCGGGTTGTGGTATCCTCATGATGATGATTTTGCGCTTACAGCGTATAGTGATTCGGACTATGGTGGTTGCAAGATGAATTACAAGTCAACTTCTGCAGGTTGTCAATTCTTTGGCAGATGGTTAGTCACCTGGTAGTGTAAGAAGTAGACATCGGTTGCTCTGTCAACTTGTGAAACGGAATACGGAGCTGCTGCAAGTTGTTGTTCGCAGATCATTCGGATTCAACAGCAAATGTGTGATTACGGTTTGCAATTCTCTAACACTCCTATTTTTTTTGATAATTCTTCTATGATTGTTGTCACCAAAAATCTTGTCCAACATCCTAAAACTAAACACATCGGTATTAAATATCACTTTATACGTGATTGTTTTGAAAAACAATTAATTGATGTGGTTAAAATAAATATGGATTTTCAACGCGCCGACCTCTACACAAAAGCATTTGATAAACCTAGGTTTTTATATCTTTTAGAGGTTAATAGCGTAAAAAGGAAAAGTGATGTGATTTTAGAAGATGAAAGTTCATAGTCCGACGTGTGTAGTTAATTTTTTATTTTTATTTTACTTTATTTTATTTTATTTTCCTGTTTACTAAAATCCAAGAACTCAAAAATATTTTCAGTTTTAAAATTTTAGGGGGAGAATAGGTTAGATTAGTATTAAATTAGTTGCTTTGTTTAATTACTTATAAATAAAAAACGAGGGAGGAGGATAGTCTGGCTAATTGAAATGAGATCAAATCTATGATATTGATTCAATGTTTATGGAAAATGATAGTACACAGGGAACAAATAGTTTGGGACTTTAAAAGAATGTAAATGATTAAGATGCAAAATTCGAAGTATCAATCTAAGAAGTCTAAGCAAAATAAAAGGAAAAATGATAATAAAACTAGTACGCTACTGAGGTAACACAGAGAAAGTAGACCTAGAGGTTGCTAGACCATTATATGATGTGTCTGTAGATTCAACACAATAGATGATTAGACCTCATTGGTGATTTAAATTAAAACTAAGTTGTTCAACTAGCTATGGGTTCCCATTTTATTCCTAGTTAACACAATCAACGCATTTCAAATAAGGGGTGAAGAGCAAAATAAACGCCACAAATGTGTGCGGACGACCATAAAATTGAGCAAAGCACATGGAAAAATGCTAAATGCAATCAAGCTAATAACTTATGTTGTTGGTGCTTTATGTGCAAAAAGAAAATAAATGCTCTAACAACAATATAGGTTGTGTGCCTCTCTGCTGTGCCGTGGCACTGACCTGAGGATAAGCATACCCTAAATATTCAAGAATTCATTGTTGTTTGCGCCTCTCTACTGTGCGATGGCACTAACCCGAGGCTTGGCATCTCTTTGAAAGCTCTTAGAATAGTTTCTTCTTGTCAAAATACCCGTAGACCGCTCAAAAATCTCCTAAGGAATGTTGATTACCATATAAGTGTGGGATCCACAAATGCTTGTTGAAATAATCAAACCTAACTCGTCACCAATTTGTGTCAAAAATCTGTGTATGGATTTAAGAGAAATAATATACTGACAATCATCGTGGCTGCAACTCTTGAAAGTAAAAATCATTGTGTACATCTGATAGCTCTAGTATGATTTCCTAAACTTGCTATTGATTCTTGGTAAAAAAGAATCGAGCATCAAAAGGTTTTGTTGAAATGTCCCAAATGATTTTGATATACCTGTATGATTCCATAGTGAATCCTTCCAGTTATGATCAAATTAACTTGAAGCTCTGCTGTCCAAGAAGAAAAATCTGTTAGATACTTTTCTTAGGATTTCAAACTACCTCAAATCAAAAATACAAAAAGAGTCTTGGTTTTGTTTTAATTTCTAGTTGTTTTTTTGATTTTTTATGTTTAGTCATTTGGTAGGTAAAAGTCGGACTATACATCTGGATTCAATTTGTAAATCACTCACTAAAAGGGGACGTCTGAGGTGACCAATCTTTTTTTCAAATTAAAAGGATCACGTTTGAGGTCAACAAACAATTTTTCAATTAAAAGGGTCATGTCTGATGTGATCATTGGTCATAACGTCTTATCAATAGATAAATGTGTATGCTTGAATGTGAAACAGGTCAAACTCATAAGTATGGACCAATAGCACGATTGGACCATAAGAATGGGCCAATCGCATGACTGGACCATAAGTATGGACCAGTCGCATGATTGGATCACAAGTGTGAGCCAATCGCACGATTGAACCATACGTATCAGTCTAGTCTCATGAGTGAACCCTAGTCTCACGAATGAAGCATGTGAATGGGCCCAGTCACGCGACTGAATGTTGACCTAGTATAAATAGCAGGTATTCGGTCGCACATTCTCATCACCCCTCAATCGCTCTCAAATCGCACGAAAGCACTGATACTCTGCCAAAATTTGATTTCATTGATTTTTCATTGTGTTTGTGATTCTAACATCTACTCTCTGCATCTACAGATAATGTGAGACCAAAATCGACCTAATGGACTTAATCGTTGATTGAAATAGTATTAGGTTTGTGATTCGGTTTAATCAAGCCCTAATGTACGAAAACGCTCAAAACAAGAACTTAGACAAACTCTTCAAAATAAGCCACTATAATGGACTTAATCGTTGATTGAAATAGTATTAGGTGTTATTTTGAATGACTGCGAGTGTAATGAGCCTAAAATCAACATTTAACATCAAGTTTAGACCACAAACTGAATTTAAAGTGTCGAACAGAGACTTATGCGAATGGACATGCTGATGAACTTTAATCGCACTATTGAGCTGGGCGAATGACTCAATCGCAGGAATGAACCATGCGTATGAGCTCAGTCGCACGACTGGTTCAACCGCATGGGACAGTATATGACTAAGCTCAGTCGTAAGCTCAATCGTACGACTGAGCTCAATCACAAGATTAAGACTCAGTCGCATTATCCATCTGCATGAATGAACAAAATGATTCAAGATCATTAAAATTCAAATGTCATCCATTTACACAAATTATAACGTATATGTATCTTGTGTTACAGAAACATGACTAGCAGATGGACTATGAGCACGAAGCACAACATCTGTGCTCATCTTGATGCGACATCCTGGAATGCTTATAAGTTCACTGGGATTATTGCATTTTTGCGTAGATCGAGGATCTTCAAGGAAATCTCTACACCATGAACACCATATAGATCGATTTAGCAGGATTTATAGGAAAGCGCTGTAGTAGACAGGTCGGCTGAGCCTCATCGCATTCGGAGTTCTATTTTTGGTCAAGATATTGAGATCAGCGAGGGCGATCTAAGGAGGGTTTTAGAGTTGGGTCATGGTGGTGACTGTCCAACCACGCTGCATCCACTGACGGTTCGGAGATGCTTTCTTAGGATCAAGTACGCTGGGGACATTAATGTTGGTGTGCTCAACAAGAGCAACATGTGCCCCCAGTTCAAGTACTTGGCCCATGTTATCCTCAAGTGCATAGCCTCAAGGAAAGGAGGCTTTGATGAGATGTCTGATCAGATCCAAAATGCTTATGTTGCTCTGGTACTAAATCATCCATTCAGTTTCTCTTGGATGATATTCATGTACATGGTAGAGAATATAGAGGCCAACGGCAAGGAAGGATTTTGTATGTATCCATGTTTTCTGCAGCTGATCATTGACCACAAGCTTCTTTTGCTGCCAAAGGAGAGAGATGATGTTGTCATTTTTGAGGTATCGATGATACCACGCTCGGGAGGATGAAGGTATACTGGGGCAAGCAGGTGAAGCCCCCAGTGAGGAGATTGTTTGGGCATCTGACCCGGGAAGACTACTTGGCGCCCGCTTGCAAGAAGTGGCATCACGATGACACTGATTCAGACACTGAGCCCCTAGTTTTACCCACTAACGATGACGATGATAGTGAAGATGGGGGAGATACTAGCCCCACTCCATTTAAGGCCACTGCCACTGATATATCATCTACACCATCCACTCAGGGTGGAACTGAGAGGGTTGCGTTCCATCAAGACTTCCTGCAAGATGAGGAGGAAGAGTCAGATGAGGAGCCGCTGGTAAGGACAGTGGGCAGTAAGGTTGTTGCCACTGAGAGAGGGATTGCTACTAAGGTGACTGATCCATCATACATCCCTGACCAGCCCATCAGCCTAGGGGGAGCATCCACTTCTAAGGGCTCGAGGAAGAAGCGGATGGCTCTGCCCCATGGCATGAAGAGCAAGAGAAGGAGGATTCCCTGATTACCACCACATACACACCTTTACCACAGCTACCACCACTATTACCACACCTCCTATCACCACTACCACTACTCCTACCACCACTACCACACCTCCTACCACCACTACCATACCACCTACCACCACTACCACAGCTAGCCCTTCACCATCCACTCCCATTCCACCTCCCATATTCAACACATCCACCACCATTAGCCATAGATCCACTCTACCCTCTATCGGGTTAGAGGAAAAGCTAGCCAATCTCAAGCGGATTGTGCTAAAGCTGCTGGCCACAGATGAGCAAAGAGTTGCACAGCTCAACCAGCTTATGGAGCTCAATGCTGCTCAGGCTGAGCATATTACATAGCTCCAGGAACATAATGCACATTCTGTTTAGAGGATAGAGGAGCTAGAGAGAAAGAACAAGAAGATCATGCTCAGGCTTAAAGGATCCAAAGATGAGCCTTAAAGATCAGGGAAGGAGATGATGATGATGATGATGATGATGATGTAGATTTAGGTGAAGAAGATGAGGATGATGATGATGAAGAACAGAGGGCAAAGAAGAAAGGGGACGATGATGACGAAGAAGGTGATGTTGTTGCATCGCTTCTACTCAGGGTCAAGAGAGGCATTCTAAGAGAGCTCAAGATCAAGGAGCCTCGTCTTCAGCTACTCCAGCTGAAAAATTGACCAATCAAGATAAAAGTAAAGATTAAATGTTTTGTATTTAGAAAACTTTTCTACTTGATTCGTATATTACATTAATGTAATTTATGATTATTGTTGGACCAAAAGAACCAATGAGCCAAGATCAGAAAACCTCTAAGTCCCACATGGTATCACAACAGCTGCTGAAAGCCTCATCAGCAGTTTGACAAGTGCTGAAGACTTCAACAGCTGAAGATCAAGTGCTGAAGACTCCAACAGCTGAAGAACTAAAGTGCTAAAGTACAACAGCTGAAGAACACAAGTACTGAAGCTGAAAGACCAAAGTACTGAAGTACAACAGCTGAAGAGTTTACAAGTGCTGAAGATCAACAACTGATGTACAAAAGTCTGAAGACAAAGACTGAAGACATCAGCTGATGATATCTACTGAAGTCATCAGCTGATGAAACATCTGAAGGTCAAAGTCTGAAGATCAAGTACTGAAGCGTCAGTAGTTTGTCACAACTGCTGAAGAGTACTTCTTCAGTAGTTGTGATATCAGTAGTTTTATATTTCTAGTTTCAATAGTTTTGTAAAACGACTGAAGAGCTTGTTCTTCAATCGTTGTAGTTTCAGTAGTTTCTAATCAGTAGTTTTATATTCTGTACTTAACACTCTGATATGCTCTCAGTAGTTGTGAACATTTCAGTAGTTTGTTAAGAGTTAGTTATTTTTGTATTAGATCTGCCAGTTGTCACTTTCCCGTGATAACAGCAGCGATTGCACTCTATATAAGGAGTGTCAACATATTGTAATAAGAGGAATGAATGAATGAATGATTTGAATGATTTGATTAGAAACATTCCATATCTATAAACATTCCTTGAATCAGAAATATATTCTCTCGCTATAACCGTATGTGCTCTTAATGCATACAAGCATCGACTTCTTGCTACAATTTGTCTAATTCCTATTCTTATTCCGCTGCCTTGAACTCTAATACATCAAACTTGTGATCGCTGATCCTGTCAAATGGTATCAGAGCAGGTTAATCATTGATCGATCTAATAATTGATCATTGAAACTGCTATTCAAGATCTAAGTTTGATTGAATTAGCTTTTGTCTTTGCAAGAAACGGTTATAGAGATTGAATTTTCTGTATTTCTGGTCATTCATCCTGAGATCTTTTCTTGGTTTTCATTGAGTTTGTTGTGGTCTGTGTAAAACTTTTAAAAAGCTTGAATTAAACTGTTTTTGAACTGAAAATGACTACTCCCTCCAATGATCCTCACAATACTGGTTCCTCAACCAAGCCACCAATGCTGGTTAGGAATGAGTATAACATATGGCAACGACGAATGCTCCATCACCTGTCTGTTAACAGCGCAGGTTGTTGGACATCAGTGGTACATGGTCCACACAAGCCTATGGTGAATAACCCGGAAACCAATCAAATGGTTCCGAAGAGGAGGGAGCAATACTTAGATGAGGATAAGAAGTTGCTTGAAATTGATGCAAAAGCCCATGGAATTCTGGCCATGGCACTGCCAAATGAAATCTATTCTGGGCTAATGCATCATGAAACTGCCCATGACCTCTGGAATGCCTTGAAAGAACAATTTGGAGGAACAGATGAGGTCTTGGCAAATAATAGAGAAATCCTTGCCCAACAATATGAGACATTTTCTCATAGAAAGGGTGAGACACTGACTCAACAATATGAGCAGTTCTCTTGTTTGATCTCTGAATTAAAAATGGTCAAACTTGAGTACACAAATATCCAGATGAATAACAGATTTCTCAGATCACTGCCTGAGAGATGGGACACATATACTATTGTCCTACGCTCTAGTGCAAGTTTGGACAAACTATCTCTCACCCAACTCCATGGGAAACTGCTCACGTTTGAGAGAGAGATAGAACAGAAGAGAAAGTTGTCTTCATCTGGAAAGCTCACTGAAGACTTTGTACCAGCAACACTGCCTTGGTGGGTCATGAGTCAGAATATGCTTCATCTGAATGCCAGTATGATGAGCATATTAATTTCTCTTCAAGCACTTCTGATTCTGCATTTGTGAGTGTTGATGGTCAGTTTACTGGGTGTAATAATGACAATCTATGCTTCATTATGGATGATCTCAAGGGGATTGCTGATGATGACTTAGAAGAGATGGATATTTTGAGCCAAATGGCCCTGATAAATATCAGATCTCAGAAGTTTTATAAAAGAACTGGAAGAAAATTCCCAGGACTCTCTGGCAAAACCAAAGTTGGTTTTGACAAGAGCAAGTTGAGGTGTCACAAATGCCAAAGGCTTGGACACTTTGCAAGAGAGTGTAGATCAACTGGATCTAACTCCACTGCACCCTTTGTGACTTTTCCTGGCAATATTCAACAACACAGAGGGCAACATCCTGTCACTTCTAGTCATCATCCTCAACAACAATCTCCAGCATATTTTGTTCCTCAGGGTCAAATGCCATATCCGTACCCTTGTTATTACATGCCACAGTCAAATCAAGTTCAAGTTCCTATGGCACCACAACCTCATGCACTACCAGAACCTCAGCCATCTCAATCTCATCAACAAACTCAACCTCAACAACACAGCTTCTTCACCCCAGGAGTTGTTGACTGGAGCAGTTTAGCAGATGACATGTCTGGTCATGACCAACTGTTCTCAGGTGTTGGTCAACATGGTGGTGACAGTCCTTTTGGGAATCTAGCTCTTATGGCTTTTGAGTCTGATGATACTTCATTTTCTAATGCCTCTACACCTAAGGTATCACAGGTATCCTCTGAGGCAAAAGCCAAATTATGTTCTGAACCATGCATAGCAGCATTTGCTTCCATTAGAGAAGCAAATGTAGCTTTATTAGTAAGAACATTGAGCTAGAACAAATAATTTCCAAAAACAAAGCTGAATTTGAGTCTGTACTTAAAGATAAAAATGATGAGATTTACAAACTGAAATGTCAAATAATTGATGATAAGGCTAGAGAAGAGGTACTTCTAGAGAAGTACAAAGATCTCAAAGAAACCCTTGCAGTTACCCAGGTAGAGTGTGATAGATGGGTACAATCATGCAAAGGTTTTGAAATGCTTCTTAGTAAGCAATCTGTTTCCAATGTGAAGTTTGGGATTGGTTACAATCACACTGCTCCACCTACAGATTTTACTCCAAGAGCAGAAGTAGAATCTGATGGTGAGAGTGATAACCAATCCATCACATCATGTGATCTACCTTCTGATACAGCACAATCAGAAGTAGCAGTCAGCATCAAGCCCTCTTTGAACCTATCAGCTGATGTTGATGGTTCAATACTGACACTCACATGATCAATGAGTTGATCAACTCAGGAGTTAATTCTGAAGGTCCTGAAAAGGACTAGAGAGCAGGATTTAACACCTGAAGTTCAAACTTCAACTACTGTCAGTACTGAAGAGAAGAAAACTGACAGTAGAAAGAGTTTGAAGACTACTAAAGAGGCTGTCAAGATAGCAAACAATGCTTCCAAAGCATTGAAGAACAAGTCTTCAGTTGCTTCACCCTCTTTAGTTGATGATCAACCTAAGATGAATGAAGAAAACCATGTGAAGTATGTGGTTTGTTCAATCATCTTACAGATGATTGTTGGTACAAAAGAGGTTCCAAACTCAAACAAAAAGAAGAAATTAAGAGAAAATGGTAAAAATGAAAACTGAGTTTGAGACCACATTTGTATCAGCAACATCAAATCCTGTACCCCTCAGTCCTCAAAGAAATCCAAAAAGGAAGGGGTTAAACAGGTGATAGCTGAGGGTGCTCAGAAGAAGAAGGTGCAACATAGGAACTTATCAAACTCCACTGACAATGTGTCTGATGAGCTGAAAGCTTTATCACAAAATCAGACACAGCTGGTTATGATGGTTCAACATCTGTTGGGTAGAGTTAACCAACTAGATGCTCCTATGTTGAAACCACAGAAAAGGAGATCCAAGCCAAAGGACTCCTCTTCTACACCATCTTCTTCCTCTCAGGCTGTTGTTTCAAATAAACCTGTTAGTTTACCATCTATTGATGAGACCAGGCCCAAAACCAAAAGGTTTGGGTCTTAAAACTAACTGATTGTTTATTATTGCAGGGTTCTTCAACATGCCAAAGTAGCATCTGGTATGTAGACAGTGGGGGATCTATGCACATGACTGGGAACAGCTCTCTTTTTCATGACTACTCTCAAGGAAAGAAGGGTTTTTTTCTTTTGGCAATGATGCTAGGGGTTACATCATTGGTAAGGGTTTTGTCTCCAATGGAGAAATCAAATTTGATGATGTTATCATGTGGAAAACCTCAAGTACAATCTCTTGAGTGTCAGTCAAATGTGTGATAAAGGCCATGTTGCTCTTTTCACCAGTCAAAACTGTAGGATTCTGTCATCCAAAGTTTTGCACTTGATTGACAAGGTGTTGGATGATCACACTCTCCTGAGAGCCAACAGGACAGGAAGAGTGTATGCCTTAGATCTTTCCAAGAAAATAGATCTCAAAGGCAATCCTTGCCTATTTTCCAAAGCCTCTTCTCAAGAATCTAAACTGTGGCATAGAAGGCTTGGTCATGTCAATCTCAAAAACATGAATCAGCTTACCCACAATAGTTAGTCAGAGGCTTACCAAAAAGGAGTTTCCACTGTGATGAAACCTGCGCTGCTTGTTAAAAGGAAAACAGCACAAAGTCTCATTCCCTCCTATTGAAGTGCCTAAGTCCACTGCCTGCTTGCAATTACTGCATATTGATCTATTTGGTCCTGTGAAAGTAATGAGCATGGCAAAGAAGAAATACTGTCTGGTAATTGTGGATGATTACTCCAGATTTGTGTGGACTTTCTTACATTCAAAGGATGAGGTTGCTCAGAAGATTATTCACTTTGTGTTGTATATTGAGAAGCAGTATTCCCTTCCAGTCAAGTGTATTAGGAGTGACAATGGAACTGAATTCAGAAATCATACACTTGATGACTTCTATTTTTCAAAGGGGATCAAAAGGCAGTTTAGCATCCCAAGGACTCCAGAACAAAATGGAGTAGTGGAGAGAAAGAACAGGACTCTCATTGAAGCTGCAAGGTCCATGCTGGCTGACTCAGGTTTGCCACTGACCTTTTGGGCTGAAGCTGTCAACACAGCTTGCTATGTGCAAAATAGAGTTTTAGTAAATCAGAGGTTGATGAAGACTCCATATGAAGTTCTCCATCATTTGGCTCCTCTGATTTCATTTTTCAAAGCATTTGGGTGTCCTGTTTTATTCTCAACACAAAGGATCAACTCCATAAATTGATCCTAAGGTGGATGCAGGGTATTTTGTTGGTTATTCATCTACTTGCAAGGCATACAGAGTCTTCAACTGTAGAACAAAGATGGTTGAAGAAACTCTACATGTTAAGTTCAATGAATCTCCAAAGGACAAGATTCCACAAAGCCTGTGGAGTTATTTGATTTGGACATACTGCAATATGTTCCTTATCAACTCCTGCTGTTGCTCCTGTCAACAGTTCACCACCTGGTGGTACTGCTGATGATGATGATGATTGCAGTACTCACCTCTTCAGGTTTAGTGATCAGCTGCCTGATTCAGCTAGACCTGATGTTCCTGTAGCTCCAGTAGCACCATCCACAACAAATGCTGATGAGATCTCTTCGAATTCAACTTCCTTTGAATTACCATCCACTGATTGGTTTCAAGGAAATGATTCACCATCACCATCTGTTACTGCTGAGCCTGCTACAAACACTTGCACAGATCTCATTGTGTATCAAGATCTGAAGAATCACCCTATGTCTCAAATCATTGGTGATATCACTGCTGGAGTATCAACAAGAAGTCAATGTCAAATTCTGCTTCTATGCTCTCTTCATCAGTCAGCAAGAGCCAAAGAACTATCACATTGCTTTAAAGGACAATGGATGGGTTGATGCCATGCAGCTTGAGCTTCTTCAGTTCAAGAAACAGCAAGTGTGGGAACTGGTTCCTCTACCTCCAGGTAAGTGTGCAATAGGCACTAAATGGGTGTTTAGGAACAAACTGATGAAAATGGGCTTATTGTTAAGAACAAGGCCAGACTGGTTGTTCAGGGGTTGCACAAGAAGAAGGTATTGATTATGATGAAACCTTTGCCCCTGTAGCCAGACTGGAAGCAATTCGATTGTTTTTAGCTTATGCTGCTTATCAAAACCTTAAAGTTTTTCAAATGGATGTCAAAAGTGCATTTTTGTATGGAAAAATTAAAGAAGAGGTGTATGTATGTCAACCTCCAGGCTTGAGGACAATAAACATCCTAATTGGGTGTATAAGCTTATAAGGCTCTTTATGGGTTAAAACAAGCTCCTAGAGCCTGGTATGAGACATTATCAAACTTTCTTCTGGAAAATATTTCACTAGAGGCTCCATAGATAAGACTTTATTCATTAAGAAAGCTGGGCAGCATAATCTACTTGTTCAAATTTATGTAGATGATATCATTTTTGCATCCTCTTAATCCAAAGTTGTGTGATGCCTTTACAAAGTTGATGCAACAGAAGTTTGAAATGAGTGCCATGGGAGAGTTACAGTTCTTTCTGGGGTTGCAAATCAAACAAAAGGCTGATGGAATTTTCATTCATCAGTCCAAATACACAAAAGATCTTTTGCAAAAGTTTGATTTACAAAACTGTAAGCCTTGTTCTACTCCCATGTGCAGCACCACACACTGGATACAGATCAGAAAGGTAAAGTGGTTGACGAAACACTTTACAGATGTATGATTGGGTCCTTGATGTATTTAACAGCTTCTAGACCAGATATTATGTTTACTACATGTGTTTGTGCTAGATTTCAGCTGCACCTAAAGAGTCTCATCTGATTGCAGTCAAGAGCATCTTTAGATATCTGCAAGGCACTCCATCTCTAGGTTTATGGTATTCTACGGGACATTCTGGTAATTTAGTTGCTTTTTCCTGACAGTGACTATGCAGGGTGTAAGTTGACCAGGAAATCAACTTCTGGTGGATGTCAATTCCTAGGGCAACTGCTTGATTTCTTGGCAGAGCAAGAAACAGACCTCAGTTGCTACATCAACTGCTGAAGCAAGTACATTGCTGCTGGCAAGTTGCACCTCTCAGGTACTCTGGCTACAGAACCAACTTCTGGATTATGGCATTACAGAGACTAAGACTCCATTGTTAATGGATAGTGCTTCAGCTCTGTGTATTGTCAAAAATCCGTCCAGCACTCTAGGACCAAACATATAGAGATCAGACATCATTTTATAAGGGATTGTTTTGAAAAAGGTCTGATTGATCTAAGTTTGTGCCTAGTGCTGATGAGCTTGCAGACATTTTTACTAAGCTTTGGATAGTTCAACTTCCAAAACCTGGTGTTAAGGCTTGGTATGCTGGCAGCTAGAATAAGTGACAACTACTGATGATTTCAGTAGTAATTACTGGTGATCATTGGTACCCGTCACATATAAGTACTGATGAGTCCTTTTCCCTTTAGTAGTTTTTATAACTACTGAAGGCTAAATGTCTCATAAGTACTGAAGTACTTATCTGTTCCAAACTACTGATGTAGTTAAAACTACTGATGCAGTTGCAACTACTGAAATCAGTATAAACAGATAAGTACTGATGTCCTATGAAACAACTGAAATCCGCAAAAAAGGCTGATGAATGTGTTAAGGACAGTATGAACAGCTGAAAGCTAAGAATTGACGAAAAGCTGATGAGAAATTCTCTTCAGTCGTTTGTACTAACTGCTGTTTCATCTAAACAACTGAAGCAATACCATGTCTTCAGTAGTTTTATAACTACTGATGACTAATACCAAGTTTTCAGTTGTTTACAATAGCTGATGACAAAACCACTGTCTTCAGTAGTTTCACAACTACTGATGACAACAACAAGTCCTCAGTTGTTTCAATCATCTGAAGTCAAACCACGGTCTTCAGTAGTTTCCTAACTTCTGATGCCTAACACCACGACTTCAGCTGTTTCAAGCATTTCAACGTCTAGAGAGGAAAATCCATGTCAACGGTCGTTTAAAACTACTGATGACTAACACCACATCCTTTAGTCGTTTTCTTACCCGTACCCTACAAATATCCCTGACCTAAGCCTTCAATGCTTCATCTTCTTCAAACCTAATGTTCCTCTCCAAAACTTCCTTCTTCTCAATGGCGTCCATGCAAATTAAACTGCGACACAACTGTGTTGCCTACCTTACTAAATCGCCTATCTGGGCTAAGTTCGATACTGCTATCGATCTTATGGTTCAGTCCCAATACAATACGGCATTTCTTCTGAATCCCATACTACATGCCGAATCCCTTCACAATTTTGGATGAACGTTACTGTTACCACTGGGGAGAACAACACACCATCTCTCAAGTCGGTCGTCAACAACAAAGAAGTAGTCATCACTCCTGCAGTTAATCCGCCAAATTCTTCATCTGAATGATGCTATCTCTCCTGCTGGATATCCGAAAGGCACCACAGATCTATCCTTTGCCCAACATGGATATCAAGGCAATCTCAGTGCCTCCACTATCCTGAAGAAACACTTTAATGACGCTGAGGCGCCTAATTTTTCACATGGTGAATGTATGTTTGGCTCCTAAGACGTCGTCTTGGGATCAAATGTCGACAAAATGGCAGCAGGTAATGTATTCTATTCTTGAGCAACAACCGCTAAACTTTTCAGAAATAATATTTTCGAGCTCAGGATCATGGCTCAAAACAAACTGCCAACCGTTGGATACTATATCCACGGTTCATAATGGCCATCATTACAAACCAGCTTAATGCTGAGGGACTTGTTGGCTTGGGAGTCCCTGCTACGGCTGTTCTGCCGGAAGTATACTCCCGGCACAACTCTGACCAGACACTCAAATGGCTGCCAAGCTGCGAAAACCCACGCAGCTGGAACCCACAGCCACCACCTCCAAATCAAAAGTCCCCACCAAACCCACCAAAAAGAAACCCAAAACGGCTACTCAGGGAATTGAGTCCCCTGAGGATGCCCCTGCAACACAACGCAGGATATATCCACTAGTCCAAACCCCCTAGTGGATACAATGACTCTTCCAGCCATAGCCGCTCAGGCTACTACATATCTGGGATCTTCCTCACTTGAGGGGATTGCCATTGAAGAGCACCAACCTCCCCAGGTGCACACTGCTTCTATCCCTTCACCCCAAACAACGCCCCTCACAGCCCAACTTTAATAGTTGCACAAGTGCTGACTCAACTGCACTCCTCACCCCCTCCCCAGAAACCACTCACTACTGGGAACGCCTCTACAATTGAGGGGGAGAAACACAGTGCACTTGAGAACCCACAGCACAGGGGTTTACCACTTCTATCTCCTGGTGTAGACAAGGAGCTTAGAATATCTAGTGAGGCTGCCACCTCCTCTGACTCAGCACATGATCAGAATGAGGCTGGTAACATTGCTAAGACCTCACTAGAGGCAACAGCTGATGATGGACTTGTCCTGAGGCTGGAAGTCCCCAGTACCAAGCACAAGGGGCACATGCAATAACTGGTCTACACCCAGTGCATGTAAATCCTGCTCTAAGCAGGAGGTCAGATGATTCAGCTTCGGCTGATGATGACCTGGGCTTTTTCTACGATGTTCTGTTCTTGCCCAGAACACAATCCTTGAAGAGAAAGTCAGTAGGCTGCAAAAACTACTTGATCAACTCTCACAAGGAGAAAGACCATCTGCCTCTACCACCCCACAGATGGCACCTTCACTTGAAGGTTCCCCAACACTGAGCCACTCCAAACTCAACCACCTGCCTCTGCTTCAGGCCCTCTTTCTCAGGAACAGAACCCTCCTGAGCAAATAGGTGTGTACTTCAAATTCCCTCCCTCTCATCACACCCATAATCACTGATATTGTGACTAAAGCCATTGATGAGAGGCTTTCCTCCACTTTACAACTCTTGATTGATGCTGCTGTGCAAAAGACACTTTCTGCGGTACAAACCCCTTCCTCCAATGCATCCAAAAAGGGGGAGAGTACTGCTGCAGTGAAAGAAAAGAGAGGAAAAGATCGAGGAAAAGAAGGAAGCGAACAAGCCAAGAGGAGGAGAAAAGAACAGCAACCACTGCTCACCTACAAGCGAAAGAAAGGTGCTGATGATAATATTGCTGAAGATAAAGCCTTGGAGCTACTGATAAAAGAGGCCGATGCCGAACACAGCAGTCAATGGACACCACCATCATTGATCAGCTGTTTAGGCAAGGCCATGACACTATAAACTTGACTCTGAGATTCGATAGATTAGAGATTGGAAGAAATCCAGAATAGATGGGGTTGCAAGTTATGAAGTGTTAGAAAGAGAAAGGCTTGAGATCATGATTAGATTTATTGCAAAATATCTTGGAAGATCACTGATCGAAATCAAGCTTGGTCCAGGGACAGTATCTTGGCAATCACCACCAAGATCTGTTCGTCTGAAGCATATACTAAGGGGCTTGTTATTGAAGCTTTGAATGAAGCGGGTGCTGGGAGCAGGACTGAGCTAGCCAAGCAATCAAAAGCCACACTCACCTCAAGAATGCTAGAACAGCCTGTCACATTCCCACACCAAAACCACCCAAATCACAACCTCACCAAACCAACTCCCTTACCCTCTCAAAACCCATTGCCGATGATATACCCTTGAAGAAGAGAGAGGGTATTGAGGCTAGAAGATGATGAGAAGATGATGAAGATAGGTTGCCACTCTCAGCTGTGATTCAGTTGCCTAAGGCCACAAGTCACTCCTCAGCAATTACTCCTGAAGTCCAAAGACAAATGGTTAAAGTGAAGCTAGAAGAAGAAGAGCTTCATAAACACATGATTAGGAAGCTGAAGAGAGCCACATCTTCTATCATCAACATGAAAGCAAGCCCTCAGACTTTACACACTCTCAGGCATACCTTTCAATATCAAAAGGAAAGAGTGAGGATTTGGCCTGATCCCAGGGTCTCTCACAGAATTCACAAGAAAACATACCTCAGAGATACATTGGCCAGGTGAAAAAGATCTTAGATGAAGTGATCTCTCTGGTCTTTTTAGTTTCACCCTGGGAAATCCTAGAAGACTTCAAGAAAGCCTACAAAGCTAATCTAACCCCTCAGAAGATGCTGGAAAACAAAATAGTTAAAAAGGGGTTAGTTTACAAGAGCTTGAGGAGGTCAGGAAAAATGAGCTCCAGTTGTTCCTAGAGGGTAATCCCCGGATGAGTTTGCTTACAGAATATAACAACTGTGGAGCTAAAGAATGGGAAACAGCCAAAATACCTTCTGAGTATTATGGGCCTGAATCATTGTTTGAAGGAGGTGCTGAAGAGCTAACCATGGAGGGAACAATCACCTTCCTTGAGGCCTACACAAGAGAGTCGTACAGACTCATTATGGGGAAGTAAATCTCATGAATGGGATAACAACTCTATGTCCAGTTCCCCAAAACAGAGTTCCCATTCATACCCTACCAAACAATATCTGAGATTTCTTCCAGGCCGGAGCTTACATGGGTGCCATCTTCTCTACTGATCAAGAAGGAAAAAGACCAACATTTTGCCAACAATAAGTGGATAATAAATAATTTAGAGGTTTTGGCTGCATTGGTTCAGGGGAGTTTGTTGGACCAAAAGAACCAATGAGCCAAGATCAGAAAACCTCTAAGTCCCACATGGTATCACACAGCTGAAGAAAGCCTCATCAGTAGTTTGACAAGTGCTGAAGACTTCAACAGCTGAAGATCAAGTGCTGAAGACTCCAACGCGCTGAATAACTAAAGTGCTGAAGTACAACAGCTGAAGAACACAAGTACTGAAGCTGAAAGACCAAAGTACTGAAGTACAACAGCTGAAGAGTTTACAAGTGATGAAGATCAACAACTGATGTACAAAGTCTGAAGACAAAGACTGAAGACATCAGCTGATGATATCTACTGAAGTCATCAGCTGATGAAACATCTGAAGGTCAAAGTCTGAAGATCAAGTACTGAAGCGTCAGTAGTTTGTCACAACTGCTGAAGAGTACTTCTTCAGTAGTTGTGATATCAGTAGTTTTATATTTCTAGTTTCAGTAGTTTTGTAAAACGATGAAGAGCTTGTTCTTCAGTTGTTGTAGTTTCAGTAGTTTCTAATCAGTAGTTTTTTATATTCTGTACTTAACACTCTGATATGCTCTCAGTAGTTGTGAACATTTCAGTAGTTTGTTAAGAGTTAGTTATTTTTGTATTAGATCTGCCAGTTGTCACTTTCCGTGATAACAGCACGATTGCACTCTATATAAGGATGTCAACCTATTGTAATAAGAGGAATGAATGAATGAATGATTTGAATGATTTGATTAGAAACATTCCATCTATAAACATTCCTTGAATCAGAAATATATTCTCTCGCTATAACCGTATGTGCTCTTAATGCATACAAGCATCGACTTCTTGCTACAGTTTGTCTAATTCCTATTCTTATTCCGCTGCCTTGAACTCTAATACATCAAACTTGTGATCGCTGTGACCTGTCAATTATCTATGTTTAATGTCTTAATTAACTACTAATGATTGATGTGTTAAATGTTTAAATCAAGTAGGTAAAACTTCACAGCAAGATGAATATCATATTGCTCCCCTTTAGCAAATCAAGTCTCAATTTACTATGATTCTTGATTTGCAAGGAATTGTGAGAAGGTCAGTGAGCTACACTCCTGAAAAAGGAGAAATTATACACGATCTCACCGACGAGCAACTTGCTGAGATGTTTAGACTGAATCCTGATGAGCTCGTCAAAGACGCTCCAAATGTCGATGTTATGAGTGATGATGAGCTGAACGATGTGAATGAATAGAGATAGAGGATGTCACTCCTGATCATTATCCATAGTACACTACCAAGAGGGAAATGTGATCCCCAACTTGGGTGACACTCTCGGTAGTGCTACATTTGAAAAACTAGATGAAATGGAGAAAGAAAAAGATAAGGATGAAAGCCAAGCCCAATCCTCGGATGTAGATGTTGATATAAAGAAGGCTGAATGGGCAGCTTGTTTTGCTGAAATAAGAGCCCAACGCACAGCTCAAAAGCAAAATGCCTACACCAAACTTTACAAGGTCAAGAACATCAGAAGGTGTCTGGCAAGATCATAGTGTGGGTGTATTTTGAGGACTTAAACGTTTACGCTATAAAAAGGGAGAAGGGAGTAGAGTACTTCAGGTATCCTCATGATCTGAAGACTCTCCCAGGCTTTAAGCTCAACCAACTGGCATGCTTAAATCTGCTATATGCTGATCCCAGAAAGATGTTAGGTTTCTTTGAGTCGGCATTAAGAAGGAATACCACACCAGGTGGGTGAACTTCAAACCTCAACAACCGAAGAGGTTATTCGCAACTCTGAAGTGGATCCCATATCTGGAAAGCCTAAAGTAGTGTTCAAGTGGAGTCCCCCGCGCACGATGTCGAAGATTCCCTTACGGGAAATGCCTCAGGACCTCACTCCACATTTCAAAAAGTGGTATTATGACTGGAGGACGAGTGAAGCGGCCATAGTTCTAAACAGAGAGAGCAAAATGGAAACTATCAGGTATTTGACCCAATGTGGCTTACCAACTTGTCAGCTGAAGATGTCTACACTTTATACAAGTGGCCACTGTTATATGACGTGTAGGATATTGTACAAGCTCTCTAATTTCAGAATGTGATACGGCTCTACTTTGCATTTGAAATACACGCAGGAGTCACAAAAGAAGAGAAGTACAAGAGGTTTGAGGAGCTTATGAGAGATGTCAGACTTTAGAGTAACTAGGTCCAAGGGGAGTTTGTTGATATATATGTCCCTAGTTTATGTGCTTAATGTAAAAGTTTTGTCATGGCTTACATATGTGTGATGATTCATTGTAATGATATATGATTTTTGTTTTGATGTTTACTTATGTCTGATTCATATATAACTTATTATATAGGTTTGAAGTTGTTATATTATGAATCATGCTAATGGACCATACTTATGGACCATACGCATGAATACATCATGCTAATGAACCAGTCGCACGACTGAACCAAACGACTAGATCAGTCGTACGAGTGAGACATGAGATTGACTCAGTCGCATGACTGAACTTTCAGTTGTGCATATATATCAGTCGCATGGGTCAGTCTCACGACTGAACCATGGTAATGATTTAGTCACACGAATGAAGATTGCAAACCTATAAATACCACTTAATTCATGGAAAAATTAAGAGTTTTGACACAAACTCATAACCTAGCCGTCCAGAGCATCCAGAAAGCCTATTCCAAGTTCATAGTTCGCATCTGATCTTTTTCTACTCGTTCTTAACCTTTCTTTAATCGTTAGATTGATCGGGATTGCATTCTCACTGATTGGATCGCCAATCAAATAGGATTCCGCAATATTTGATCTGGTTTCATGCATAATTATTTAGTACTCCGTACGTACATGGTACCCAAACACTATCGGGCATTTCAAAGATAAAATCCCCAACCTTCGATGGTAATGGCACTGCTGCTACTGCTCACTGGTGGGTGACAGAAATGGAAGCCGTTATGAATATCAGAGAGTGCTGAGAGGACCCAAAGGTGAAGTGTGTTGCCCACTCATTCGTGGACTCGACTTTGTGCTGGTGGAACAATATCGTCCAAGCCGAGGGTAGTCGGGCGATAGGAAGGATGAAGTGGGTAGAGTTGAAGAGGCTGGTGATTGAAGAGTTTTGTCCTCACCGTGAGATGGACAAAGTGAAGAGAGTTCCTGCAGCTGGAGGCGGGAACAATGACACATCAACAATACACCATGAAGTTTATGAGATGGCATGACTGGTGCCTGATCAGGTGACACCTCTATCAAGAAAGATCAAGAGGTACATCTAGGGCTTGCCGGCGGATATCCGTAGGCACATGATCGTCGCCCGACCCAGCGCGTTTAGGTCGGCTGTGGATTTGGCAGGAAGGTGTACGACGTGCGAGAAGTTGTGGTGGCTGAGGTGAGCAAGAAGGGTGGTGGTGATCGAAACTGGAATGGGAAACGATTTCGATGTGGTGGAGCCGCTCCAAACAATAAGTTGGTGAAGGTGGGTGACCGACGTGTGGTCACATCTGGTGCAGGGTCGAAGAGATGTGGTATATGCGGGAAAGAGCATTCGGGGGAATACAAATGGGATCGAACATCTGCTTCATGTGTCGGAAGACTGGTCCATATGGTGAGAGATTGTGGGGTAATAAGGTGTTATAACTGTGGAGAAAACGGCCATCTGAGCAGGGATTGAAAGAAGCTAAGGGCTGAAAGTTCAAGAGCAAAGAAGACTGGAGGAGAAGGGCAGAGGGCGAGTGCCAGAGCATTCACGATGACGCAGGAGGAGGCTAGGACGGACCCCGATGTCGTGTCAGGTACGTTTCTAGTAAACCAAACTTTAGCCTCTGTGTTATTTGATTCTGGTGCTAGTAAAAGTTTTATTTCTGCTGCTTTTTGTGCTAATTGCCTGTTAGTAGTAAGAATATAGATACGCCCTTTGATGTATAAACTGCCATAGGTAAGTCCACCAGGATTTCCAAGATGATAGAAGGATGTGACAGAACTAGAAGGTCACAAGTTTCCTATTAGACCATTTGTGATGACCTTATGCAGGTTTGATGTAGTCCTAGGAACGGATTGGTTGGCGGACTACAAGGCGAACATTATGTGTCGCAAGAAGATGATTCGATTGATAGCGCCTGATGGGAGTTCGGTGAAGGTTTACGGTGATCGATTCATGACGATTCCGAAAATAATTTCGATGGCGGTGGCGGGAAAGTGCATGAGGCGTGGATGTAGTGACTACTTTGCCTACGTAAAGGATGCGGATACACCAACACCACAACTGACCGACGTACCGGTGGTGTGTGGCTTTCCAGATGTGTTTCCTGAAGACTTACTAGGAGTGGCACCTAACCATGAAAGAGCAAGATATCCCTAAAACAGGTTTCCGTACACGTTATGGACACTACGAGTTCCTCGTTATGTCTTTTGGTTTAACCAATGCGCCAGCCGCTTTTATGGATTTGATGAATCGAGTGTGTTGGCTGATGTTGGATAAATAATTGATTGTGTTTATTGATGATATTCTGATCTATTCAAAGAGCGAGAATGAGCATGCCTGTCACATTCGAGAGGTGTTGGAGACGTTGAGGAGGGAGAAGTTGTATGCCAAATTCTCCAAGTGTGCATTCTGGTTGCGCGAGGTTTAGTTCTTGGGCCACGTAGTGAATCCTGAAGGGATTATGGTAGACCCGGCAAAGGTGGAGGCGGTGATGCAATGAAAGTCTCCGAAGACCCGCCATCCGAGATTCTTAGCTTCTTGGGTTTGGCGGGCTATTACAGAATATTCATTCACACTTCCCTAAGATCGCTTCTCCACTAACCAACTTGACCCGGAAAGATGTAAAGTTTGTATGGGGTCAAGCCCAGGAGAAGGCTTTCGAGGAGTTAAAGGCGATGTTGACTCAAGCTCCTGTCTTGTTGTTACCGATGGAAGTGAAGATTTGGTGGTTTATTCAGATGCATCCTACTCGGGGTTGGGATGTGTGTTGATGCAGAGAGGAAAAGGTATAACCTATGCATCCCGACAGTTGAAAGTTCATGAGGTTAATTATCCCACTCATGATTTGGAGCTTGCAGTCGTGGTCTTTGCGTTAAAGATATGGAGGCACTACCTATACGGGACGAAGTGCACCATATTCACTGACCACAAGAGCTTAAAGTACTTCTTCGAGCAAAAGATTTGAACATGAGGCAAAGGCGATGGTTGGAGCTCATAAAGGATTGTGATTACGAGATCCATTACCATTCGGGCAAAGCCAACATGGTGGCGGATGCCCTCAGTCGGAAAGAGAGACCCAAGCCGTTTCGGGTGAAGGCTTATCAATTGGTTATGACCCCTGATGTGATGAAGCACGTCAAGGAGTTTCAAGATGAGGCATTGAAAGAAGATCATCTTAACTCTGAAAGAATGAAAGGTCTGGTTACATAATTGGGTGAGAACACACTCGGTTTTAGGACCCGATTCGGGCGGATATGGATTCCTCGTTTTGGGGATCTACGTGTGAAGATTATGGATAAAGCTCATAAGACTTGATACTCCATTCATCTCGGTGCCAGGAAGATGTACCAAGACATGAAGAAAGATTATTGGTGGTCAGGTATGAAGCGTGATGTAGTGGAGTACGTGAGTAGGTGCCTTACTTGTTTACAAGTGAAGGCCGAGCATTAGAAGCCGTATGGGAAAATCCAACCTGTGGATATACCGGAGTGGAAGTGGGAACATATCACCATGGACTTTATTACGAAGCTACCGCGGTCCACGCGAGGGTATGATGCCATATGGGTGACAGTGGACCGTTTGACAAAGAGTGCTCACTTCCTACCAATCCGCAAGACATATTCATCGGAGGTTGCCGGATGTTTTCGTTAAGGAGATCGTAACTCATCATGGTGTGCCGGTGTCTATCGTGTCTGATCATGACACCCGGTTTAGATCTAAATTTGGAAGAAATTCCACGATGCCATGGGACGAGGTTACATATCAGCATGGCTTATCATCCTCAGACGGATGGTCAGTCAGAAAGAGCGATTTAGACGCTAGAAGATATGCTTCGGGCATGCGTCATTGATTTTGGAGGAACTTGGGATGACCACCTACCGTTACCTTAGTTCTCATATAACAATAGCTGTCATGCCAGCATTGGTATGCCCCCTTATGAGATTCTATATAGGAGGAGATGTAAACATTCGTGTGTTGGGGTGATATCGTTCATAAAGAGTTAAGGAGCGTCGAGGTGTCGAGGCTACGACTGAGAAGCTGGAAAGGATCAAAGCCTTTATGAAGGCAGCTAAAGATAGACAAAAGTCGTATGCTGATAAACGACATAGACCGATTGAGTTACAAGTGAGTGATAGAGTCATGTTGAACGTCTCACCTTTGAAAGGAATCATTCGGTTCAGAAAGCGGGGCAATTTGAGCACAAGGTACATAGGAACTTTTCGAATCATTGCTCGAGTAGGAGAGGTGGCCTATAGACTAGAATTACCATATGAATTGAGTGAGATTCACCCGACTTCCATGTATCTCATCTGAGAAAGTGGTTAGCAGACGAGGATATGATTGTACCATTGGGGGATATCGAGGTAGATGAACGTCTCAATTATGTAGAACAACTACTGGCGATCATTGATCGAAGGGTAAAGAGGTTAAGGAATAAGGAGATTCCTCTTGTGCGTGTATAGTGGAGGCACAGAAAGGGATCCGAGTCTATGTGGGAGATGGAAGAAGAGATGAGACGGCATTACCCACGATTGTTTGAGGAATAACAGGTTTTGGGGACAAAACCTATATAAGGGGGTGGACTTGTACACCCAGTTTTTTTTAAAGTCAAAGAAAGAAAAGAATAAAAGTGGAGGAAAAGAAAGAAAAGATATATACCCAAATTAAGGGGTAAAAAGTGTCAAAAGGACAAAACTTTGAAAAAGTTGGTGAAAAAAGGTGATGGTCGCCCATCACCCTCTCTTCACACCTTTCATTCAGACATTTTAGAGAGAGAAAGAAAAGAGCTGAAAGTTTTCGAGACTTTGAAGAGCAAGTGAAGAAGATAGAATTCAAGGTAAGAATTCATGGTTTTTGTGTATTCTTAACTGGCTTATCCTAGGTTGTATGCTTATGTGTGTTGTATGTGTTCGGGTGTGTGTTTTGGTGGGTTTCTAGGCGGTTGAACTCTGTTGCAAATGGGTTTTTGAAGAAGTCGTAACTAGAGCCTGCCAAGATGAGTTCTAGAACCCCTTTTTACTTGTTTTTAACCGCTTTGGGCCTGGAAATGCATGTATGAATGTTTTTATAAGCTGGGTTTTATACCCGTATTGTGTATCTATGTATGTTATGGGTGGGGTTTGGTTTTGGGCTATGTATGTTCTGATGATGTTTTGATTGTGCTTCTAAGGCTTAGAATGTAATATTTTAGCTTAGAACATGATGGGTGATGATTGGGGACTGATTTATGATGAATTGTGAATTAGACTCCTCATGCGCCTAAATAGTAGCCCATGCGCCCAACAGAAATAACTGCCAAAGTGTCCCATGCGCCCAAAACCTCATGTGCCCAAATAGTACTCATGTGCCCAATAGTACTCATGCGTCTAGAGTTAGGCTGAATTTGACTAAGTGTTCATACGCCCAGATAGCTCATGCGTCGAGGCACTCATGCACCTGCATAGTGCCCATGCGCCTAGAATTGCCCAAAATAGACTAAGTGTTGCTCATGCGCCCCAATAGTGCCCATGCGTCTGAAAGTTGCCCATGCACCTAAGTGTTCCTCATGCGCCTGAAAGGCCATGCGCCTGCATAGTGCTCCTGCGCCTGCATAGTGCTCATGCACCTAAAGACTTAGATTATTTTTCTAATTTTCGGGGAAAAAGTGAAATGTAGTCTTTGACTTGGGAGTTTCCCAGGGGCTATGTAAGTTTACTTTTTGAGGTCATAGATGATGTGATGAGCATGTATGAAGTCATGTATCATAGATGCTTATGCATGATTGATGTATGATGATTATGTATGATTGCATGTTATGTTCTGTTATGTTCCTTATTACGTACGATGATGTGTCTTTACATGGTGTGATTTTGATAATGAACGTAAAGCATTATCTTAATGAAGTGAAAGATTTAAGATAATGAAAGTGGAACATAATGAACGAACGAATGAAAAGCCTTTCAAGCAAATGAAAGGAGGTTCACAACTCATTGAGAGTTGTTACCTCAACTGTGTGTGTCTACAGCATGAGATTTTGGCTAACTCATAAGGGTTCATACACACAGTAAGAGTTCAATCTTGGTTACTGCTCCAATATGTGCAATTTCCCAATTACTGTGTGTTATATAACGTGCGATCTTGGCTAACCCATAAGAGTTTACACACACAGGGGGGTTCTATCCTAGTGACCATCTATACGTGCGATATGGGGTCCTTGTGCGCTAACCCTAGATGAAATTGCTTGGTGCTCTAGAGGGGGGTTAAGTACATGACAAGATCTAGATAGAAGTGAAATATAATAAATGTACGAAAAGTGAGATAAGTATGAAATATGCGAAACGTGCAAAATGTACGAAACGAACATGATGAAGATAATAAATATTACCTTGTATGGCGATGTTTGTATGATTATGTTTATGTTCCTGTGATGTATGTTTATCTTTTCCTGTGGCTTTACGTGTTATAGTTGTGAAAGAAAAATAATAAAGTATTATGTAACGTAAAGTGGAAGATAATGAAAAGTGGAACATAATGATAGAATGCATTCATTAATGAAAGAGAAAGTAATGAAAGGCTTGCAAGCAAAATTTATGGAGGTGCACGACTCTAAAATGTCATAAGCTCAACTCTGTGTGTGGTTTAGCTAACCCTAAGGATACACGTAGGGGTCCAGTTTTTGTGACTGACCAGTGATATAGTACATGGTGTATAGTGATTGCTCACCCCGGTGCTAGTGCCAGGCTATGTGCGTTATGGAAGACATTTATGATCTTCGGCCTAGTACCCGCTTTGTGCATACGTTTGGGGTGTAGTATACAGTTGGGATCTTTGTCGTTTCCCTAGTGCTGGTGCCAGGCTTTGTGCGTTTTGAAAGTCATTTATGATCTTCAGCCCAATACCCGCTTTGTGCATACGTTTGGGGTATAGCTGATGACACTGATCTGGAAAGAGATAAAGAGATAAAGAGATAAAGAAAGAAAGTGATGAACAGTAAAGAAGATAATAATGTTATTATCTATGTGTACGTACGATGTGTGATCATGTACGAAAGTATAGTATGATTTGAAAGAAAGTAAAGAATGGTTTTGAATGAAGTAAAGTATGTTTTATTTTAAAACTGAAACTCACTCAGTAACGCTGACTTTTACGTGTTTCCAGTTGGCAAGTAAAGGTTGTTGAGGATGGCACGGGGCGGCTACTTGGCTCTTTTTGGATGGCATCCATTTTTATAATGCTTTTGTGATGTAATGCACATGTATTTTATAATTTGATAACGATGTATTATTTTGCAAAAGCTTTTATAATGAAATGAAATGTCGTTTTTATGTTTCCGCTGCAATGTTTATTTAAGTTAATGTAAATATATGTTTTATGCGCGATGATCGACTAGATGTGAGCGTCTTGGGATCAGGGCCTTACAAGTTGGTATCAAAGCCAAAGTTTAAATGAAATGGGTAAATTTTCAAAAAGAAACCTAAACTTAAACTGAAAATGGGATGAAAAAGGAAGGATGCCAGTCCAAGTAGCTGCGTGCCATCAGGTATTTTCTTAATATTAACTGGCATTATGTGCGCATGTTATGTGGTTTATGTGTTGCTAGTAGATTTAGATACTGATGTAGTCGGGATAGGAAATTCTTGGGGTATGAAGAGTAAAGTAAGTGCTAATCACAACTAGCCACTGTAATTAGGGACTTACTATACTTGACATAAACTGAGCTATTCCCTTGAATGACTGTGTTAATGTTTGAATCTTATAGTGTGTTAGAGGATGGCGATGGTAGATCATCTAAGGCTTCATGTGGTGGAGGTCGTGGTGGACGTGGTGCTGAACACGGGCTACAAGAGGAAGGCCTAGGGCCGAGAAGGTGGCTCATGAAGAACGCGAGACCCCTCATCTAGAGGCGCGAGTGAGAGTGCTAACCTGAGAGTGCTAACCTGAGAGCCTAAGTGAAGGAGGCTATTATGGAAAAAGTGCATCAGGTCATGCAGACAATCTTAGCGTCTGTGGTGACCGAAGTGATAAAGGTGGTACGGGAAGGGGAGAGGAAGGAAGGAGTAGGCCTACGGGCGAAGGGACACGTCCTGAGACTGAGACGGTTTTCTGGATAACAGGGAAGAGGAGGAGGAAGAAGAGCCTGTGCAGGAGACAGCACGAGGTTGTAACTACGAGGCATTTCAAAGATGCAAGCCCCCAACCTTCGATGGTAATGGCACTGCTGCTGCTCACCGATGGGTGAGAGAGATGGGAGTTGTTTTGAATATTAGCAAGTGTCGAGAGGACAAAAGGTGAAGTTTGCTGCCCATTCATTCGTGGACTCGGCTTTGTGCTGGTGGGACAATATCGTCCAAGCCGAGGGTAGTCGGGCGATAGGAAGGATGAAATGGGTAGAGTTGAAGAGGTTGGTGATTGAGGAGTTCTGCCCTCACCGTGAGATGGACAAAGTGGAGAGAGAGTTCCTGCAGCTAGAGGTAGGAACGATGACATATCGGCAATACACCACTAAGTTCAACAAGATGGCACGGATGGTGCCGGATCAAGTGACACCCTCGTCACGAAAGATCAAGATGTATATTCAGGGCTTGCCAGCGGATGTTCGCAGGCACATGATCGTTGCCCGATCAAGCACGTTTAGGTCGGCGGTTGATCTAACTGGAAGATTGTATATGAGCGGATGGTGGTGGTGGCTGAAGCCAGCAAGAAAGGTGGTGGTGACCGGAATTGGAACGGGAAGCGATTTGGACGTGGCGGACCCGCTCCAAACAACAAAGGTGCACTGGTGGATGACCGACGTGTGGTCACATCCGGTGCGGGGTCGAAGAGGTGTGTAAAGTGTGGACGAGAGAGCACCGGGGAATGTAGAGTGGGATCTAATGTCTGTTTCTGTTGTGGAAGGACTAGACATGTAGGGAAGAACTGCGGGGTAAGGAGGTGTTATACTTTGGCGAGGAGGGCCACATGAGAAGAGAATGCAAGAAGCCGAGGGCTGAATGTTCTGGTGCAGGGAAGAAGACGACCGGGACTGAAGGGTAGAGAGCGAGTGCCAGAGCGTTCACAATGACGTAGGAGGAGGCTAGGACGGACCCTGATGTTGTGTCAGGTACGTTTCTAGTAAATCAAACGTTAGCCTCTGTGTTATTTGATTCTGGTGCTAGTAAAAGTTTTATTTCTGTTGCTTTCTATGCTAAATTGCCTGTTAGTAGTAAGAATATAGATACGCCCTTCGATGTTGAAACTGCCATAAGTAAGTCTACCAGGATCTTTGAGACGATAGAAGGTTATGACGTAGAATTAGAAGGTCACAAGTTTTCTGTTAGACCATTTGTGATGACCTTAGGCGGGTTTGACGTAGTCCTAGGAATGGATTGGTTGGCGGACTACGAGGTGAACATTGTGTGTCACAAGAAGATGATCCAATTAACGGTGCCTGATGGAAGTTCGGTGACGGTTTATGGTGATCGAATCATGACGATTCCGAAGTTGATTTCAATGGCAGTGGTAGGAAAGTGCATCAGGCGTGGATGTAGTGCTTACTTGGCCTACGTGAAGGATGTGGATACGCCAACACCATAACTGTCTGATATACCGGTTATGTGTGACTTTCCAGATGTTTTTCTTGATGACTTACCAGGAGTGCCACCCGATCGCGAGATTGAGTTTCAGATTGCCTTGATAACGTGTGCCCAACCTGTAGCTAAGGCCCGTATCGGTTGGCTCCGACTGAGATGAAAGATTTGATGGAGCAATTGCAAGAATTTCTCGATAAGGGGTTCATTCAGTCGAGTATCTCTCCTGGGGTGCTCCGTCTTATTTATGAAGAAGAAAGACGGTAGCATGATAATGTGTATAGAATACCGTGAGCTGAACAAGTTGATGGTGAAGAATCGGTACCCGTTACCAAGAATTGATGATCTTTTTTATCAGTTCCATAGTGCCAGTTGGTTTTCAAGGGTAGATCTTCGATCGGGCTACCACCAGCTGAAGGTGAAGGAGCAAGATATTCCTAAAATAGCTTTTCGCACACATGTTGGACATTATGAGTTCCTTGTTATGTATTTTGTTTTAACCAACGCGCCAGCTGCTTTTATGGATTTGATGAATCGAGTGTGTCGGCCGATGCTGGATAAATCAGTGATTGTGTTTTCGATGATATCCTGATTTATTCAAAGAGCGAGGAGGAGCATGCTGGTCACATTCAAGAGGTGTTGGAGACGTTGAGAAGAGAGAAGTTGTATGCCAAGTTCTCCAAGTGCACATCACGTGGGGAACTAGATCAAATGAGTGTGCAACAACACTTAACAGATCAAATGGGGACTAGAAACTAGTTTTACTGAGAACTAAGAAACAAGAGTATTAAAAAGACAGAACAAAAACAACACAAGTAGTTGGTTTTCAAGGTTGATGTATATTGCTCTTTAGTTCCTTACAAGTGTTTATAAAGCAATGATGATAAGATACAAGGACCAGAGATACTAATACTACAACCTACAGCCGACCATACTTTAAAGGCCAGCTGGATACATGATCTAGACAACAACAAAATCAATGTAGAGTCAAAAGACAGATTGCCTTTTGACTAGTGACTATGACATGTCATAGCTCACATCCTAATATATTACAAAAAGGATAAAATACATAAGGTAGAAAGTTACAGACTCAAGACCTCAATGTACAGTTACCAAAAGCATGGACCTTTCACCAACTTATGTAAAGTTGATGTCTTATCAGAGTTGCAGCAAAAAAGGGTCCAGCTTTATGGAAAAGGTACATCAGATAAAGCATGTGTTCAAATGTCTTCGGAAGAGATCTATCTTCAAGTGTTGGCTTTGGAATACTTTGTCTCTGAAGCTTCGGAAGACTTCATGTTTGGCTTCGGAAGATATTGGTCTTGGCTTCGGAAGATTTCACACTTAGAATATTTTCTAAGGTAGAGTGTGAAACTTCCGAATCATTCCACTTCAGTACACTTGTGCATGCATGCGGGAGAGACTTTGGGTGTTTGGGTTGCATCAGCCTATATTAAACCTTGCAGTTCCATATTCTAATTAGTTCTTTTGTGCCTTTAGGGTCATCCATATAGGTCCAATAGCTTATGGTACGTGGATAGTGGATGCTCCCGACACATGACTGGAGACTGTTCCCTCCTTCATGACTTCAAGCATATACAAGGAACTATTGTGGCATTCGAAGGAGATTCACAAGGTGAAAGAATTACTGGTGAAGGATCTGTGACAAATGGGATGTTGAGCTTTGATAGAGTGAACTACTATGAACAACTGAACTTTAATCTTCTAAACGTGTCTTAGATTGTGACAAGAAATATTCAACTCATTTTACCGACATTATTGCTACATTCTAAAACTAGGATTTCAGATCGTTGCAGAATGGGTTGTCCTAAAGACTCCAAGGAAGAATAACACCTATGTCAAAACCTAAATTCTACTACACCAATAGAAGAGACATGTCTTCTGTCTAAAGCATTATCTGATGAGTCTCAGCTTTGGCACAAACGCTTGGGGCACAAAAACTTTAAAAACATGAACAGATTGGTCAAAGGAAACCATGCCATTGGTCTTCCCCAAAAAGAATTTCATTTTGTTGATCACTATTCAGCGTGCCTCAAAGGAAAACAACATAAATATTCTCACAAACCAAAGCTGGTGAACATAAACAATACTCCATTGAAGCTATTTCATATGGATCTATTTGGACCAACTCATGTTATGAGTATTGGAAAGAAACAGTATTGTTTAGTGATCATTGATGACTTTTCAAGATTTACATGCGTTTTCTTCTTACTTATAAAAATAAGGCATCCCAAATAATAAAATACTTTATCACAAAATTGAAAACCACCTTGATCATAAGGTCAAAATAATAAGAAGTGATAATGGAACTGAGTTTAAAATGAAGTCATGAGTTCCTTTTGTACAACCAAAGGCATCGCTCATCAATTCAGTGCAGCTAGAACTCATCAACAAAATGGGATAGCTGAAAGAAAAAATAGAACACTAATTGAAGCAGCAAAAACAATGCTAACCAATGCTAAACTGCCAATTACCTTTTGCGTAGAGGTAGTTAACTCATCGTGCTTTGTGCAAAATCAAACACTTATTATAAAAGAAAGAAACATGACTCCATATGAACTGTTGTTTCACAAAAAACTATTTATTGGATTTTCAAGTCATTTGGTAGTCCTGTCTTAATATTAAACACCCGAGACTATTTGGGAAAATTTTCATATAAGTCTGATGAAGGATTCTTTGTAGGTTATTCTTCTATTTCAAAGGCTTACAAAGTGTTTAGTACTAGATTAAACATTATTGATGAATCAACAAATGTTCAATTCAGGAACATTCATTTCCCAAATCTACAAATGGTCCCGACTGGTTGTTTGATATTGACACATTTACAAAATCTTTTGATCAATTTCACTTGTCTGATGCAGGAAACCTACAATCAGTTGAACCTTCTTCATGTGTAGAAAGAAGAGATGGCTTTCCATTGATTCATCCTACCTCTACTGAGCAACTCAATGAAGATTTCCACTCTAAGTTAATCCTGTCAGACAATCATCTTAAGATCAAAGTGTTTCAACTAAAGATGGTCCAAGCTTGGTCCCATCACCTTTAAAAGACCCATCAATTGAAGTCAGACATCAAAATCAAGCTACACCTCCAGATGAAACAGAAAGAATCTCAAATGATGGAAGTAATCAAAGTGCTGCTAATGCTGAAGCAGTCAGTGAAATGGATTCTGATTATCTTCATAACTCCCCAACAGTACAAGATGAAGATGCCTCTCACCATAATGAACTGAATGTATCCAATATTGATGTAACCATTTCTTGTGACTCAATTCCAACCACCAGAATACACAAGAATCATCCAGTAGAAAGCATTATTGGTGTACTCAATGAAAGGGTGACAAAAAGCATGTCAAGTATTGCAAACATCTGTTTGTTCTCATGCTTTCTTTGTCAAATAGTACCCAAAAACATCAAAGAGGCTCTTCAAGACAATAGCTGGATTGAAGCAATGCAGGAAGAATTGCTATAGATCAAAAAGCAAGAAGTATGGCAACTGGTAGATCTTCCCGAATGACAATACTCTATTGGTTCCAGATGGTTGTACAAAAACAAACCTGATGATAAAGGGATTGTCATCAGAAATAAAGCGAGACTAGTGGCATAGGGGTATACACAAGAAGAAGGAATTGATTATGATGAAGTGTATGCACCTGTTACCAGATTAGAAGCAATAAACATCTTTCTTGCATATTCAACATCCATGAAGTTTACTGTTTATCAAATGGATGTGAAATGTGTTTTCTTGTATAGAAAGATTGCTGAGGAAGTTTATGTGAGTCAACCACCTGGCTTTGAAGATCCGGATTTCCCTCATAGGGTTTACAAGCTTGACAAAGCCTTGTATGGTCATCATCAAGCTCCAAGAAAGTGGTACGAGACTCTATCATCTTTCCTTCTTGGACATGGATATGAAAGAGGAAAAAATGATCAGACTCTTTTCAGAAAGAGAAGAGGAAGAGACATGTTGCTGGTCTAGATATATGTGGATGATATCATTTTCGGCTCAACAAACAAGCAACTCTGTAAAGACTTTGAAGACCTTATGCATTCAAAATTTCAAATTAGTGCAATGGGGGAACTCATATTATTTTTAGGACTGCAAGTCCAACAAACAGCAGATGGAATCTTCATCAATCAATCAAAATATATGGAAACAATATTGAAGAAATTCCACTTTGCTGACTGTCAGTCTATCAGAACACCTATTGATACTAAAGTGAAGATAGGACCTAATCCAGAAGGCAAATCAGTGGATCAGACTCACTATCGATCTATGATCGGTTCACTTATGTATCTAACAGCCAGTAGGCCTGACATTATATTTGGTGTTTGTATGTGTGTGCCAGATATCAAGCTGATCCTAAGAAATCTCATGTGAATGTTGTCAAGTGGATATTCAGATATCTTAAGGGTAAGCCAGCTCTTTGTTTATGGTATCCAAAGGAAGGATACTTCAATCTATATGCCTTCACTAACAGTGATTATAGGGGATACAACTTCAATAGGAAGTCCACTTCTGGTGGTTGTCAATTTCTTGGTCCCAGACTGGTCTCCTGACAGTGCAAGAAGCAGACAAATGTATCCGTTTCAATAGCAGAAGCTAAGTATATTGCAACATTAGCTTGTTGCTCTCAAGTTCTCTAGATTCATAACCGGATGCTTGATTATGGTTTTAACTTCTTGCATACCCCAATTCACATTGACAACACAGCAGTTGTGTTATTACAAATAATCCAGTTCAGCACTCAAAAACAAGACACATTGAAATCGGATATCACTTTTTGAGAGATTGTGCTGAAAAAGGGTTAATCAAATTGATTCAAGTTCCAACTGAAAGTCAATAAGTTGATTTATTCACCAAGGCATTTGAACCTGGTAGGGTGAATACCTAGTTCAATCAATTGGCATGATTAACCTTGAATAAAATCAAAAACATCAAAAACAATTTTAAAATATTATAAAATCACAAAAAGAAATCAATTTTGACGAAAAAAAGGATATATACTAGGGAAATGATATAATTACAGTCATTATATCATTCCTTGTGCTTAACTCAAAATTTGAAAGACAGTCATGACTTACCAGATATGTTGGTAGGCTCAACTTGGAAGAGAAGATACATGTTATGATGAATTAAAATTTTATTCAATAGTGAAACTCTCATCTCAAAGTATAGGTATGTATTGGCTTATCTAAGTGTATGTGTGTAGTAAGCTAAACACACCAAGTAATGACACTTTATGAATCTCTTTCACTTACATCAAGTTTTATCTATGTTTTGCTAAGCAAAGACCTAAAGAAACAAGCACATAGTACAGATGTATTGATCCAAAAGATTTCCAACGGGAACACATCCAAATTGGATGAATCTATAATAACAATACATTCCATGTGAATGAACAAAAAAATCAAATCATGGATCACCTTCCAAAGTGAAGTGAAAAGAATCCCAATGGGGATCATCATGAAAATGATCAAAGTAAAAGAATCCTAATGAGGATCAGTGAAAATGAGATCTTAAAATTTAAGTAACCTGGTCAAGAAAGTTGTGAAAAAGTTTTACCATGCATTACATGAGGATGGTTAATCATTCCATGCTTATGTGTGTGAGGTACATGTTGAATAATCAAATCAACCAAAACATGATAAATATCACATACATTAAAATATCAACCAGGTATGAGTTTAAGAGGACAAACATGCCTTTAATCAATAAGTTCATAAACATGTCCATCTTATCACAAAAGAATGCACGTGTAATGTAAGATTGATATGATCCTAACAAAAGGTATATTTCTCTTCATTCTTAAATCAGAAAAACAAAAAAATCAAAAATATTTCATATTCAAAAGTTTTAAATCTTTAAAGTTTATATCTAGATGTGGATATAAACTTTAGGGGGAGTAATTTAAAATCTTGATTGGTTTGTATAGATATTTACTATCTTAAATTACTTTCTTAAAACTTCTAGACAAATCAAAAAGAGTCTATGTGTGTTGGTGCAAAAGTTATACCATAGTGTCTCAGCTTATGCAGATTCTTAGAAGCATAAGAAGTCCAAGATCAATCAAACAATGGGAAACTTGTATCACCTCTAATATACAAGTCAATCCAAGCAAGAATTGATAACCCCAACAACAGCCAACAACTTCATAAGACAATTCAATCAAAGACAGCTCTTCATAACAGGAAAAACAAAAACATTAAGTTTTGATTAAGTTCAAAATTTAATGTGGGTAAGTGCATTGGTTAATGCGGGTGAAAGTAACCCATGCATATAACCAATGTGGGTAACTGTTTATGTCATATATAACTAATGCGGATAAGGATTTTATTCTAGTGCATTTGTGTCAAACAAGTACACATAAAAAGTTTGAAGTGTTAAAAGCCTATGTGGACAAAAGTGTTCTGCCACATTTGTTAATGCGGAAGACATTTTCACTACCGCATTTGTTTTTACTTATCCGCATTCTTGAATGTAAGTGACATCAACACTTTTCATGTATATCAAAATGAATAAACAGGTGCTTAATCTCTTCTATCACTATGATGATGATCAAGAAATACGGACAATTTCATTGTCCAGTCGTATATGTTGAAGAAAAAGTGGATAAAGGAGTTTTACTCTGCCGCACTTGTTATAGTGAACAAATGCAAACAAACTATGTTCAGTCACATTTGCAACAGTGACCAAATGCTTGCTAACTTAGTTCAGCCGCTTTGCTGTAGTGAGCAAATGCAAACAAACTTTGTTCAAACGCATTTGCTACAGTGAAACAAATGCTCTTAAGTTTTTAACTTTCTCATTTGTAACAGTACACAAAAGCGAATGACCAAAAGTTTTACGCATTTGCTACAGTGAATTTAGAAACTTGACCATATTTGTTCTGAAACTTGTAACAATTTGTAAAAGGCATTAGTTGACTATTTAAAGCAATTTCAAAAGGTCATTTAATACTTTTCAAATTTGAGAAACAAAAGGTGAAAATCTTTAAATTGTGTGACCTAAAGTGTTGGACTTTTGAAATAATGATGAACATAGATGTTGGTACATATATCTCCCTAGATCTTGATATGAATGTAATAGATCTTGTTTGTCTAATTCTGATGTAATGTTTGGAATGATTAATGAAATGATATCGGTTGTTGTTATTTATAATGTTTAATATTTCATTAATAAGTCGATGTTGAATTGGTTAATTAGGTTTGTGATGTTTGAAGTGTTATGCATAATGTTATAATATTGAATACACTCAAACTTGGTGAAGTGAAGTTCTCATGCGTCCGACTGGACCATGCGGCCCAATAGTGGTCATGCGTCCGAATGGCCATAAGACTAAGTGTCCATGTGCCTAAATAGTCCATACGCCTGAACAACTTCATGCGACTGACTCAGGCGCACGACTGAACACTCAGCCGTGCGGATGAATCAACCGCATGGTTCAATCGCACGACTGAACCATACTAATGGTTCAGTCGCACGAATGAACAATACTAACCTATAAATACCACCCAATTCGTGAAAAAAAGGGGGCATCAATTCTATTTCGATTCTAGACGTACCCTAGCCATTCAGAAACCTCCAAGTTGATACTCCAAGTTCATATAACGCAGTAGATCGATTTCCAATCGATTCTTAACGTTAGATTCAATACTTTATTGATTCTACGTGCGTTCTCACTGATTGGATCGCCAATCAAATAGGATTCCGCACTATTTGGTTTGGTTTACACGTTAATCATTCGGTATTTCATTGAAAACGAGGTCCTAACAAGTGGTATCAGAGCCTTGGCTCTTGATTACATGTGATTCAATCAAGATTGATAAAAAGTCTATGTTTTTACACTAAAAACACAATCTTTTGTGTCAAAAGTTGTCTTGGACGTACCCTGCTCATCAAGTTTCGGTTTCTACGGCCTTAGGCGATTAGGGTTTGCAAAATTTCGAATTTTTACGGCTAAAACACGTTCAACCTAGAAATTTTCGCAAAACAGCAGCTTCAGTCGCACGAGTTAGCCATTCACACGACTGGACTCATTCGCATACTCTAGACGCACGATTGGACTGAGTCGCCTCTCCATTAGTACGACTGAACCATCCGTTCGCGGTGTTCATACGCATCAGCTTCATTCGCTCGACTGAACCAATCGCTCAGTTCAGCCGCACGATTGAGCCAATCGCATAGTTCATTCGCACAGATAGCCCATTCGCATCACCCAGTCGCACTAGTTTGACAGTTTGGTTAGTACACTTAAAGGTTAATCGAGATGGAAGTTCAGATGTCAGCGTTTACTGCCGGCAAGGACTCAAGGATCCAGAACCTACTGTTGCTTGAGAGTGAGGTGGGGAATCATAATAAACCACCAAAGCTCTTAACGTTAGATGAGTTTCCCCACTGGAAACAACGTTTTGAGATCTACCTCAATGGAGTGGATCCAAATTTGTGGGAAGCTATCGAGATTGGGTATAGTATGCCGGTGGGAGCAGATGGGGTAAAACTTACTTTGGGAGGGATGACCGATGCTCAGAAAGTCAAGTATAATGCAGAGAAGAGAGTTTATGCATTGATTACACAGTCTATTCCTAAAGATATTTTCCACCAGTACTCGAAGAATAAGCAGGCCAAGAAATTGTGGGATGAGCTGGAAAAGAGATACGATGGAAATGCTTCGTTGAAGGCAATTAAAGCTAAGGAACTGAAGAAGGAATTTGACAACTTCTCATCGATAGGAAACGAGAGTTTGGACGATGTTATTGATAGATTCTACCATTTGATGAGTGAACTTCATACACATGGCGTTGCAACTACCATGGAAGAAAAGGTGTCAAATTTTGCAGACGGATTGCCGGAAAAGTGGGCTTCATTTGTGTCAAATCTGAGACAGAATGAGATGCTGGTAAAGTTGGATATCAATGACTTCATTCTAAAGCTGCGAGAAGAAGCACTTAGGATGAAGTACGGAGCTCAGAAGTCTCCGTACACTCAGAATCCAGCTTTGTACAATGCCACACCTCAAGCTAAGACGTCTGGAGCACCTCTTCAGACTGCATTTGTGTCTAGCTCATCGGGTCCTTCACAAGCTTCTCCTTCAGGTTCAGAAACTTCAGGGTCCTCTTGTACCCATTACATTGGAACTGAAGCAAATGCTACTAGACTGAAGACCGAGAATCTCGGTAATGTGACTGTGGAAGTAGCTCGAGAGCACATGGATCTTTTGGTAGCAGTGGTTCATTCTTATGATGGACTTGTCGCTAGGAAGAAATGGAGCTGGAGAGAATGGACATTATGTGGACTATGAGCAGGTGGATGAAATGGAGCTGGAGAGAATGGACATTATGTGGGCCTTAGCTAGTGTTGTCCGGAGGGCGAAGAAGTTTGTGAAAAAGACCAGACAAAACTTGGTTGCTACTAAGGATACCACTTTTGGCTTTGACAAGAGTAAAGTGACCTGCTTTAACTGTGGAGAAAAGGGGCATTTCAAGAGAGAATGTGTGAAGCCAAAGAAAACTGGGAACGGGAACCCATTCCCGTCCTTCACTCGTCAAGACAAGCAAGCTAGTAGTTCTACTTCATCAAGCAAGGATCCAAAGGCCTTGACTGCACATGATGATGAAGGACAGGACTGGAGCTTTCGGTTTGTCTGTCCAGGGGAATCAAATATTGCCAGTGTAGAAGACTTAGATGATGATTCCGCGAGTGAGGGAGATACTGCAGTTGAGATAGCGATTTCGAATATTGAAGAGACAACTGCAACTGAGGTCAGCTACAAGCCTGAAGAAGAGATTTCAACAGCAAAGAAAGGATCACCAGAACCAGAGACATCTGATGTTGCGTTGATGGCTAACCCTACTGAACCTTCTCAGGTAAGTACCACTGACCAACTGTTTAAAAATCATGCTTGTTCTGATTGTGATGCTTTTAAAGGTAGCATAGATGAGAAATTTGCTAGGTTATTAAATCATAATGATAACTTAGTAAAGGATTTGCAACTGTGCACTGAGGCTAATAGAGTTTTAAAACAAAATGAGCATAGTTACAAAGAAAAGATAGACCTTTTGACTAAACAGCTTAGGGAAACTGAAGTAGTTGCATTTAACCAAGCTAATGACATTAAGTACTATCTTAACTCCCTAGAAGACACTAAGAAGCAAAAGGCAGTTTTAGAAGTAGAAGTAAACTCATTAAAGCAAAAACTGCACAGTTGGACAAGTTCATCACACATTGTCCAACACTTAGTGAGAGAACGAAACAACGGGGAGGGTTTGGGTTATAAAGTGGTTCCTCCACCACCTGAGACCTTGATGAACACTAAGAGTAGACCTGTAAATAACAACCCCATCAAGGATCATGTGGTGTCTACTCCTCTGGTTAGTGATCCAGACTCCTCATGTTCATCAATTGAATCTGAAATAAAACAAAAAGAGGCCACTTCAAAGGCAAAGAGTAAATGCCTGGTGTTAATCTGGAAAAAGAATTTGAAAAGGTTAATATAAAGTCCGGATCAAACAAAGTCAAATCTAAAAGGACTGCTAATGTTAATCTGTCACAAGCTTCATGTCAAAAACCAGTTAACCAAAAGGAAAAAGATGTTAACAATGTTAAAACAATTAATTTTGTTAAACAGGAGAAAACATCAAAAGACACAGAGTCAAAACCCAAACTAAGTGATATTACTAGGGTGTCACACACATCTCCACAAAGAAAGTTTAATCATAAAGTTGATAGCAGGTCATGCTACAACTGTGGAGAGTGTGGACACATTGCTTCCTTTTGTCCTTATTCATACACCTAGGAAGAAGATTGAACGTCAGAATTCAAAACCTAGGTCTTATAAGAGAAGTTCTTTAACTCCACCTAGACGAACTAGCAAACCTAACGTTCAACCCGTTAGCCAGCCGACTGTTTATCACAAACAAACATTGCACAAATCTGGCTTATGGAAAGAGAAGTCATCCTCTGTGTCTGATAAAAATGACAACAAGGAACCTGAGCTTCCCTCACCCTCTAAGGGACAATGGGTTGAATTCATGATGTGTGATGCCTTTGGAAAACCCAAGCCAGTAAAGGCTTGGGTTCCTAACCTAAACTAATGGTTTTACTTTGTATGTGCAGGGTGTTCACTACAGTGCTGAAACCAACACGTGGATTGTAGATAGCGGAGCATCCAGACATATGACAGGAAACAGGGCTCTTTTATCAAACGTCAAGAAAATAAAAGGAGGGCATGTTTCATTTGCTGGAAACAAGGGAGGCTATATCACAGCTCAGGGAGAAGTTGGAAATCAAAAGTTAAGTTTGATAGGGTGAACTACGTTCAGCAACTTCAAAACAACTTACTTTCTGTTTCCCAAATCAGTGATAAAGGTTTTAAAGTCATATTCGACAACAAGAAGTGTTACGTCCTAAAGAAAGACTATGTGATTTCGGAGGATCAAGTGCTGATGACAGCTTCAAGATATAAAGACCTTTATGTTTTGGATCTCTCAACAGCTTCTACAACGGATCATGAAGTTCAGTGCTTTCTATCAAAAGCCACTGAGAAGGACTCCATCTCCTGGCATAGGCAAATGGGACACATCAATCAACGGAAGATGAATCACTTGATCCAGAAGGATCTTGTGAGAGGAGTTAATGTCAAGAATTTCCAACTTCCTGATTTTTGTGTAGCTTGCAAGAAAGGCAAACAGACGAAGAAGTCTCATAAGGAAAAGAAAGTTCATACAATAGAACTTCCTCTTGAACTTCTTCACATGGATATTTTGGTCCAGTCAGTTAAAGAGCATTGCAGGTAACTTGTACTGTTTTGTGGTTACTGATGACTACACAAGATTCTCTTGGGTAATGTTTCTGAAGTCCAAATCAGAAACATTTGAGTCATTCAAGGAGTTAGTAACCACACTGGAATCTCTCTACAAGCTGAAGGTGAGACAAGTACGCTCCGACAACGGGACTGAATTCAAGAATCAGTGGATGGAGGCTTACTGCAAGGAAAAGGGAATTGTGCATCAATTCACTTCTGCATACACGCCTCAGATGAATGGTGTTGCTGAGAGAAAAAACAGAAGCTTGATAGAGACAACATGGACAATGCTGGCAGACTCGAAACTGCCTATCCAATTTTGGAATGAGGCAGTGGCTAATGCATGTTATACACTGAATCGACTTCTGATAGTCAAGCGCCACGGAAAGACATGTTACGAGCTACTACAACAACGTAAACCAATCTGGAGTATCTCGAACCATTTGGCGCACCGTGTACACTTCTGAAAAAGACTCAAGATGGGTAAATTCAGCGAGAAGGCTGATGAAGGAATCTTCCTAGCATACAACATACCGAACAAGAGAGTCTACAATAAGTCAAAGGGTCTAGTAGAAGTGTGGTGTAATGTTGATGTTCAGAGATATACCACACCACCTACTGGCAAAGGACCCACCTACTTTTTCGACTATGATGGATTCTTTAAGTCCTTCAATGTCCCTATCTCTCCTTCTGATGATGAGGTGGCTACTCGAATGATGGATGATATCTTAAATACACCTTCTCTTGATTCAACATCATCGAGTTTCCAGGGAGAATCTTCTACTCAGTCAGGGTAAGTAGTCGACGACAGTGACTCCTCCTCTAAAGATGAGGCTGAAGAAGATGACCAGAACAGACAGGAGCAACAGGTTCCATTTCCTGAAAGTCTACAAGCATCTAACGGTGATGCACCTTTGACTTCGAAACCTCAAACTCCTTCTACCTCAGATACAGAACCAAATGTTCATAATCTTGGCTCTGAGGTAGCTGCTCCTACTACTCCAGGATCACGTCTAAACATCTATCATCCCTTAGACAATGTCATTGGGGATGTCAGATCAGGAGTACAAACCCGAAATCAACTGTACTCGGCTGATTATGCCTCTGTTATGGAAAAGGGTTACATTCATGATGGTGCTTATCGGTGTTTTGTCTCGCAGTTTGAGCCAAAATATGTAAGTGATGCATTAAACGATGAGGCATGGGTGAGTGCCATGCAAGAAGAACTTCTTCAATTCAAGAATTTAGGAGTATGGACTCTAGTAGATAGACCTAAAGGTGCTAAGGTCATTGGCACCAAATGGGTCTTGAAATGCAAGAAGGATGACCAAGAGGTCATTATCAGAAACAAGGCTCGATTGGTTGTTCAGGGTTTTCGCCAAGTCGAGGGGATTGACTACAATGAAGTATTTGCACCCGTGGCAAGAATGGAAGCCATCCGTATCTTCCTTTCCTATGCATCGTATATGAAGATTAAAGTCTATCAATTAGATGTGAAGAGTGCATTCCTTCATGGGGAAATTCGAGAGACAGTGTATGTCAGTCAACCCGAGGGATTTGAAGATCCTTATCATCGGGACGGAGTTTACAAACTCAACAAGGCCTTATACGGGCTTCATCAAGCTCCTAGGGCCTGGTATGAGAAACTCTCAACTCATCTTGTGAAACACGGCTTTCGTAGGGGAGTCATTGACTGCACATTGTTCATAAAAGAAAAAGATGGAGACCTACTGCTAGTACAAATTTATGTCGATGACATAATGTTCGGTTCAAAGAACGAAGAATTATGCAATGAGTTTGAAGCAGTTATGAAGAATAGTTTTGAGATGAGTGCTATGGGGGAGATGAAATTCTTTCTCGGGTTACAGGTGGATCAGACACCAAATGGGATCTTTCTATCAGACCAAGTATGTGGGAGACATTCTCAGTCGGTTTGACATGGAGAATGCCTCTGCTGCTGGGACTCCACTTGCTACAAATCATGATATAGCACCTGACGAAAATGGAGATCTGGTAGATGCCATAATGTACCGAGGAATGATTGGATCCCTCATGTATCTCACTGCCTCAAGACCTGATATCATGTATGCTACATGTTTATGTTCTAGATATCAGGCTAAGCCTAAGGTAACCATCTGATCGGGGTCAAAAGGATATTTTGTTATCTGAAGGGTACACCCACACTTGGGTTGTGGTATCCTCATGATGATGACTTTAAGCTCACGGCATATAGTGACTCGGATTACGGGGGCTGCAAGATGAACTACAAGTCTACATCAGCAGGGTGTCAATTCTTTGGGAGGAGTAGTTACCTGGCAGTGTAAGAAGCAGACCTCGGTTGCATTGTCAACCTGTGAAGCCGAATACGTTGCTGCTACAAGTTGTTGTTCACAAATCATCTGGATTCAACAGCAATGCGGGATTATGGTTTAAAGTTTTCTTCTACTCCTATCTTTGTTGACAACTCTGCTGCAATTGCAGTAACTAAAAATCTGGTACAACATCCAAAGACCAAACACATCGGTATTAAATACCATTTCATAAGAGACTGTTTTGAAAAGAACTTAATTGATGTGGTAAAAATTAATATGACTTTCAATGCGCTGACCTCTATACAAAAGCCTTTGATAAACCACGTTTTCTATATTTGTTAGAGGTCAACGGCGTTAAAAAGAAAAGTGATGTTATTCCTGAGGATGATCATGTGTAGTCCGATGCATTGCAGTTATATTTTTCTTTTTCTTTTTCATTTTTCTTTACTTATTTTATTCTGTTAAATTAAATTCATGTTATTTAGCAGTCTGTTAAAATCCTAAAATAATTAAATCCAGTATGATTTTAGAATTTTAGGGGGAGAGTAGGTCAGCTAGTAACATTTAAAAAAAGAGGGAGAAGGAGGAGATAGCCGATATAAGGTAGATCGTATCTGTGATACCGATTCAAACCTTTTGGAAAATGATAGTACACAGGAACAAATCAAAAGGGACTTTAAAATTTAATTTAAAAAAGATGCAAAACTCAAAGTATAAGTCTGTGTAGTCTAAGCAATATAAAAAGGGAAGATGATAGAAAAACTGGTAACTACTAAGGTAACACAAAGAAAGTAGACCTAGAGGTTGCTAGACCATAGATGATATGTCGGTAGATTCAACACAATAGATGAGTAGACCTGACTGGTGATTTCAAGATCAAACTAAGTTGTTCAACTGACTGTGGGCTGCCATCTTATCATTGGTTAACACAATCAACAATATTCCAATAAGGGGTAATGAGCATGTAAACGCCACAAATGTGTGCGGATGACCATAAATAGAGCTAAGCATGAAAAAAATGAAAGACAAATGCTATCAAGCTAATGACATATGTTGTTGGTGCATTCTGTGCAAAATAAAATGCAGCTGCTCTAACAAGAAGATAGGTTGTGTGCCTCTCTGCTGTGCGATGGCACTGACCTGAGGATAAGCATAACCTAGATATTCTAGAATTCATTGTTGTTTTCCGCCTCTCTGCTGTGCGATGGCATTGACCTGAGGATTGGCTTCTCTTTGAAAGCTCTACGAATAGTCTCTTCTTGTAAAAATACTCGTAGACCGCTCAAAAGCTCCTGAGGAATGTTGATTACCATATAAGTGTGGGATCCACAAATGTTAGTTGAAATAATTAAACCTAAAACTATCACCAGGTTGTGTCTAAATTATGTGCATGGATTTAAGAGGACAAATATACTGACAATCATTGTGGCTGCAATTCTTGAAAGTTCAAATCAATATGGGAATCTAATAGTACCAGTGTGATTCCTAAATTTGCTAACGACTTTGGATGAAAACCAAGAATTGAGCATCTAAAGGTTTTGATAACAAGTCCCAAATGATTTGACTTGCCTGTATGATTCCAAATGTGAATTTTTCCAGGTGTGGTCAAACTAAATTGAAGCTGCCTATTCTGGAACCAAATCCAAGAGATGTCTATCTTAGGATTTATCTCTCACAAAAAGTCAAAAATAAGTTTTATTTTTGTATTTAGTTTAAGGTTCTAGTAAGTTAGTCATTTTAGTTTGTTTGTTTGTCGGACTATATCATGAAAATCAGTATGGGATTCACTCACCTAAAAGGGTCATGTCTGAGATGGCCACATGTGTTTTCAAAGCTTAACAGTGTCACGTCTAAGGCGACTAAATTGTTTAAAAGGATCACGTCTGAGGTGATCAAAAGGTTTTCAAGTTAAAAGGATTATGTCTGAGATGATCAAATGCTCATAATGTTGAATTTCAACAGGTAAAAAGGGTTTAAGTGCTAAATGGTCATAAGTGTAACCCATTCGCACGACTGGATCATAAGTATGGACCAACCATGCGAATGGATCCCATTCGCACGACTAGACATGAGATTGAGCCATTCACTCGAATGGCTTATCAGAATGATCCATTTGACCGAATGAAAGGGTGCCAATGTGTCAGTCGAACGACTGAGACTCAGTCGGTTAACTGAAGGTGCGAATGAAAGGGCATGAATAAGTCAGTCGACCGACTGAGACTCAGTCGGACAGCTGAATGCGACTGACTGGGCCAATCGCACGACTGAGCCTCGGTCGCCCGAATGAACTGAGCGGATGAGGCCAGTCGGACAATTGAACTCAGCTCCAGTATTTAAATGGCCATAGTCGATCGCATTCCACTCATCACCCTCAATCGCTCCTAAATCGCACATTGTACCGTTACTCTTCCGAAATTGCTTTAGACCCTGTTTCCACATCCTTATTGATACTCTGACTTGCGTTGACATTTATACAGGTATATATGAGTGAAATCACACTGGAATCAGAAGAAAGCAAGCCCTAATTGTGTGATATTTGACTGAAACAAGAATCAGACCGTAAATGACCTAATAACCAACTGAAACTAAGCAACATGTTAAAACTAAGTCTAATAGGTCATTAGTTAAGAGATTCTGAGTCTAAAGAGCCATTAAACCACGGTTAATTTCATGAATTGATCAAGACTCGATCCTCAGTCGATTGAACAGTGGGTCATGCGATTGGTCGTCTGGGTGAACTCCAATCGCACGATTGAGGCTGCCGAATGGGTCAGTCGGCCGAATGTATCATGCGAATGAATTCAGTCGGCCGACTGAACCAATCGCAGACTCAGCCAACAGAATGAGCTCAGTCGCATGAAAAGACAACCGATTGACTTCAGTCGCATGATTCATTCGTCCGAATGAATCAGATTGAATTTAAACTATACACTTTGAACTGAAGTTTGATGTATGACTTACTAATGGTTCTGTGTCTTGTGTTTTAGATAAATGGCTGATAGATGGTCCATCAATCCAAAGCACAATATATGTGCTCATTTGGACCATACGACTCGGAATGGGGCCGAGTTTACAGAAATTATTGCGTTCCTTCGACGCTCTCGAATACATAAAGCCATATCCACACCGTGTACTCCTTACAGGTCATTACATCAGGCTTTTTGGGAGAATGCCTCTGTAGATCGTTCACGTGAGCCTTACAGCATACGGAGCTCCATTCATGGTCATGATATTGAGATTACAGCGGTTGACATCAAGAGAGTACTTGATTTTGGGGATGATACTGATCACCCCACCAGACTACATCCATTACAGTAAGAGGTTGCTTCCTCAGGATTAAGTACGCTGGGGACATCAACTCAGGTATGCTCAACAAGAGCAACCTGTGTCCCCAGTATAAATACTTGGCGCATGTGATCCTGAAGTGTATTGCTTCTCGAAGGGGTGGATTTGATGACCTGTCAGACCAGATTCAGAATGCCTATGTGGCACTGGTGCTGAACCACCCCTTCAGCTTCTCGAGCATGATCTTCTCGTATCTGGTGGAGAATCTGGAGGCCAAGGGGAAGGAGGGGTTTTGTATGTACCCCAGATTTCTGCAGCTGATCTTCAAGGAGAAGCTGCCATTACTTCCCAAGGAGAGACATGATGCGGTTGCCCTAGAGATTATGGATAACACGACTTTGGGTCGCATGAGAGTGTATCGGGGCAAGCAAGTAACGCCCCAGGTAAAGAGATAATTGGCCATCTGGCCAATGAAAGATATGTGGCACCAAGTAGACGCAAGTGGCGTCACGACGACAGTGATTCTGATGTTGAGCAGATTGCTCTACCCACAGATGACTCTGATGATGATAACGGTGGGGATGCTGGAGATGACATGCCCATTCCACCGAGGGGCGCAGCTACAGATGTTATACCTCCAGTATCAGCCCCCATGGGAGACATAGCTGAGTCAGCCGGGTTCCACCAGGACTTTATACCTGGTGAGGAGGAAGAAGAGTCAGACGAGTAGCCATTGACTAGGACTGTGAGAAGTTCCCACAGAGTATGGACTCCGGCGGTTGGTGAACGCCCCAAGGATTCGGGAGAGATGACTGCAGATCCCAGCTATGCTCTTGAGTCTGCTAGCCGTGTTCTAGGGGGAGCATCCACCTCGACTGGATCGAGGAAGAAACGGATGGCTCAGCCCCACGGCCAGAAGAAGAGGAGGAGAAGACTCACTTCGTCTCCACCACCACAGCCACTACATCTACCACTACCACTACCACACCTCCCACCACTGTACATACACCATCCACCACCACAGCCACCACAGCTACCACTACCACTACCACACCTCCCACCACTGTACATATGCCAACCACCACCATATCTTTCACTCCTACATCACCTCCACTATCTCACAGACCCAACCCTATCTTTACCACAGCCACCACCACCACCACTAGCCACCAAGCAGGACCCTCATCTCATTCCGCACATATATATGGATCTCATCTACCTCAATTTGGGGTAGAGGACCAGCTTTCAGTGCTAAACCGTATGGTGATGCGACTGTTAGCTGCTGATGAAGAGAAGACTGCGCAGATCCGACAGCTTGCAGAACTCACTGCTGCGCAGTCACACAAGATCTCAGAGCAGGCTCGGCTGATCGAGGAGCAGGCCCAACAAATGGCTGCTCAGAGCCACGAGATCGCCCATCTCCAAGAGCATAGAGTCACTTCTGCTAAGAAGATTGAGGAGTTGGAGAATGCTAAGAAGACCATCATGCTCAAACTTAAGGGATCTAAAGATGAGCCTCTGAAGATTAAAGAGGGAGATGGTGATGATGGTGATGATGATGATGAAGATGATGATGATGAGACTGAGGATGATGAGGGTATTGAGGACGAGAGGACAGAGGAGAGGAATGAGGATGATGATGAAGAAGGAGGGGATGCAGCTGCATCTACCTCTGCTCAAGGTCAAGAAAGGAGGTCTAAGAAGAATCAAGACCAACAAGCTTCATCCTCTGCTCCACCAAGTGATGACCCAGTGATCCAAGACAAAAGTAATGATTAGATGTCTATGTATTTGATTACTTTTGTATTTGAATCATGTATTTAAACTTATGTATTTAATGGTTATATTAAGATTAATGTATTTTTGTTTTGATTATTAACTAATGGTTGATGTGCTACATGTTTAAATCAAACAGATCCAAACTATCAGATGGATGAGTTCGATGTTGCTCCTCTTCAGCAGATCAAGACTCAGCTAACTATGATTCTTGATCTGCAAGGGATCGTCAGACGGTCGGTGAGTTATACCCCTAAAGAAGGGGAAATAATTCACGATCTATCAAATGAGCAACTAGCTGAGATCTTCAAGCTAAATCCCAATGAGATTGTGAAGGATGCTCCAACGTGCGACTCGACAAGTGACGAAGAGCTGAACGACGTTGATGAAATAGAGAAAGAAGATGTCACTGCAGAGCACTACCCTCAGTATGCTGACAATGAGGGAAATGTGGTCCCCAATCTGGGTGAATCCCTTGTCAGTGATACTTTTAAGGTGTTAGACAAAATGGAGCAGGAGTCAGAGAAGAAAGAGGAATCGGCCCAAGCCTCAAATGATGATGTTGATATCCGAAAGGCTGAATGGCCTGCCTGTTTTGAAGAAGTTAGAGCCCAACGTGCTACACCTAAACAGGACGCCTACACCAAACTCTACAGAGTCAAGAAACATCATAAGGTGTCAGGCAGGATCATAGCATGGGCGTATTTTGAGGACCTTAACGTTTATGCCGTTAAGAGGGAGAAGGGCATAGAGTACTTTAGATTTCCACATGATCTAAAGACTCTACCAGGTTTTGAGCTCAACCAGCTGGCCAAACTGAAGTTGTTGTATGCTAACCCTAGAAAGATGTCAGGCTGGTTTGAGGCTGCCCTAAGGAAGGAGTACCACACCAGGTGGTTAACTTCAGACCCCAACAGCCTACAAGTACATCACAAGGTCTGAAGTTAATGCCATTACTGGAAAGCCAAAGATAGTGTTGAAGTGGAGTCCTCCACGCACGATGTCAAGAATCCCACTCAGGGAAATGCCACAGGACTTCACTCCACGCTTTAAGTGGTGGTACTATGATTGGAGGACTGGGGAAGCGGTCATAGACCTAAAAAAAGGAGGGCCAAATGGATACTATCAGGGTATTTGACCCAATGTGGCTTACCAACTTATCAACTAGTGATGTCTACACTCTATACAAGTGGCCACTGTTCTATGATACGCAGGATATAGTACAAGCCCTCCAGTTCCAGAATGTCATAAGACTCTATTTTGCATTTGAGATTCATGCAGGAGTCACAAAAGAGGATAAGTACAAGAAATATGAGGACGTAATAAGACAACATGATATTAGAGATCTAGGTCCAAGGGGGAGTTTGTTGGTACATGTATGTCCCTAGATCATGATATGAATGTAATAGATCTTGTTTGTCTAATTCTGATGTAATGTTTGGAATGATTAATGAAATGATATTGGTTGTTTGTTATTTATAATGTTTAATATTTCATTAATAAGTCGATGTTAAATTGGTTAATTAGGTTTGTGATTGTTTGAAGTGTTATGCATAATGTTATAATATTTAATACACTCAAACTTGGTGAAGTGAAGTTCTCATGCGTCCGACTGGACCATGCGGCCCAACAGTGGTCATGCGTCCGAATGGCCATGCGACTAAGTGTCCATGCGCCTAAATAGTCCATACGCCTGAACAACTTCATGTGACTGACTCAGGCGCACGACTGAACACTCAGCCATGCGGATGAATCAACCGCATGGTTCAATCGCACGACTGAACCATACTAATGGTTCAGTCGCACGAATGAACAATACTAACCTATAAATACCACCCAATTCGTGAAAAAAAGGGGGCATCAATTCTATTTCAATTCCAGACGTACCCTAGCCATCCAGAAACCTCCAAGTTGATACTCCAAGTTCATAGAACGCAGTAGATCGATTCCCAATCGATTCTTAACGTTAGATTCAATACTTTATTGATTCTACGTGCGTTCTCACTGATTGGATCGCCAATCAAATAGGATTCCGCACTATTTGGTTTGGTTTACAAGTTAATCATTCGGTATTTCGTCGAATACGAGGTCCTAACAATAGAACCCTAGGTCAATAAAGGAAACTCAAAATCGGACTTGATTTAAGAAATGATGATCATTTTCAAGTACAATGAACATGCTAACTAAGAAGAACAACAATCAACAAGTGAACTTCAAAATCATGTTCATTGTATGGACAGAGCATAACAAAAGATGAAAATTTGTAAAAGGCATTAGTTGACTATTTAAAGCAATTTCAAAAGGTCATATTATACTTTTCAAATTTGAGAGACTTTAAAGTGCAACGAGCAAAACTCATTGTTCTTCATCAATCATTATCACCATTAACAAACCTGTTTTCTTCGATTCATTTCATCAGATTAGTTCTCAGTATCGATTCTCTACAACAGTAGTATCGAACAAAAGTGAAAATCTTTAAATTGTGTAACCTAAAGTGTTGGACTTTTGAACTAATGATGAACATAGAACCCTAGGTCAATAAAGGAAACTCAAAATCAGACTTGATTTAAGAAGTGATGATCATTTTCGACTAAAATTAACATGCTCACTAAGAAGAATAACAATCAACAAGTGAACTTCAAAATCATGTTCATCGTATGAACAGAGCATAACAAAAGATGAAAATGTTGAAATCAAATCTTGAATCCTAGAGTTAAAAAAAGGTTAGAAATAACAAATATGATCTCTCCAAACATGAAAAGCAAAATAATAGTGATTATTCATGATAACATCAAGCTTTGGAATGATTTCTATGGAACAGTACCTCCAAACAGTCAATTTTGACCATCAAAAGTCAAACTGATGAAACTTGCTTGATGTATGCCTTACAATCTGATAAGTATTTTCAACAGTCAAACTCATATACCTCTAATGCAGGTACATGGCAAATCTCACCTGGAGCAAGCTCTATAATGTCAGCGGTTATCTTGACCCTGATGTACCTAAGGCTGAAGATCGTAGAGACATGATCAGATTTATTTCTACTACCAGAGTGGCTCATGCAATCTCAGTCAAACATGTCATTTATGAGATATTCATAAGTTCTTTCTAGAGCACTACTGTAGTGACAGAGATAGATGGTGAGAGAACTCTATCTAGAAGGATCAATGATGATCACACTCTAACTATCACTGAACAAACTATGAGATAGTGTCTATAGTTTGGTGATGATGCCAACACCCCTCTAGAGCTTGAAGATGATGAAATCACTACTTTCTTTACCAACATTGGTTATATGGGAGGATATGAAGGCAAGAAGATTATGAAAGGCCTAGTTGACTTAGAATGGAGGTTCCTAATTCATCTCTACCAACATTGTCTGTCAAAGAGAAAGACAGGATGGAATGATATTCATGTAATCACATCATGTGCCATATGTGCTTTATGCACTAACAGGCCATTTTACATGTCTGCCTATGTGCTCAATGGTCTAGTCTCAAACTTTCAGGAAGGGAGAAGACACATGTTTCTAATGTATCCATGGTTCTTATAATGTCTCATTATGAAGCATTTCCTGACATTGTACCTGAATGTCTTGTGATGGATATCCCTCATTATCATGCTAAGTCTTACAAGTACATCAAAAAGAGAGAACCCAGGAACTTTTATAGTGGAACTCATTCTTATTTGTTGCCCTGGATGCTTCAATAGATTAATCCAGAAGAACATGTTGAAAAACAAAAGGCTCCTACTGATGAGCCAAATCAAGATGAAGCCCGCTGCTCATGATTAGCAAACTGCTGATAAGCAAAGTGATGAAGGATAGAGGACAGTGTCACCTCAAGTTGATGTAGAGGGTGATCTTCACAATGGGCCATCTGTTCATGAAACTAATATAGCCTCACCTTTCATTCCCTAACCTATACCATCACCTCAAAGACTACCAATCCCATTACCACCAATACAACCCATCATCTCTCCACATATCTCACCCATACACTCACCTCATATCTCACCAATCCATCACTAACCTAAATCTCTTGTTCACTCATCCCTTTCTTCTACTGAGCCAGTTGAGTATGGTGACTCTACCAGCTCTTTAGAGGAATCTAAATCATCATCTGATGATGAAGATAATCATGGGCAAATGCCTGCTAGGCAAGCTATTTCAGAGGCTGTTCCTTTTGAAAGTGTTGCTGAATCAGAAGTGAATAGACCTTATGAAAAGGATGAATTGATTTCTGAGCTGATGAAGAAAGTAGCAAATATGGAGAAATTGTTGAACAGAAGATCTAGTATTATTCAAGATAGAATGTTGGAGTTGGATGAAAAAGAGAAGGAGATAAAAGACCTAAAAGAAAAATATGAGGTTGAAAAGAAAGAGAAAGAAAAGGAGATAGAAAGACTAAAGGTTGCTCTCTAACAATCAAGGGATGAAATAAGTGGTCATGTTGACACTTTAGCCATCCGACCATTGCAATAGAAGAACAAGAAGGATTGATTGAAGAGAAAGCTGGCATTATCATTGACTTGCAAAACCAGATAGAAAGTCTAAACAAGAGAGTATTAGAGCCGGAACTGCTTGTTGTAATCAAAAGAGAAGCTGAAGCTTAAATGGAGAAAGATGATATGATTGAGAGAAGAGAGGAGAAAAGAAAACGAGAGAGTGATAAAGAAGGTATTGTTGAAAGCTCATCAGGAGAGAGTAGTGATGACTCACCTCCTGCTAAAAAGATGAGATTCTCTAAGGCTGTAAAGGTAGAAGAAACAAGTGAATCAAAAAAGATGAGTCAAGCATGGAGATAGTGATTTATACAGAAAAACCAGCTGAAACTCACACTGAAGAGGCAGAATTCAGTGACATGATTAAAGCTCTTGATAGCTTCACTACAGAAGAGTCTATGTTGATGATATAATTTTTGGCTCCACCAATCCGAAGTTGTGTCGGGAATTTGAAGAAGTCATGTGTGGTCACTTTGAAATAAGCATGATGGGGGAGATGTGCTTTTTCCTTGGGTTGCAGGTTGAACAAAAGCCTGAGGGAATTCTCATTCATCAGGAGAAGTATATTAAAGAAATTCTAGAGAAATTCAAGATGGATGATGCCTCTCCTGAACTCACCCCTTTCACTGCTCAAACTTGCCTCACTCTTGATGAGAACGGGAAATCTGTTGATCCTCATCTCTACAGATTAATGATCAGTTCCCTTATGTATCTTATAGTCAGTCTTCTTGATATAACCTTCGCTATAGGATATTGTGCTCGATACCAATATGCTCCGAAAGAGTCTCATGAAAAAGCTGTAAAACGAATCTTTTGTTATCTTAAAGGCTCTTCTCGTTTAGGGCTTTGATTTACATGCTTATTCTGATAGTGATTCTAATGGCTGCAGGTTAAACAGAAAGTCGGTTACCGGAGGTTGTTAGTACTTAGGAAATTGTCTGGTATCATGGCAGAGCAAGAAACAGACCACTGTTTCTCTTTCTACAGGAGAAGCAGAATACAATATAGCTTCCATCTATTGCTCTCAAGTGCTCCGGATACAACATCAGATGATTAACTACGGGGTCAACTTTCTCCATACACCGTTGTTCTGTGACAACGAAGCTGGTATTGGCGTTGCCAAGAGTCCTATTCATCATTCTCGCACCAAGCACATTGAGACATAGATTCATGCAATTCGTGATGCTCAAGAAAACGGTTTTATTGATATTATTTCCATTGACACAAAAAAATCAAAAGGCTAGTCTTTTCATTAAAACGTTTGATAAACCTTGTTTTTATGAATTAATTTTTATGTTATGATTAATATCATTTTAAACTTTTTTTCTTAAAAATATTTTAGATGTACATATTGTTTATCTCTCTTACTTTAGTTTATTTCTTTTTTGTAGTACTGCTCGCTCCATAACCCTTCTTCATCTTTCACATAAAAAATATATATAAAATAAAAAATAAAAAAAACATAAATAAATAAAAAATGATAGTGATAATTTATGAACTTTAGCTACATGAAGGTTTGATGGCTTTATATTTTAACCACAAAGGTTTTTTTTCTTACACAATGCACTTCTATAAGATTTTATGAACTTTTGCGAACTTTAGCTATACATATATAACGTTTTATAAATTTCAATAGTGCACTTCTATAAGATTTTATGAACTTTGGAGAACTTTAGCTATAACATATATAACGTTTTATAAATTCTAATAGTAATTCATATATGGTTTATAATTTTATATATTTAGAACATGAGAAAAGAAATAGTATAGATTTTTTGTTCTCTTTGTTCGTAAAAGTTTAATTATTTCATTCAACTTTTGTGTTTGTTTCTTTTTTAATATTTTAAGTTACATTTTCATTACCTTAACGTAATGGTTATTGTTGCATCTATTTTTTCGGTGTTTGTTTTTACAAGGGAGTACTTTTTCAGGTTTTACAACGAAGTGATAATCACGTTTATGATGAAATACATTTTTTATAAGGATTGGCGTTCACTTTCACGACTCAGTATGCTATGAGATTTTATGTCGTGGTGAAAACTGTTATGATGTGTTTTTTTTGTATCTTGATATTCAGGATAGTGCCGTCACTTATGGCCCAAGTTTGAGGCTGTGGAAAACCAAGATTTTTATGTTTACTCCCGTTGTTTTGGGTTTTAAAAGTGTAGGCGTAATTGTGACATGGGTTATCGATTGGGTTTATTTATGTCTTAAGTTTATGTCGGAATAACTGGCGTTGTGACATGTTTTGGTGTTCATGTTTTAATATTTAGAAACATGATGAAATTACGGCGAAAGGAAAACCTAGTTAATTACAATTATTTATCGGTAGAGAAAAATTTATAAAAAAATATTTAAAATGAGAAAAGATATGTATTATTAACATGTATATTTATTAACATGTATATTTATTAACATGTCAAGGTGGCATTGTATGATGTTTTTATCATTTTATTAGTTTATTTATGTAGAACAGTGGTTTATTGAGAACTTAATAACAAAAAACAAAATTATAATCATTCCTTTATATTAATCTTATTGCTATGTTTTAAAAGGTTGACGGACAATGAGAAACAACAATTATTGTATATTTTAAATAGACTGTTCTCAGAAGCATCATGAGCTAAAGTGAGTGGTAGAATGGTTAAACTTTTGGGTTTGTACTCATTCATTACTCTCGGTTAAACTCCCAATGATTGTTTTTTATGCTTCTTGAATATTTCTTTATGCTTTTTTAGTTTCTTTAATTGTTTTATTTATATTTAAATCTTTAAAATCTGAGCATAGCAACTTCATATGTTTTATGTTTATGCCACCACCATTATACATCTTAGAAAGTGCGCAGGGTCAGTCTAATTGCAATTGCAACCCAAGGTGAAGCTAGGGTTCGGGACCCCTAAAAAGTTACGTCTATTTTTTAAAATTACATATAGAATTGGGCTTCTCCTAGATATGTTATGGGCTTCCTTTTTGTAATATTTCAGTCTTTCATCGACCCAAATTAATACAAAAGCGGGAATGTCAAATCTCTTGAGAATGAAGAGACGATCAGAAACTTGAAGAGACAAACAGTCATTTATTCATCATGATTCTTGTATTATTGATTTTTTGTGATCTAATCTACAAATTTTCTGATTCTGGATTTTAGTTTCTTGCCTCCTTTGGATTTTAGTTTCTTGCCTCCTTTGGATTTTAGTTTCTTGCATTTGTATTGTGTTTTAATTTTTAATTGTGATTGAATTTGAGATTTGAAATTCGGAATTTCTGAGGACGGAGGCTCCCGATGCGGCGGTCAAGCATCTCAGGCGGTGTCGATCAACTTTCTCTTTCAAGGTTAGTTTGTGCTTTTCACTTTTGTAATTATTAACTTCTATTAGCTTATTAATATCTTGGTTTTTTGTGATTTACTGCTTTGGTTTGCCATTATATATTTATTGACCGAGAGTATTCAAAATTATATTAAAAATTGTATAATTGTATTAAAAATTATAATATATTTTTTAAAAATTATATTAACAATATATTTTTTATTTTTATTCATATAATTGTATTAAAAGTTATAATTCTTTTTTCTTTTTTTTTAATTAAATAATATATTTTTATATCAGGTGGAAGGATTTTGAAATCCCACAACCAAGGGTAGGGTATTTGAGGTGAAACATTCCCTTGGGTTTACATTTCATTACTCACTCAAACATAATTTTACTTAAAAATTATATTAGTTTCTCAATTCCATTTCATTCAATTCCATTCTTCCAACCAAACGCTCCCTAACAAATCGGTTTTTTTAAGTTTAACATAGCAAGCGATTCTCATTTGATTTTTTTGTTAATAAAAACAGTACTATATCAGCGTTAAAAAAGCAGAGTTTGTTTTAAGTTTTAAAGAGGTAAGGTCAGTTAGAATTCTGACCTATACATAGACTTGTTATGATGTATAATCTTTAAAAAAATAGTAACAAAATGATATGATGGAAATATGTACCTCTATGACTATGAGAGCGAGTGGTGGCATCAAGACAAAGGTGGCGACATAGTATAGTGGCACCACGAATGCTGACTGTAATGGTGACAAAGCGGGCGAAGGTTACAATGGTTGACGTGGCGTCAACAGTGTACGTGGTGGAGGCCAGGTGGCAGTAAAGGATTCTTGCTTAATTTTATTAGAATAACTTTTTTGTGTACGATATAATTATTGTCTATACTCTATACTTGTATAATGTAAACTTGGTATTGGGTTCAAAATGAATGATAAAAAAATTATAAAAACTAATAAATCAAAAACTTCACCTTTAATGCATTAAGATTAACTGTTTATATTTTAATTGATTTATTATACACTTATACAACAAAAGTATAAGCTTCTATGTTTTTATTTAAATAAATATGAGTCACTAATATTAATACATCAAAAGTAAAGATTTGGTTTATTAGTTTTTCTAAGTTCTTTAAAATTTTATTTGAACCTAACTCATGATTACTTGAAACATGACTAAAATAAATAAAAAAAATCATATTTATAACAACTAATAAAAAATTAATGCTTTTAGAAATTTTAAATATAACATTACTATGTAATTAACTCTAATTATTTTCCATATAAATTATATTTAAAACCAAGTCTCACAACGTTCAACCGAAACTTATGTTCTAGTTTAACTTTTTTTTAAAAACTATATACCCAGTTAAAATAGATAAACTCACTTAAAATAACCACATTCTTAGAATAGGTTTTTCTTAGGAGCTGTTTGATTTTGGTTGACCCGCCTAACTGACTGACTCGGTCAGTCGGTCAGCGCGTTTGATATGGCTGTTGTATTCTGACCGGGTCCGTGGATTCTGACCCAGATCCTGAATTAAAACATGCTAACCAAGAAAAGGGGTGTTGCCCCTTGATGAATGAGGTTGAGAGAGAGGTTTCAAATGAAGGTGTTGAAAGGCGGTGACGGTGGCGGAGATGTAGGCGGCAATGTAGGCGACAATTGTAATGAATTAACTAAGTGCCAACAATAAAATGACTCAAATTGAGGCAGAAAGCTCAAGCTTCATTAATTTTGATAGAAATAAAGGTGAGAAAAGAGAGAATACAGAATATGGGATGAGAGAGAATAACCACTAGATCCAACAACTTTTCTACCTCATGTCCTCACACATAATTAATTTAATTAGCATGCATAACCACATTCTGTTAGACTTGAGCTGATGTGGCATTCATAGTGTAATCCTTGAATTTCTCTGGCATCTTCCGAATTCTTTTACTTTGCTTTGATTGGGCTGGGTTCATAGTTTGGTTAAGGGCACTTTGGGCTGGTCTGCTGGGTCCATAACACTACCGCCCCCTTTAAAACCACCTTGTCCTCAAGGGGGAAATCAGGAAACTGCTGAGCCAAATGAACATCATCCTCCCATGTTGCATCTTCTGTATTAAGGCCATCCCATTGGATAAGACTCTGTGGAACTGTTTGGGAACCTTTATACACGGTACGTCGTTGGAGGATAGCCTGGGGTGATAAAATGAGTGTAGAGGTGGAATCCACTAAGTGTAACGGCGTAATCTGATGGGTCGGTTTACCGAGACATTTGCGAAGCAAGGACACGTGGAAAACAGGATGAATTTTAGCGGTGACCGGTAAGTCTAACTTGTAAGCGACGGACCCAACTTTAGAAAGTACCCGGTACGGTCCAAAATAGCGGTGACCCAGTTTGTGGTGGCGTTGTAAACGGACAGATCCTTGTCGGTATGGTTGTAGCTTGACAAACACCCAATCATCAACATCAAACTGGATATCACGGCGATGCCTATCTGCAGCCAATTTCATGCGGGTCTGAGCCTTGGATAAATTAGCTTTCAAGAGGGTTAACACATTATCCCGCTCTAGTAACTGATCCTCAAGTGTAACATTAGAAGTTGAGCCTCGCAAGTAACGAATCAAGGAGGAGGCTTACGGCCGTACACAATTTCAAATGGGGTCATTTGGGACGATGTTTGGTAGGACGTGTTATACCAGAATTCTGCCCATGGTAAGAATTGCAGCCACTTTTGAGGGTGATCAGCCACGTAGCAACGCAGATACATTTCCAAACATCGATTTAGTGCTTCCGATTGCCCGTCCGTTTGGGGGTGGTACGCGGTACTGAACTTGAGAGTGGTACCATTCAAACGATGTAGTTCCCGCCAGAAATCTGTCATAAAGCGGGCATCCCTGTCACTAACAATAGATAAGGGGATGCCATGGAGACGAACAATGTCATGAATAAAAGCCGTGGCCACTGTGAAACTATTGAAGGAGGATGGCAAGGCGATGAAGTGCCCATATTTAGATAAACGATCCACAACCACCATAATAACGGTCTTTCCTTGCAAATTCGGTAGGCAAGTAATGAAATCAAGGGCAATATCTTCAAAGACAGCCTGAGGAATCGGAAGTGGTTGGAGCAACCCACCCGGGGATAAGAAGGACGGCTTGGTTTGTTGACACCCTGACACTGAGCAATGAAATTTTTAACTGTGTCTTTCATATTTTTCCAATAAAAAGTTGCAGCCAACCGCTGATAAGTGCGAGTAACGCCGGAATGACCGCCTAAGGCTGATGAATGAAACTCCAACAAGAGTAAGTGCTGCAGGGATAGATTGTGCGGTACCCAGAACCGACCTTTATATAACAAGAACCCGTCTTTGTAAGAATAATCGGGTAAAGTAGTGGGGTCGGTGCAAAAGCGTTGCAGCAAGGCACAATAATCCGGATCAGATTGGGCTGCGAGATGCAGTTCTTGTAACAAAGTTGGGACAGGAGCTGAAATGGCTAATAAGTGACCCGAAGGAATACGAGATAGGGCGTCAGCGGCTCCATTCTGTGAACCCGGTCGGTATACAATGTCGAAATCAAACCCGAGCAACTTTCCCAACCATTTCTGCTGTTCCGGAGTTTGAATAACCTGATCTTGGAGCCGTTTAAGGGACTGTTGGTCAGTGATAATAGTGAAACGGTGACCCAAAAGATATTGTCGCCATTTGGAAATTGCTTGCGTAATAGCATACATTTCTCGGTGGTAAGCGGAAGCGTGTTGCATCCGAGGGCAAAGCTTCTTACTAAAATAGGCCAAGGGATGTTTGTCTTGTGATAATACAGCTCCAACGCCGGTGCCCGATGCATCGGTCTCAATGGTGAAGGGTTTTGAAAAGTCCGGTAATCTTAAAATAGGTGTGGAGCTCAAGAGGTCTTTCAAGGTGGTGAAAGCTTTTAAGGTAGTCTCATTCCATAAAAATGCATCCTTCCGAAGGAGATCAGTGAGAGGACCCGCAATTGAAGCATAGTTTTTAATAAAACGCCGGTAGTAACCGGTAAGGCCCAAGAAGCTTCGAATATGTTTCACATTACAAGGGGTTGGCCATTGTTGAATAGTGAGGATTTTGTCGGGATCCACTGCCACACCCGTGGAGGAAATGATGTGACCGAGATAAGCGAGTTGAGTTTGACCAAACACACATTTCGAAAGCTTAGCCACAAGTTTGTTATCGAGTAACAGCTGAAGTGTAATAGTAATATGGTGCAAATGATCCGACCAAGATTTACTATAGATTAATATGTCGTCAAAGAAAACCAAAATAAATCGGCGAAGGTAGGGGCGAAACACGTCGTTCATAAGGCGTTGAAATGTGGACGGGGCATTGGTAAGCCCAAAGGGCATGACCAAAAACTCGTAGTGCCCGTCATGAGTTTGAAAAGCGGACTTCATAGCATCACCGCTAGCAAGACGAATTTGGTGATAACCCGCCAATAAGTCTAATTTTGAGAAATAATGAGCACCGTGTAACTCATCAAACAGCTCATCCACCGATGGTATAGGAAACCGATCACGAACCGTGATGGAATTCAAGGCGCGGTAGTCAACACAAAAACGCCACGTGCCATCTTTCTTACGAACCAATAAAACCGGCGACGAAAATGCACTTGTACTAGGACGAATAATCCCTTGTTGAAGCATCTCACGCACCACCGTTCTATTTCTGTTTTTTGGAAGTGAGGGTATCGATATGGGCGAACGGAGACAGGGTTACTATTTGGTATCAATTCAATGTGGTGGTCTTGAGATCGAGAGGGAGGCAGTCCCATAGGTGGGTTGAAGACAGCCGCAAAGGTGGTCAAGATGTCTTGTAATTCAGGAGGATAAGTGGGTGGGCTGGACTCAGGAGGTAAAAAACTTAGATGGTAAAACTGACCACATCCTTTAGAGTGAACAAGATGTCTAAACCCATGAAATTGAATCTCTTGAGCCATATGGGAGTCACCCTGCCATTTTATTTGTTGACCATTTAATGAGAACTCAAAAATAGACTTAGAATAATCAGTGAGGACGGGTCCGAGTGTAGCCAACCAAGAAACCCCCAACACAATATCCCATCCTTGCAACGGCAAGACATAGAAATCGGCTATAATTGAATGCCCTTGGATAACGAGTTCCACAGCCTTAGCTAACCCCGAACACGGTAACCGTTCTCCACTACCCACTAACACAGAGAAGGGATCAATTGCTTCAATGGTGAGATGTAGGAAGTGAGCAATTCAAGTTTGCACAAAGCAGTGGGTGCTGCCCTCGTCTAATAAAACCTGTACTTCCTTCCCGTGAAACAACCCAGTAAAACGTAATGTGGTAGACGAACACCCTCCCGACAAAGCGTTATAAGAAATAGCCGATTGAGTCTTAACCTCATCAATTTGTAATTTCTCAGCCAATAAGGAATCCGTACCTTCAGAAGATGGAGACGTTGGTGAGTCGAGTGTATCCGGTGGCTCGTCATCGAAGAAAAGAAGTTGAGGAGCGGATTTGCACTTGTGATCCCACGTGTATTTCTCGTCACAACGAAAACAAAGGCCCTGGGAACGTTTTTGAGCCATTTCCGCCGATGACAAATGTCGAAAGCCGACCTTAGAAGTAGATGGAGTAGTGGATTTCGTCGGAAAAGGAAAAGGGTTCTGAGAAGTAAGCGGCGGTGTTTTTGGTGTAGGTAATAAGGGTTTAGAAGATCCCAGAGAAACCCGACCCAGACCCTTTTCAAATTGGATTCTTCTTTCATGCAATTGGGCCTTGTCCATTGCATCCTCAAGTGTACCCGGTCCATGACAAATCACCGATTGCTTGATATCCGACCGAGACCCGAGATCCAACAGCTAATCAGGAACTCCTCCGGTAAGGGCATGGTGCGATTCGAGATCGATTCGAATTTGGATCGATAATCAGCAACGGTGGAGGATTGACAAAGTTTAGCGAGTAACCCTTCAGGCTCTTCAAACTCCGACGACCGGAACCGTTTCAGAAGAGCGGTCGCAAACCCGTCCCAATTTGTAACCGGTGATGACGGCATAACCAGTCATACCAATCTGCCGCCGCATCATCGAGATAAAAAGAAGAAATAGTCAGACGATCGGTTACCGGAATCGTGTAAAACTCAAAGTATCGCTCAGCTTGTGCAAGCCATCGTTCCGGGTGTTCACCGTTGAATCTGGCCAAATAAACCGGGGCCGGTTTATGTCGACCGAGGATGCCAGAACCCTCGCCTTGGTGTCCGGAGTCGGTGCGACCACCGACTGGTTTCTTCCCGCCGCCGACATCAGATCGTTTAATCAATTCGTTGATGGAGGATTGAAGAGCAGCAATCGCCTGAACCACCGTATCCAGCTCCTGACGCATGACCTTCTGATCGTCTTGAACCCCTTTGATGGATTCCTCCATGACACGAGCTCGTGTACCATCCGCCATCGAGGCAGAGGGCTAATGAAAGCACCAATTGTAATGAATTAACTAAGTGCCAACAATAAAATGACTCAAATTGAGGCAGAAGCTCAAGCTTCATTAATTTTGATAGAAATAAAGGTGAGAAAAGAGAGAATACAGAATATGAGATGAGAGAGAATAACCACTAGATCCAACAACTTTTCTACCTCATGTCCTCACACATAATTAATTTAAATAGCATGCATAACCACATTCTGTTAGACTTGAGCTGATGTGGCATTCATAGTGTAATCCTTGAATTTCTCTGGCATCTTCCGAATTCTTTTACTTTGCTTTGATTGGGCTGGGTTCATAGTTTGGTTAAGAACACTTTTGGGCTGGTCTGCTGGGTCCATAACAACAATGTAAGCGGAGATGTAGGCGAAGATGGAGAAGATGTTTTTGAAGACGAAGAACAAAGATGTTTGTGGAGATGAACACAGAGAAAGAGAAACAACCTTTAATTGTGCTTTTACTTCTTATATAACATTTGGCTCACTTTAGTTGGAAATGGGAGAGGAATGTTTGTGAAAATGAAGAACACAGAAAGAGAAACAGCCTCTAATATATAACATTTGGCTCACTTTAGTTACTCCATACTTTTCATTTTTTAGTATATTTAGATAAAGTGTAAATAAGTATTTTTTAGTATATTTCGATAAAGTGTAAATAAGTATTTTTTAGTATATTTAGATAAGTGTAAATAAGTATGGTGTGTATGTTATTTGATGTTTGTATGTACTTTTTTATTATAAAGTTGTATAATAAAATATTCAATGGTTTGGTAAATTCAATATAGTGTTATCAATCAGAACTTTTAACTTAAATTGTTACAAGTTTGACCGGTGACGTTATTCCTACCGAGGAAAAATGCATGCCTAAGCTAACATCAAACAACAGCAGCATTAAAAATTAAAATCCAACAACCCGAGACTGATACGAACCATTTGATTTAAAACTTACGGTTAAATCCAGATACAAGCAGCACCATTAACAACCCTAGAATTGATTAACAAAAACATGAACTTCAAACATTAAAAAAACCTATCAAACAAAAGGTTATAAGTTTAACCATTGATTCTTCAACATAAACATATCTAAACCCAAAAAACAACCATACTTTACCTACTGATTAACAATCAACGGTTGCCACCAGTGGGACATTCACGAGCAAAATGCCCATCCTCACCGCAGTTATAACAACCACCGCCACCACCACCACGTCCACCCCCATAACCACCGCCACCACGTCCTCCACCATAACTACCACCGTAACCACCACCACCACCACCACTCTGGTCACAATCCCTAGCCATATGTCCAGACTCACCGCAGTTAAAACAACCACCTCCTCCACCGCCGCGTCCTCCACGACCACCACCGTAACCACCACCATAACGCTCACCACCACCACCACCTCCATAACGATCTCCGCCACCGTAACGATCACCACCACCTCCATAACGATCTACGCCACCGTAACGATCACCACCACCGTCACCACCGTAACGATCACCGCCGCCGTATCGATCACCACCACCACCACCGCCACCACCACGAATGCTTCCCTGCACAGGCGCCTCATCGGGCCCAGTGACGTCAGCGGCTTTGGTCCGGCCATCAGATCCAGTCTCCACCACGAACTCCACCGTCTCGCCGTCGCCTAAGCTCCTGAAGCCATCGGTCCTGATCGACGACTGATGAACAAACAGATCTTCACCGCCATCGGTGGGGGTGATGAAGCCGAAGCCCTTCGTATCGTTGAACCACTTCACGGTTCCCGATTGTCTAGTACCATCGTCAGCCATTTTTCTCTGATTTCAGATGGATTGAAACCCTAGAAATGAGAGGGGATTTGGGGAACTATAAACCCTTGAAAACCGTTGAGGTGATGTATATAAATGATTTTGATTTGATTTTGATTTGATTTTGATGGAGAAGGGTAAAAGGGGGACTGAAAAGGTATGTTATTGGTGGTCAGGTCAAACGGTGAATTGAATTTTGACCGGTTTGGAATTTACTACGACTTTTCGTCATCTCGAGGACATCTAACGGTTTGGGTTTAAGCATGCAAAATTCCAAATACTTTAACTAATATTTTGTGGCATTGTTATTAGGACCGAATCGAATGGTCAGGTCCGATTGGAGATTGGTTAGGTAACTGGTCTGGTTCGTATTGAATCATTTTGGTCCGGTCAAATCGGTTTGTTTGTTTTTGAATTGGTAGTCAGATCGGGAAATTGAACTTGTTTGAATCATATTTTCATTTTTTTTATTTTAATGAAAAAAATAGGGTGTTGAACAATAAATTAATGTGTTAATATGGAAATAAAATTAAATTTTATATATAAATATAAAATACATATATATATATATATAATATATATATATATAATATATATATATATATATATATATAATATATATATATATATAATATATATATATATATATATATATTATATATATATAATATATATATATAATATATATATATATATTATATATATATATATATATATATATAATTATGGGAGGGATCAAATAAGAACTTATTTTTTTATGAGAACTTTAAAACCAATGTGAGTTACTAATTTTCAATGGTAAAATGGTAATTAACAAAAAATATAATAAAGAAGTTTTAAAAAATAAAAAAAGTAAAAACACAAAAGTGTTTCCTTTTTACGAACGTCATTTTACACGATATTTAATATATATGTGTGTGTGTGTGTGTGTAAATATATCAATATGTGTAAAGATAAAACAAACTGATATTACACATGTGTAAATTAGTCATTACATATGTGTAAATATATATATATATATATCAATATGATAGAAGTTGTAAAGATAAAACAAACTAAAATTAATAGTGAAACTTTGTTGAAAAAATAATATCATGAAAAAAGTTATAAACGTTATAAAATAAGATGGAAGTGGCATGTGATTTGCATGTGTAACTCATATTGTTTCCTAAAGTTTTCACAAAAAGATGGTTTTCAAGATAACTCTACCTTATATAACAATATATAATATTATATATATAATTATGACGTCATCCGGCTTCTTAAATCCAGTTCGACCACCAAACCAGTAAGTCGTCCGATTCGACGTCTTATTCAGTTCTGAAAACATTGGTTTCAGGTTGATATAGTAAGTTTTCTCATTTATGATGAGTTTTCAGGTAAGGGTGATGTTATGTTAAGGGGTTTGTTATAGGTACCCAATATTATTTTTATTTATCTCTATAATACGTATCGATACAAGAAGAGAGATAGAGACAATATGGTATCTCAATAACAAAAATAGGTGTTTGTATAACCCGACCCTATGTTAAAAAGTGAGATTTCGTACTTACGGATTGTTTGGTAATTTCTGAATGATTAAGTGCTAAACCAATAAGAGGTTTGAACCATTAAGTGTTGAACCATTAGAAGGTCTGAACCATTAAGAGCTAGTATATCGTTTAATCATTTAAAGACAAATGTTTGACCAATTCATATAAGAGGTATTAACCATTTAACATTAGACATGTTAACTCTCACACCCTCAAAATCCACGTGCGGAGTTTTACCGCGAGACGTGTGAACAAACCGGGATCACAGTCAATATTTACTCAGAACGACTCTATATGCTACTATTAAAAATAAAATCAAACAAATTATAAACTTGAAACAATGCGGAAGCGTTTTGTAAAACAACCCAAAAAAATAAAAGTGTATGCAATGGAAAAACATGCGCCAACCCAAAAGAGTAAACATTAACCATTAAAACAATAAAGATGTCTTGAAGACCGAGTCTTAGAATGCAAGTGAAACCATGTAGTGCTCCTAATGGCAAACAAACTAATGACCTGAGAATAGCATACTAAAATGTCAACACAATGGTTGGTGAGTTCAAGAGTGATATTCAAACATAAACAGTTTAATAACATATATATAAAAGTAGCGCATTGTAACAGATAGCTAGTCCATTAACAATAAATATTAATTCATAGTGATTTCGCAATTGAAGCTGACTGTGTTACGTTGTTGCCTCCTGTCACGACTTAACAGGTCGTGACGATGTTCAATAGGACAAATTGCACCCAGTTGACCTCGAGTCACACAGGTGGGGCTCGTCAGACCCAGTAGTACTACCCAAATTTCCCCGCTATTCAATATTAACAATTCGAAAGTGTGAGGACTTTTCTATGATGTCGACACTATATTAATATTATACACAACTTGAATATATAAAGCGTTTGTGATTTACCAGTATGCTATCTCCCCCAAAAGAGATTAAATAAAAAGTGGGGCATGAACTCACCTGATATGCGTGATAGACACTTAGAGTTTTACTTGACAGACAGAATGGACAGACAACCTTCAGAGGTTACCTAGATCATATAAGTACGTGAGTACGTGTAAATAGAGGACATGTGAAACCCTAAGTACACTACAACCAAGGACTCAAGATTTCAGAAAAACAAACACGTTTGACCCAGTTGACCCGTTTGACCCGTTGGTGACTTTATGTGTTGTAAACCATTCAAGCAATCATACACATATATCATACATGGTTAACATTCAAATAGATCATATGTATGCTATATTATCCAGGTGTATCACTTAGATCATCATAACCAAGTATCATACAAGTCATGCGAATCTAGAACATTAACATGTCCACTAGTTATAAACAACTAACATGTCACACAAAGATCAAATCACGCACCACATGCCATGTGAAGCCACTCACGGCTTCACATCCTAAACCCTGCCAATCGTACTAAGTAGGGGCCTCAGATTCGCACGCGTGTATAATGATCATAATCATATCATTAACCATGTTCATTGCATTCAACAAACATCACAACAATCAATTTCCAGTCCCAAAAATGCTGTCCTAACTACTAACCAACACCAACATCATACATGATCATCAAAGTCCAAATATCACCCATGATTTTCCAAGCATCCCATACAACAAATTAACATGTTCTATCACATTAGAATTCATCCATGAACTTACTAACATGCTCCTAGCATCCCAAACATGTTCAAACTATCATCCTTCAAACTTTGTGCAAATAAAGTTTTTTTTTTGGAAAGTACATTCCACATCTATCAAACACTTAATGTTTCATGAATTCATCATAATTAACCATTTCAAGCTCATAACAACATCTAGACATGATCAACAATGCCTAATCATCATAATCTAACATCATCATGAGCAAAAGTTTCCACTTTTGGCAAGATATGAACAACAACATTCATTCTAAGGTTCTAGCATTCAAATCAACAATCTAGCATCTAATTAACATCATGAACCCATCAACAAAATCAACCTATCATTAGATCATCATGTCATGAAAATAAAGTTACTATTATTAGTAACCTATGAACACCAACTTAAATTCATTAATTTCTTGCCAAATCAATGTATTCTAACATTCATACAAACCTACTAATCATCATACATTCATCAAACATCATCCATCATGCATAATCTCATCAATTTTTGAATTAGGGTTGCTTAAAACCAAAGTTCATGATCAATCCACTAAAAACATACAATTCATACATAATCAACGTTAAACAACATGTATTCAATCCAACTAACATATTAACATCATCAAACAACATCAATTTCGACACCATGAACCATCATTCACAAATTAGGGTTCAGCCACCATGAAAAACCCACGAAAACTTGTAAAATCTAACCTTTAAACGTGTGTTAACTTGCAATTGATGATTCCTACGTGTGTATGTGCTTGAATCGAGCAAAACCGATGTTTGATGCTTTTTCTTGTTCGAATTCGAAGTTGGGAGGGGGAGGGGGAGGGTGATGGCGGCAGATTTGGGGTGGGGCTAGGGTTAGGATTGTTTTGTTAATTTTATTTTCCATATTTACCCTTTAAGCCCTTGTGTTTTGGTATTTTATAAAAACTAGGCTTTAAAATCTTTGTAAAGTGTTTTTAACTTAATAATATAAAGATATAAACTAACGAAAATCATTATATATTTTATCTTTATAAAAACACAAGGCATACGAATAAATAGGCACATTTCCGCGTTACGCGATTAATTTTCTAATTAACACTTAAAACATGCAAACACATAAACATAACACAATAATCACATAATCAATTAGATTATCATTAATTTAACATTATTAATTATTATTAGGTCACCAACGTTAAACGACAACTAGTGTGTGTTTACGACACGTGTATGCAAGACTTAACGGGACTAACGGAGTTTGGTAACGGAAATTTACCGGATGTCACATTATCCCCATGTTGAAAGAATTTTCGTCCCAAAAATTGTGTTACATGGTGAGAGTGTTCCATCACTGGTCTACTGCATTGGCACACAGAAATCGAAATCGAGTGAGTTTTGGATGAGTTGTCACATCATCCCCATGTTGAAAGAAATTTCGTCCCGAAATTTAAATTAATACCTTCGTCTGTTGGCATCGCCTTTTCGAATAGTTGAGGGTACTTAAGCTTCATTTGATCTTCTCATTCCCATGTGAATTCCGGTCCACGTCACGAATTCCAACGGATTTTGACAATGGGTATCTTGCTTTGCTTAAGTGTTTTCACCTCACGGTCCATCACCTTGGTTGGTTCTTCGATAAAACATAATTGTTCATCCACTTGAACTTCTTCTAGGTACGACCATTGTTTCATCGGTTATGCACTTCTTTAGGTTTGACACGTGAAATACATCATGGATTCCACTTAGCGAATCAGGTAGGGCTAGTCGATAGGCCACTGGACCTATTCTTTCCACTATTTCAAATGGTCCAACGTACCTCAGATTTAGTTTCCCTCGCTTACCAACCGAACTACGCCTTTCCATGGTGAGACTTTCAACAAAACTTGTCACCAACCTGAAATCTAAAGGTTTCCGCTCTATCCACCATAACTCTTTTGTCTGTCTCGCGCTGCAGCCACTAGCCTACATTTCGCATCTGCACAATCTTCGTCGTTCTCAGTTCAATGAATTAACTCGGGACCTGTTAGCTGACTATCACCAATTTCTGCCCAGCAAATTGGTGATCGACATTTTCTCCCATACGCCCTCGAAAGTGCTGCCTGTATGCTAGTATGATAACTGTTGTTAAAGAAACTCCACTAATGGCAGGTGAATTTCCCAGTTATTCCCGAAGTCAATCACACAAGCACGTAGCATATCCTCCAACGTCTGTATGGTACGCTCACTCTGGCCATCCGTCTGTGGGTGATATGGCAGTACTCATATCCAATGTGTACCCAAGATTTCTGCAATGATTGCCAAAAATGTGACGTGAAACGAGCGTCGCGGTCGGAAATAATTGAGATCGGTACACCGTGTCTCGAGAACGATCTCTTTAAGGTACAGTCGGGTTAATTTCTCCATCTTATCAGTTTCCTTAATTGCCAGAAAATGAGCAGACTTTGTCAATCGATCCACAATAATCCATATCGTGTCACAACCAGTACTAGTCCGGGGTACTTGTAATAAAATCCATGGAGATCTGTTCCCATTTCCACATTGGTTATCCCCAGGTTGTTGTAACAGTCTGGATGGTTTTCGATATTCCACTTTTACTTTCGAGCAGGTCAAACACTTGCTCACATACGTAGCTACATCCGCTTTCATGTTAGGCCACCAGTAGTGCGCCTTTAGATCATGATACATCTTGTCGGATCCAGGATGTATAGAGTACTTAGATTTGTGCGCCTCGCTCATTACTAAATCTCTCAGATTTCCATAAACAGGCACCCAAAGTCTATCCATGAAATACCGAATTCCATCCTCTTTCACCACCAGCTGTTTATCCATTCCCCTTAACGACTCAGAACCCATTTTCTGCTTTTAAAGCTTCTATCTATCTGCGCCTCCTTAACTTGTTCGGGCAGTTGGGTACTGATAGTAAGCTGTAAAGCTCGCACCCGCCGGGGTTTAGCTGTTTCCTTCCTGCTTAGGGCATCGGCAACTACGTTCGCCTTTCCCGGATGTTACTTAATAGCGCAATAATAGTCATTTAGTAGTTCCACCCAACGTCGTTGCCCTCATATTCAACTCTTTTTGCTCGAAGATATGTTGAAGACTCTTGTGATCGGTGTAGATAGTGCACTTGGTACCGTACAAGTAATGTCTCCAGATCTTTAAGGCAAAAACCACTGCACCCAATTCTAAGTCATGGTGGTATAGTTCTTCTCATGAACCTTAGTTGTCTCGAGGCGTAGGCTATCGCCTTTTCTCATTGCATCAAGACACAACCCAATCCTTGAATGGATGCATCGCAATACACCACAAAGTCATCCGTTCCCTCTGGTATGCTAATATCGGGGCAGTACAAGTTTTTGTTTTAATATTGAAAAGCTGATTCTTGGTTCTCACTCCATTGTATGTCGTTCCTTTGTGAGTCAAGGCAGTGAGAGGTTGTGCGATATAGAAAATCCTTCTATGAATCGTCGGTAATATCCTACTAATCCCAGAAATTGTCTTATCTCACTCGGTGTTTTGGTGGTAGTCCAATTCTTTATCGCCTCAATTTTGGCAGGATCAACATGTATCCCTATCCAAAAGTCACACTTTGAGAATTTGGCATACAACTGCTCATTTTTCAATAGTTCTAAGATCATTCATAAGTGCTCTTCATGCTCCTCCTTGGTTCTAGAATATATCAGTATATCATCGATAACACAATGACAACTGATCAAGATAGGGTTTGCACACGCGGTTCATGAGGTCCATGAACACAGCAGGTGTGTTAGTCAACCCAAAAGGCATGACCAAGAACTCATAATGACCATAACAGTACGAAACGCAGTCTTGGGAATGTCTTCTTCTCGAACTCTAAGTTGATGATAACCAGATCTCAAGTCAATCTTCGAATAATAGCTTGATCCTTGAAGTTGATCGCACAAGTCGTCGATACGAGGTAAAGGGTATCGGTTCTTGACTGTTACTTTGTTTAACTCTCTATAATCGATGCACATCCGGAATGTGCCATCCTTCTTTTTAACAAAAAGAACAGGAGCTCCCAAGGTGATGTGCTAGGTCGAATAAGCCCTTATCTAAAAGCTCCTGAAGTTGTGATGACAACTCTTGTAGTTCGTTCGGTGCTAATCGATAAGGTGCCCTAGCAATCGAGCTGCGCCGGGAGTCAACTCAATCTGGAATTCCACTTGGCGGTGAGGTGGTAATCCAGGAAGATCCTCTGGAAACACCTCTGGAAAATCGCGCACTATGGGAATATCCTCGATTCTCCTTTCTTCTGCCTGCTTATCGGTTACAAGTGTTAGATAGCCCACACACCTTTCGTAATAACTTTTGAGCTTTCATGTATGAGATGATGCCTATCACAGCACCACTCCTATCACCTCTGACGGTAAGGATGTTGTCACCAACAAGGATTCGTATGATCTTCTCATGACATATAACTTCTGCTTGCTTGCTAGAGAGCCAATCCATGCCTATCACAACATCAAAACTCCCCAGCGTAACAGGCATAAGATCTATAGCGAAAGTATGACCAGCAAGTTCTATCTTACAGTCTTTAAGGATATGCGTTACACATGGATCTGTTTACCGTCGGCTAATTCCACAGTGTATTTAGATTCTAAAGCAGAGGGTATATCACTTAAAAGACTACAGAACTTTAAGGACACGAAACTCCTATCTGCTCCAGTATCGAATAGTACCGTAGCGAAACAACCATTAACAGAGAACCTACCAGTAACAGTTGTGGGATCATTTAGAGCCTCACCTGAGCCAATGACGAAGGCTCTCCCTTTGGCTCCATCTTTATTGCCGCCATTACCAATACCACTACCACCGTTGTTGTTATTACCATTGTTGTTGTTGTTGTTGTTGTTATTGCAATTACCATTTCTCCTTAGTTGTGGGCAGTTTCGCCTGTAATGCCCTTCTTTCCCACATTCAAACAACCTTTGGGGGTTTCCTGAGGTTGTTGTGGCCTCCTTACCAGTTCACCACGACAATCCTTAGCAGCGTGTCCAATTTTTCCACAGCGTTGACACTTGAAGTTATCAACCTTCCCACATGATGTAATTACACCGAGTGCACTTCGGATGTCTACCACCATAACCACTGGGTCCTTGATTATTTGCAGCCGTTTGGTAAAGTTACGGTTATTGTCGAACCTCCGTTGCTGCTGAACTGGCTGTTGTTGCTGTTGAGGTTGAGGTTGACCACTAAAGATGATGATGCTTTGGTGTTGTTGGCATTATCACTTCTTTTGTTGTCGGACACGCTTGCCACAACGCCCCGCTTGGGTAGACGTCCTTGCTCCACGGCTTGGTTAGTTAGCTTAGAGCTAGCTGGATGGCTTGCTGAATGGTGGTTGGATTGGAAGCAGTTACCATACTTTGGATTTCAGTACTAATCCCCGTATGTAATGCTCTACCCTTTTATGCACCTCATTCACCATTCCCGGGCACAAAGTTGCTAGTTCATGGGTTCTAGTGGTGTAGGGCTCGATTTCCGAGCCCTGCATCTTCAATTGCCAGAACTCCATCTCTAACTTCTGCACTTCATTGCGAGGACAGTACTCCTCAGTCATCACTGTTTTGAACTCATCCCATGGAAGTCCATTCGCCATCGCTTGTCCTAGCATCTGGACTTGCGCGTTCCACCAAGACAGAGCAGCACCCTCCAAAGTCCCGCTGGGATACCTTACTTGATCCACAGGTGGACAATTGCATTTAGAGAAGACAGACTCAGTCTTCTCGAACCATCGTACAAGCGCTACAGCACCCTCTGTACCGCTGTAGGTGTATGGCTTACAGTCCATAAAGGACTTGTAGGTACACACTGTGGTCCTGTTTAACACAACACACATTAATCAGACATTCCACAGTTATGTAGGATATCAAATTTATCTTCTATCATTGTTTACCTGCTGGCTGACCCGCGTGGGCAGCAGCCACTGCCGCCTGAACATGCTCATTAATTAGAGCAGCCAATTCTGCGGGGATCATGTTAATAGCACCATCGCCCTGTTCTCCGGTGCCACGTCCACGACCACGTCCACGTCCACGTCCACGGGTGTCCATTCTTTTCACTTTACATTCACAAATACAATAATGAGTAACATCACACATTTATCTTATTGAAGCACGGTAAACAGTAAATAAAGAAATAATGAATCATCACAACCACAACATTCATAAAAAAAATAATAACCAAAGTAAATAAATTGTAAATGAGTCATAATGTATTTATCAATGTCAGAATTTAAGTTTGTCGTTCGTGTGGGGAAACAACCCTTCCCACATAGGTTTCAAAAAGAAAAACACTACGTAGTCTAAGTCATATAAAGAAAGTCAATCGACAACATCTGACCCATCACTGTCATCCTCCATCTCCACCGGTTCCTCCTCCTCGGGTCCCTCCTCGAGATCCTCATCCTCAGGGTCTGCTGCAGGAGCAGGAGCTATAACAATCTGAAGTGCCGCTAGTTGAGCTTCTAAAATAGCAATCCTATTATCGGTAACGACGTCCTGCTGTTCACGAGCAGTCATACGCCCTCAGAGTGCCATGAGACCATCTTGCATATGGTGACACCCATTTAGGGTCTTCCCGTGTTGCTCCTCGAGTTCATCCAGTTGATGTCTCAGTTTGTACACCTCTTGCTGCAATGTACAGACATCACCCGTGAGCCGCCTGACTCGATGCTGCTCAGTGTCCAGTGCAGCCACCAGTGCAGCAATAAGTTGCTCGTTGGACTGCACCGTCCGTGGGAGTGAAGGCATTGGTTGGTCGGCATTGTTCCTAGTCCTAGGCCTCGGGACAGGTACGCACTCCCTAAACATAATATGATCAACAAATCCAGGATAGAAACTCCAGTCTCGTGGAGGGTCACGCTTCATCAATGCAAAAGGTTGATCCCAGTCAATCTCCTCTCGAGGATAAGCTAGTCGGGGCCAATCGAATCCATTGTCAGGTACAGGTGCGGGAGGTGGGGATTCAGATCGTGAAGGTGATTCAGGTCGCTTACCCGAAGTTCTCGATGACGATGCCATGCTGCAGAGAGTGTGACGTGTATGCCAATGAGTATACAGTAGATGAGAATAAGGCACAGGTAACTAATTAACTGTGTGCGGTTATAGTCTAGTGTGTATGCAACCTAGTTCCCTATAACCAATGGCTCTTATACCAATCTGTTACACCCTCAAAATCCACGTGCGGAGTTTTAACGCGAGGCGTGTGAACAAACCAGGATCACAGTCAATAGTTACTCAGAACGACTCTATATGCCACTATTAAAAATAAAATCAAACAAATTATAAACTTGAAACAGTGTGGAAGCGTTTTGTAAAACAACCCAAAGAAATAAAAATGTATACAATGGCAAAACATGCGCCAACCCAAAAGAGTAAACATTAACCATTAAAACAATAAAGATGTCTTGAAGACCGAGTCTTAGAATGCAAGTGAAACCATGTAGTGCTCCTAATGGCAAACAAGCTAATGACCTGAGAATAGCATACTAAAATATCAACACAATGGTTGGTGAGTTCAAGAGTGATATTCAAACATAAACAGTTTAATAACATAGATATAAAAGTAGTGCATTGTAACAAATAGCTAGTCCATTAACAATAAATATTAATCATAGTGATTTCGCAATTGAAGCTGAATGTGTTACGTTGTTGCCTCCTGTCACGACTTAACAGGTCGTGACAATGTTCAATAGGACAAATTGCACCCAGTTGACCTCGAGTCACACAGGTGGGGCTCGTCAGACCCAGTAGTACTACCCAAATTCCCCGCTATTCAATATAACAATTCGAAAGTGTGAGGACTTTTCCATGATATCGACACTATATTAATATTATACACAACTTGAATATAAAGCGTTTGTGATTTACCAGTATGCTATCTCCCCCAAAAGAGATTAAATAAATAGTGGGGCATGAACTCACCTGATATTTGTGATAGACACTTAGAGTTTTACTTGACAGACAGAATGGACAGACAACCTTCAGAGGTTACCTAGATCATATAAGTATGTGAGTACGTGTAAATAGAGGACATGTGAAACCCTAAGTACACTACAACCAAGGACTCAAGATTTCAGAAAACAGACACGTTTGACCCAGTTGACCCGTTTGACCCGTTGGTGACTTTATGTGTTGTGAACCATTCAAGCAATCATACACACATATCATACATGGTTAACATTCAAATAGATCATATGTATGCTATATTATCCAGGTGTATCACTTAGATCATCATACAACCAAGTATCATACAAGTCATGCGAATCTAAAACATTAACATGTCCACTAGTTATAACACAACTAACATGCCACACAAAGATCAAATCACGCACCACATGCCATGTGAAGCCACTCACGGCTTCACATCCTAAACCCTGCCAATCGTGCTAAGTAGGGGCCTCAGATTCGCACGCGTGTATGATGATCATAATCATATTCATTAACCATGTTCATTGCATTCAACAAACATCACAACAATCAATTTCGAGTCCCAAACATGATGTCGTAACTACTAACCAACACCAACATCATACATGATCATCAAAGTCCAAACATCACCCATGATTTTCCAAGCATCCCATACAACAAAGTTAACATGTTCTATCACATTAGAATTCATCCATGAACTTACTAACATGCTCCTAACATCCTAAACATGTTCAAACTATCATCCTTCAAAATTTGTGCAAATAAAGTTTCCCTTTTGGGAAAGTACATTCCAAAATCTATCAAACACTCAATGTATTCATGAATTCATCACATCTATACCATTTCAAGCTAATAACAACATCTAGACATGATCAACAATGCCTAATCATCATAATCTAACAATCATCATGAGCAAAAGTTTCCACTTTTGGCAAGATATGAACAACAACATTCATTCTAAGGTTTCTAGCATTCAAATCAACAATCTAGCATCTAATTAACATCATGAACCCATCAACAACATCAATCTGTCATTAGATCATCATGCCATGAAAATAAAGTTACTATTATTAGTAACCTATGAACACCAACTTAAATTTATCAATTTCTTGCAAGATCAATGTATTCTAACATTCATACAACCTACTAATCATCATACATTCATCAACATCATCCATCATGCATAATCTCATCAATTTTTGAATTAGGGTTTGCTTAAAACCAAAGTTCAAGATCAATCCACTAAAAACATATTAACACTTTCAACTTTCAATTTATTTTCCTTCAACGATCCATTACAAACTGTGAGTTAACACCGTTAGGTTTTTTATGATTTGGATTACCTATATGTCCAAAACACTAAGTAGAATGCTGAAATTAATCATTAGGTATTCAATCTAAAACTTGTGCACCCTAAAACTCGTAAATCTATGTCTACTAATCTGAAACACTTAACTTGTTATGTAACACCTGGATATTTTATATACAAGAAAGAAGGAATAAAATAAAAAAAAGAAAGAAACACATTTTAACCCAAGTTAAGGGGTTAAATATGTCAAAAGAACAAGAAAGTTTTAAAAGTTGATATAAAAGATGGTATGGCAGCCCATGTGGGCTGCACATCCACTTTTCAACCGGATTTAGAGAGAGAAAGTGAAGAAGCTTCAGTTTTAGAGAGAATGAGAAAAAGAAGACTGAATTCAATGTAAGAATTGGTTGTTTTGGGTTGTTCTTGGCCAGCCTATACCTCGTGACATGCTTATATGTGTTTTTGTGTGTTCGGGTTTGTGTTTTGGTAGGTTTTAGGTGTTTGAACTTAGTTGCAAACGGGTTTGAAGGAAGTCATACCCAAAGGCTACTAAGGTGAGTTCTAGAACCCCCTATTTATATGTTTTAAGTGATTTTAAGGCTAGAAATGCATGCATGTATGTTTTTATAAAATGGGTTCTTGTGGGTATGTATATATTGGGTGGGTTACGATTTTGGGTGTTCTTGATGTTATGATGATGCCATGTTCTTGTTATGATACTTAGAATGTTAGAAATAAGCTTAGAACATGTTGAATTGATGATTGGGACTGATTATGATGATTGATAGTATGAGTTGGCTGCCCATGCGCCTGAAATAGGCCCGTGCGCCTAACGTTCGAATTTGCTTAAGTGTCCCGTGCGCCCAAAATCCCATACGCTCAAATAGTTTCCATGCGCCTAGAATAGAATGAAATTTGACTAAGTGTTCAAATGCCTAGATTGCCATGCGCCCAAGCACTCATGTGCCTATATAATGCTCATGCGCCCAGGCACTCATGCGCTTGCATAGTGCCCATGCGCCTAGAACCTTTCCAGAATGATTAAGTGTGGGTCATGCGCCCAAATAGTGCTCATGCGCCTAGATAGTGCCCATGCGCCCAAAAGTTTCCCATGCGCCTAAGTGTTCCCCATGCGCCCAAAAGGCCATGCGCCTGCATAATGCCCATACACTTAAGACTTAGAATTATTTTCTAAATTTTGGAGAAAATGTTAAGTGTAGGCTTTGACTTGGGGTATTCCCGGGGGTGATGTAAGTTAACTTTATGATGTATGTTATGTCATGATGATGATGTGATGTGTATTGTATGGTTATGATTATGTTATGTTCCTTGTTATGTATGCTTATTTTTCGTGGCTTTGCGTGTATGGTTATGAATGTAAATGAAAGTATTATGTAACGTAAAACGTAAGATAATGAAAAGAGGAATGTAATGAATGAAGAATGCATGCATTAATGAAAGTAAAGTAAAGAAAATCTTGCAAGCCTTATATGAAGGTTCACACCCATTGAAGGATGTTAGCTCAAATATGTGTGGGTTAGCTATCTCAGAAGGATGCACACTAGGGTCTAATCATTGTGATTGGTCATATGTATAGGACCCTTGTCGTTTACCTCGGTATTGTGGTTAGGCCACCAGGTACAATGTATGGGGGTCTATTTATAAACCTCAGCCCAGTACCCGCTTTATGCATGACGGTGGGTTATACCACATGACATTGGTCCAAAATGTAAAGAAGTTAATGATGAATGTACATAAGGTACAGAAAGAAATATAACAAATGATAACGATGACGTATGATGATGAATGAACGAAAGTTAATGAACGATGATGAAGATAATAATGTTATTATCTATGTGTACATATGATGCATGATCACTTGTGAAAGTAAAAAAAGAAAGGTTTTAAACGAAAGTAAAGTATATTTTAATTTAAAATTAGAACTCACTCAACAACGTTAAATTTTAGGTGTTTGCAGTTGGCATGTAATTGGTTGCTAAGGATGGCACGGGCGGCTACTTGGCTTATTTTGGATGACATCCATGTTGTATAATGATAATGTTTTTGTGATGTATTGCAATGAGTTATATTTTGTAATCTGTCAACAATGTATATTTTACAAAAGCAATTATAATGATCTGAAATGGTTTAAATACCGTTGCAATGTTTTAGTAATAGGAAATGAAAATTATATGATGTGCAATGATCTACCAACTGTGAACATCCTGAGAACGAAGCCTTACATGTTAAAAGTAGATTTTGGATGAAGATATAGGATAAACACAAAAAATAGACCTAATGAAGGTTGGGGGAGATAGAATTGAAAAATAACTCAAAGTTGATCACATTTCATCAAAAATAGTAACTGGAGTTAACTCTCAGTTAGTAAGAAATTGATGAATAAAAATAAACTTAAAGTTATGAGTGTCTATAAATATTTATTAAGTTGTGATTAATCCTAGCCAATAAATAAAAGTTGAGATTATTAAAATCTAATAATCATATTTAATTGGTTATGTTTTATTGTGAACTACAAATTAAGTCACTGTGATGTGGTGCATCTGCAAACTTTGTTACATGTCTTGTGATCAATAACATTAGCATGGTTTAATACATAAAAAGAACGTATGAAATTTGAAGATTCGGTTTTGAAAACAGTTATATAATCATATCGATGTTATTGGTTAGTATAAGTTTTATTTTTCACGTTACTAGCACGTTATTATCATTCAATGTAACCTACAATACCCTAAATAATCCATATTGTGAATAAAACCCCGTTTTAGCATTATTTATGTCAATACATCAACATAAAAAATTAAACAAAACCATAAATAAAGTTTTTTAGAAAAGGTGGACAATTAAGGTTACAAAATAAAAATAGTAATAAAATTAATGGGTTAAAAAGCATATATTATATATACAATATGTATAAAGTTGAAACTTAGAATTTTGAGAAGTAGAGTTGAAATTTTAGAAACGTTGGAAATTTAAAAGGTTGAGGGCCAAAATTATAAGTTTGATCCACTGATCTTAGTATTATGAGTTATATAATATCAAAAGTTACAAGTTACTTAAAATTCGAATAAACAAAAGACAAAATATTATAAAACCTACGTAATGCGGTATGTCAAAGTAAATATGTACATATTGTGACTTTCTAAAGATCTAAGTGGAACTTTTTTACTCAGTTAGTCAATTATGTTGATGTTAGCGGATGATAGGTGAAATAACGCATATACATACTTCATTAGCATGTTTGGTGACATTTTAGATATCGAAACATATATATAGCTGGGACTAAAAAAATCGTATAATAAAATAGGTCAAATAATTGAAAAAACTTGTGAATTAAAACACGTAAGCCTAATCGTTACCTATTATGGCTTGCATTTATAAACAAAAAATAAACTCTAGCTTAGGACCTTCAAAATCAAACGAGCCCCAAACTTTTAAGGTAAATCCGAATAGAGTTTTTAATGAAAATGCATATGATAGGTATTATGTTTTAAATTGTAATCAACTACATGCATTACAGCTTAATTTTTACATTCTTATCATGAATGCGATTCATTGGCAAAATTGTTACAGTTTTCATTCTGCATATTAGTGCTTAATTAGGCCAGTTTATTTGTTGAATTCTCTTTGGTCTAGTTTTACGTAACATCCACATTTTCATTATTCAAGATTATTAGAGTTTAGTAGGGATGTTCAGGTCCCAAATTTCATATTTATATTATCCAAAAGGAATAGTTACATTCATGTATTAACATTAAATATCCTAAAGTTTACAAATATGACATGTGTTTGATCTTTCGTTGCAAACTTAATTCATTAAGCTCATCTATAGAGATGTGTTGCTAGAAAGTATATGCGTAATATATTTGATTAGATTTTTCTAAATGAGTTGCTAACTTCCTGTGATCTAGACCATTAACACCAGGAGATAGAACTTTAAGATTTATAGTCATCAAAATGGTTTTTTTAAAATCAGATTCGCTTCTGTGATCAACTTTGTGACATCAGACTTGCCCATCTGATACACCCTCTGCATATAATTTACTCGTGCCAAAACTACATATATATATATATATATATAAAATTCATATAGTTCATGCTTTTCATATAGTTTCATCACATGACGCATATACTTTCATAGTGGGTGTATTCATCTAATATCGTGTAGTTTTTGTCAATTTTCATCCATTACTAATCATCACCACATGATTATGTAAACTTATGGTACTTCATAAGTCAAATGTTAGCTATGTAATGACCCTACTTCTTTCATAGGTACTTCTCAGTTCTCACCTAATTGAACCTAGGATACTCAATCTATACTCTTCTAGGGCCATTATTCACTTTCCTTGGATAATCAACCCATTTTTTATCATGGGTTCTTACCTTAAGTGTTGTAAGTAAAACCCCTAACCCTCGCATTTAGGCACTAGGAATGGTGCTACGCTTGACAAAAAGAACTTTCCTTTCCAACTGATATCATTTTGAGTGGTTTTCAAAATCAAGTGTGATTGACCAAATATGATTTGGAACAAGAAATAGGATGAACCGTGGCTGCTTCTAAGGTTGCAGATGTGGGCTAACTCAGAAACATTGATATCAAAGGCATGAGATTGAATCAAATACTCTACGATATACAATGTTCTTCAAACCATAAGCATGGTTTAAGAATAGCTTAAACTGACGAGTTTAAAGAATTCAAAGATCAATGGCAGAAGAGGATAGTTCAAACCTAAGGTGAAAGAGAACGTAAGAAAATAGACTCAAGTTTCAGAGACGAAGTCAGACCTAACTCTAGGAACAAATGCGTTGGAAATCGTATTCTCAAGGAAGGATTGAGTCACCTTCAGGAGTTCATTCTCCTTATCATGGAATGTGCAACATTCCTTATTAGGGTGCTCTATAACCTTTGATCAATGAAATCATCAATGGAATTCTCGAGAGTAGCCACACATGATGAGGTCATCTTCTTGCTCATTGTCGCAAACTATACAACTAAAGATCTAAATTTGAAAAACGAGTTTGAGATCTTACCTTAAGAGCTCTACTAGGATAAAAATAGAGGATGATAAAGTAAGTATGAAGAAGAGAAGTTAAGAGGGATTATTAATAAACACTAAAAACGATATCTTATTGGTGCCTAGATTCTTGGGTCGTTCGAGGTCATATCGTATCACGCCTCAGTCATGATATCTAAAAATTTAATAATTGTAATTTCTGATAATAACCATCACACTATAAGGACAATTGTTACACTTGAATTTTATGATCACGTATCTCGTATCTTGATTAAGTTCAGTATCTAGAATAATAAAATTATTGCACGATTGTTCTCTTTTGGCTTTCACTTGTACCTGCAAGTGACCCATATTAACTTACTCAATCTTGAAGAATCCGATGATGGTTGAAAGAAACGTGCGGAAGCATATCTCTAACAGTCAAGAATGAAGACTGAGTAGTCCTAAGGATTCTTGAATGTTAGTTAGATTTATCTTTACATATATAAAGGCATAATAATCAATGTAGAACACACAACAGACATTTCAATTCACTCTGTAACATTTAGTATCAATATACTATTGGTCTGGAATCGTACTTATATTGCATTCAATAAGAAAAACAAGAGGCAGAGTGATGATTAGTCACCTCCTGAGGTTTTATGCCGAAGATCTCTAGGGATCAAAGGCTTTCTTCATAGTCAATCATTCCATATCTTTACTTTTACCATCATACTTGCTACACAAATCAATTTTTACATATTAGGATAAAACCATTATTTCTTGTATGATAAACTCTTTCATCTTCATGGTATAAAATTTTATTTTGATAAAACCTTTTATAAAATTGATGTGTTTATCCTTAGGTAATAGTTATAAGAACTTGAAGATTTTTAATAATAGTTTCTCTATGTATACCTAATATCATTCATATAAAAACTCCTAATTTTATGAGATTTTTCTATCCTCTTGGGTGCCTTAGTGGTTGCACCAACTATATTAGGCAATACCTAATTTGCCTTTTTTATCCTCTATTACATTTTTAACTTTGACAAATGCAATAACCTTGGTCATACTAGTAGAAGGTTTTTCATTATCATTTGTAAAACCTAAACCAATTTTATCACTTAGTGGTTTTTGTGCTCTTAGCATATCATCTAACATCTTACTAATTTTATTTTCTTTATCAAGTTAAAAAGTTTTTATTTTATCTTTTAAAGAATCAAATTTAAAATTTTTTACTCTTGAATAAGAATTCCTATCAAGGCTTTAAGTTTCAAAATTTCTTGTGTAAGATCCACAACCATGACTTTCAAGGCTTCATTTTCAAAAACTTGATTTTAAAGTTCTAAATTTCTTTGAATCAAAAGTTTACTCATTGATGAATTTATTATTAAGATCACATAATTCATCATGTTGCATCTTAAGTTCATCATAGGATTTAGTAGCATGATCATCATCACTATAAATAAGAGGTAGAATCAGATGTTACCTCTTTGCACCTAATAAGAGAAGCTTCCTCTTTAGTATTTTTTACATATCTTCACTACAGTCCAAGCACCTAATTGATGTTGAAGGGTCAACCAAGATTAAAATTTAAATAAAGTCCGAATCACATTTAACTAGTAAGGGTTAGTAGGGTGTTGTATCATGAAGAATCAGTGAAAAATGTCGTTAACTAATCAATTAACTAAACAAGACATGAAAACTAAACTTGGTTTTGAATTTAGAAAGCAATTTGAGAATGGTTTAGAATAATAGTGGAAAAAAAGATCACACCTAGGTTTCAAGTTTGTAAAGATATTTGCTTGACATAAATTTACCAATTAGAAATCAAATAGACATGGTTTGTTAGATTGCTTGAATTAATGAATAATCCAAAAGCTGAATTACTAGGTTATCATGATTAATGAATAACCCTAATTGTTAATGATCACAACTAGGTCTCCCACTTTAAAGATTACCAATTTAGAAAACATAGAACAATAACCCTAATTGTTAATGATTAAAACCAAAAACTAATAGAAACCGATTGACTATTGAAATTCAAAACCGTTTAACCAAACAATCAAACTAATCGAAAAATTTAGTTAAATGTTCATCCAAAGTAACATAATCGTTGGTTAAACAAGAAACTAATACAAAACCCTACACCTGGGAATGATCTTGAATGATTTAGCCTTATGTAGATACATATGTACCTAGTTTATGAGCTTAATGTAAAAAGTCTTTCATGTCTTACATATATGTAACTGGATGGTTTGAATGAAATACAATGTGTGGTTTATGCTTATAATGTTTAATATTTAATTGATTATTGTGTATTAACGCTTATTGAACTAACTATATAGTTTTGTGGTTGTTTGAATCGATCTAAGTCAAATAATGATTGTGAAACATATTCAAACTTAGTCATATGAAGTTCTCATGCGAATGGCCCATGCTAATGGACTATACGCATGAACAACTTCATGCTAATGAACCAGTCGCACGACTGAACCAGGAGACTGGATCAGTCGCACAATAGTGACATGAGATTGACTCAATTGCACGACTGAACACTCAGTCGTGCGAATGGATCAACCGCATGACTCAGTCGCACGATTGAACCATGCTAATGGTTCAGTCGCACGAATAAGTAACCCTAACCTATAAATACCACTTAATTCGTTGAAAAACATAACACTTTGAAGAATTCGACTCATACACTTACCCTAGCCGTCTAGAACGTTCAAGAAAGCCACTCCAAGTTCATAGATCATTCTTGATCGATTGCTATTCGTTCTTAACATTTAGATTAATCTTATATCAATCGGGTTAACGTTCCCACTGATTGGATCGCCAATCAAATAGGATTCTGCACTATTTGATTCGGCATACACGTAGATCAGTTAACACTCCGTCCAGTACACGGTCCTCTAACAAGTGGTACCAGAGCAAAGGCTCTTGATTTACATGTGATTCAATCGATTTTGATTTAAAAATTGTGTTTTTCACGCAAAAACGCAAACTTTTTGTGTCAAACGTTGTTTTGGACGTCTCCAGATCGTAAAGTTAATGTTTTTCCGGCATACGATAATTAGGGTTTTTGAGAAGTTCGTGTTTTTGTGTCAAAATACCTTAAACCTACGAATTTTCAAGATTCAGCAGCCTCGGTCGCACGATTAACTCAATCACACGACTGAATTCATACGCATCCCTCATACGCACGATTAGACTCACTCTGACATCCATTCGTATGACTGAACTGTCTATTTGCACTATCATCCGCACCTATCCATTCGCATGATTGATTCATCCGCATTGGTTCATTCGCACGTTTGAGCCATCCGCATTGTTCAATCGCACGAAGTGTTCAATCGCACGAAGTGTTCAATCTCACACCTTCATTCGCACAAGTAAAATAGTGTGTTCTAAAGTTTAAAGTTCATAGTAATGGAGGATCAATATTTAGCGTTCACCGCCAGAAGGGACTCTAGGATTTAAAATCTGTTGCTTTAGAAAATGAAGTGGGAAATCATAACAAGCCCCCTAAGCTTATAACGTTAGATGATTACCCACTATGGAAGCAAAGATTTGAGATTTACTTAAATGGAGTAGATCCCAATCTGTGGGAGTCGATAGAGACAGGATATAGTATGCCTGTAGGTGCAGATGGAGTCAAACTCACCTTAAGCGGTATGACTGACGGGCAAAAGGTGAAGTACAATGCCAAGAAGAAAGTATATGCGTTGCTGACTCAGTCATTCCTAAGGACATCTTCCATCAATTTTCTGAGAACAAGCAAGCTAAGAAGCTTTGGGATGCATTGGAAAAGAGGTATGAGGGAAATGCATCGTTAAAAGCTTTGAAGGCTAAAGCGTTGAAGAAGGAGTTTGACAACTTCTCGTCAATGGGAAAGGAGAGCTTGGATGATGTCGTTGATCGTTTCTATCATCTGATGAGTGAGCTACACACTCATGGAGTCACTACTTCAATGGAAGACAAAGTTTCAAACTTTGCAGATAGGTTGCCTGAGAAATGGAGTTCGTTTGTTTCCAACCTCAGACAGAATGATATGCTAGCGAAGTTAGACATCAACGACTTTATTCTGAAACTGCGAGAGGAAGAGTTGAAGATAAAGTATAGGGCCCAAAAGTATTCATATGATCAGAATCCGACACTGTACAACTCAACTCCACAAGCCAAAACGTCTAGAGCACCACTTCAAACGGCGTTTGTGTCGAGCTCAGCTGGTCCATCACAAGCTACTACTTCAGGATCTGACACGTCAGGGTCGTCTAGTACCCAATACATAGCACCTGAAGCAAATGATACAAAACTGATGACCGAGAATCTCGGGAATGTGACAGTAGAGGTAGCAAAGGAGCACATGGATCTCTTAGCAGCTGTTGTCCACTCCTATGACGGGCTAGTTGCTGGGAAAATAGGGAACTGCTATCTGGCAGACGAGGACTATGAGCAGGTAGACAAGACAGAGTTAGAAAGAATGGACATCATGTGGGCCTTAGCAAGTGCTGTTCGGAGAGCTAAGAAGTTTGTCAAGAAGACCAGACAGAATCTGATTGCCACTAAGGACACAACTTTTGGTTTTGATAAGACCAAAGTTACCTGCTTCAACTGTGGGGGAAAAGAGGCACTTCAAATGTGAATGTGTGAAGCCCAAGAAGATGGGAAATGGGAATCCATTCTCATCTTTCACTCGTCAGCATAAGCTCACAAGCAGTCCTACTTCATTGAGCAAGGATCCTAAAGCCTTAATAGCTCATGATGACGAAGGACAAGATTGGAGCTTCCAGTTAGTTGTCTTCGGGAGAATCCAACATTACTAGTGTCGAGGATCTAGATGACGACTCGGCAAGTGAAGGTGATATTGCAGTGGAGCTTGCGATGTCAAATGTTGAAGAATCTGCAACAGTAGTTGATCACTTGCCTGAAGAAGGGACAAGTTCAACAATTTCAGAATCACCAGAACCAGAAAAGTCAGACACTGCTTTGATGGCTGATTCAACCACACCATCTCAGGTAAGTACCACTACTCAACTTTTCAATAATCATGCTTGTTCTGATTGTAATAAATTTAGAGAAAGCACATATATGAAATTTGCTAGGTTATTAGACCATAATGATAACTTAGTAAAGGACTTACAACTATGCATTGAAGCCAATAGAGTCTTAAAACAAAATGAGCACAGCTATAAAGAAAAGATAGAACTCTTGAATAAACAACTTAGGGAAACTGAAGTTGTAGCTTTAACCAAGCTAATGACATTAAGTTCTATCTAAACTCCCTAAAAGACACTAAGAAACAAAAGGCAGTTTTAGAAGTAGAAGTAAATTCATTAAAACAAAAACTGCATAGTTGGACAAGTTCTTCTCATATTGTCCAACACTTAGTGGGAGAGCAAAACAATGGGGAGGGTTTGGGATATAAAGTGGTACCACCACCACCTGAGACCTTGATGAATGCCAAAAGTAAACCAATAAATAATAACCCAATCAGGGATCATGTGGTGTCCACGCCTCTTGTAAGTGATCTAGATTTCATATATAAATCAAATGAATCTGTCACTAAACAAAGGATGCCACTTCAAAATCAAAAGGTAAAATGCCTTGTGTTAATCTGGACGAACAATTTTAAAAGGTTAAAATAAAGTCTGGTTCAACAAAGTCTATTTCTGAACCATGAAATACCAAACAAATTAACCAATCACGTGCTTCATGTCTAAGTCCAAATAAACAAAAGGGAAAAGATGTTAACAATGTCCAAACAATTAACTTTGTTAAACAAGATAAAACATCCAAACAAGAAGTGTTAAAACCCAAACAGAATAAAGTCACTCGTGTGGCACATACTTCTCCACAGAAACAGGTAAATCATCAAGCTGAAAGCAGATCATGCTACAACTATGGAAAGTATGGAAACATAGCGTCTTATTGTCCTTGTTATCAGACACCAAAGAAAAAGATTGAACTTTATGACACTAAAGCAAGCTCTTCCAAAAGAAGCTCCATGACTCCACCAAAAAGAGTCAGTGAACCTAAAGTTCAACCTATCAGCCAGTCGTTTGTTTAACACAAACAGGCCTTAAACAAAGCTGGCTTATGAAAATAAAAGTCTATGCTGGTAATGAGAACAATAAGACAAATGATCTTCCCTCACCCTCTAATGGACAATGGGTAGAATTTATGATCTGTGATGCCTCTGGGACACCCAAGCCGATTAAGACTTGGGTCCCTCACCTTAACTAATGTTTTCAATTGAATGTGCAGGGTGTTCGCTATAGTGCTGAAACAAACACTTGGATTGTAGATAGCGGAGCATCAAGGCACGTGACTGGAAACCGGGCACTCCTATCAAATGTTAAACAAATCAAAGGAGGTCATCTGGAAACAAAGGAGGGTACATCACAGCTCAAGGGGAAGTAGGGAACCAGAAAGTTAAATTGACAAGGTAAACTATGTTCAACAACTTCAGAATAATCTGCTTTCTGTTTCCCAAATATGTGACAAGGGATTTAAGGTAGTTTTCGATAATAAGAACTACTATGTCCTGAAAAGGACTATGTGATTCCGGAGGACCAAGTCTTAATGTCTGCCTCAAGATATAATGACCTTTACATCTTGGATCTATCAAAGGCCTCCACAACGGATCATCAAGTTTAGTGCTTCTTGTCAAAAGCTACTGAGAAGGATTCTATCTCCTGGCATAGGAGAATGAGGGACATCAATCCACGAAAGATGAACCACTTGATCCAGAATGATCTAGTGTGAGGAGTCAATGTCAAGAACTTCCAACTCCCGGATTTTTGTGTTGCCTGCAAGAAAGGCAAAAGACAAAGAAGTCTCATAAGAAAAAGAAAGTTACTTCTATAGAACTACCTTTAGAGCTTCTTCACATGGATCTGTTTGGTCCAGTCTGTACAAGAAGCATCGTAGGAGACTTGTACTACTATGTAGTTACAGATGACTACTCAAGATTCTCTTGGGTGATGTTTTTGAAATCAAAATCAAAAACATTTGAGTCATTCAAAGAATTGGTAACTAAACTGGAGTCTCTCTACAAGCTGAAGGTAAGACAAGTACGCTCAGAAACGAAACCGAGTTCAAGAACCAATGGATGGAGGCTTTCTGCAAAGAAAAGGGAATGGTGCACCAGTTACTTCCACCTACACTCCTCAGATGAATGGGGTTGCTAAGAGAAATAATCGCAGCTTAATAGAGACAGCACGCACAATGTTAGCAGACTCGAAACTGCCTATCCAATTTTGGAATGAGGCAGTGGCCAATGCGTGTTACACGTTAAATCGAGTTCTGGTGATAACGCGTCATGGCAAGACGTGTTACGAGTGACTTCAACAACGTAAACCAAATCTGGAGGATCTCGAACCATTTGGAGCACCATGCACATTACGAAGAAGACTCAGGATGGAAGTTTAGCGAGAAGGCTGAAGAGGGCATATTTCTAGGATACAACATACCGAATAAGAGAGTTTACAACAACTCAACGGGTCAAGTAGAGGTGTGGTGTAACGTCGATGTTTAGAGATACACCATCCCTTCTGCTGGAAAAGGTTCCGCATTCTTTTTCGACTATGATGGATTCTTCAAGTCCTTCAACATCCCTCTCTCCACATCTGATGATGAGTTAGCAGCCAAAATGATGTATGATGTCCTAAACACACCATCACAGGAATATACATCATCTGGCTCATAAGGTGAATCACCTACCAACTCAGGGGGAGCACTCGAGGTAAGTGACTCTTCCTCTGACGATGAAGCTGTGGAGAATGATAAGGACACTCAGGAGCAACGGGTTCCTACTACTGCAAGTCTACAAGCATCTGACATTGATGCCTTTGAGTCTTCAGAACCTCACACTCCTACCGCCTCAGATACGGAACCAAATATTCATAATCTTGATTCTGAGGTAGTTGTTCTCACAACTCCTGGATCATGCCTAAATGTCTATCATCCTCTGGACAATGTCATTGGGGATGTCAGATCAGGAGTTCAGACAAGAAATCAGCTATATTCAGCTGATTATGCCTCAGTAATGGAAAAAGGGTATCTTCACGATGGTGCATACTAATGTTTTGTGTCTCAGTTCGAGCCAAAATACGTCACTGAAGCCCTAAATGATGAGGCATGGGTGAGTGCCATGCAAGAAGAACTTCTTTAGTTCAAGAAGTTAGGCGCATGGACACTGGTAGATAGACCTAAAGGTGTTAAAGTCATTGGCACCAAGTGGGTCTTGAAATGTAAGAAAGATGACCAAGGTGTCATCATCAGGAACAAGGCTCGACTTGTAGTTCAAGTATTTCGACAAGTCAAGGGAATTGATTACAATGAAGTATTTGCACCTGTGGCGAGAATGGAAGCCATCCGTATCTTCCTAGCCTATGCCTCTTACATGAAGATTAAAGTCTATCAATGGATGTAAAGAGTGCATTTCTTCATGGTGAAATTCAGGAAACAGTGTATCAGTCAACCCGAAGGGTTTGAGGATCCATATCATCGGGACAGAGTTTACAAATTGGACAAGGCTCTCTACGGGCTTCACCAAGTCCCGAGAGCATGGTATGAAAAACTCTCAACTCACCTAGTGAAACGGATTTCGTAGAGGTGTAATTGACTGTACACTATTCATCAAAGAGAAAGATGGAGATCTGCTGCTGGTTTAGATTTACGTTGATGACATAATCGTCGGTTCCAAGAACGAAGAATTATGTACAGAATTTGAAGCAGTGATGAAGGCAGAATTTGAAATGAGTGCCATGGGAGAAATGAAGTTCTTTCTCAGGTTACAGGTGGATCAAACACCAAAAGGAATATTTCTACATCAGACCAAGTATGTAGGGGATATTCTCAGTCGGTTTGACATGGAGAATCCTTCCGCAGCTGGGACTCCACTTGCTACAAACGATGATGTAGCACCCGACGAGAATGGTGATCTGGTTGATGCCACCATGTACCGAGGAATGATTGGATCCCTCATGTACCTCACTACCTCAAGACCAGATATTATGTATGCAACATGTCTTTGTTCAAGATATCAGGCAAAACCAAAAGTTAACCATTATTGGGGTCAAAAAGATATTTCGTTATCTGAAGGGCACACACACACTTGGATTGTGGTATCCTCATGATGATGATTTTGAGCTTACTGCATACAGTAACTCAGATTATGGCGGCTACAAGATGAACTACAAATCCACTTCAGCAGGTTGTCAATTCTTTGGGAGAAGATTAGTCATGTGGTTGTGTAAGAAGCAGACATTAGTTGTATTGTCAACTTGTGAAGCTGAATATATTGCTACACCAAGCTGCTATTCTCAAATCACCTGGATTCAACAGCAGAGCGAGGGACTACGGTTTGAAATTTTCTAACACCCCTATATTTGTTGATAATTCTGCTACAATAACCGTTACTAAAAATCCTGTCCCAACATTCTACGACCAAACACATCGGCATTAAATATCACTTTATACGTGATTGCTTTGAAAAGAATCTAATCGATGTTAAAATAAATACTGATTTTTAACGCGCTGACCTCTATACAAAAGCCTTTGATAAACCACGTTTTCTATAGTTTTTAGAGGTCAATGGTGTTAAAAAGAAAAGTGATGTAATTCCAGACGATGAACAGGTCTAGTCCGATGCGTCAAGTCCTTTTTCTTTTATTTTCTTTTATTTTCTTTTATTTTCTTTTATTCTAGTTATTTAATTTAATTTATTTTATTGTTTCAATTCTTCGCCTATTAAAATCCTAAAAACGCAAATCGTTTACGGTTTTGGAATTTTAGGGGGAGAATAGGTTAAGTTAAAAAAAACAAGGGAGGAGGACAGGCAAATAATAAGCTAATAGAAATGAGATCGTATCCGAGAGATCGATTCAGAGACTATGGAAAATGATAGTACACAGGAACAAAGAATTTGGGACATTAAAAGATTTAAATTGAATTAGATGCAAAATTCAAAGTATAAGTCTGAGAAGTCTAAGCAAAAATAAAAGGAAAAAATGATAGTAAAACTAGCTACTACTAAGGTAACACGGAGAAAGTAGACCTAGAGGTTGCTAGACCATTAGATGATATGTCGGTAGATTTAACACAATAGATAAGTAGACATCTTTGGTGATCTCAAGATCAAACTAAGCTGTTCAACAAGCTGTGGGTCATCATCTTATCCCTAGTTAACACAATCAACAGATTTCCAATAAGGGGTGACGAGCAAAATAAACGCCACAAATGTGTGCGGATGACCAAAATACGAGCAAAGCACATGATGAAAAATGCAAAAAGCAATCAAACTGATAACCTATGTTGTTGGTGCGATGTGTTGCAACAAAATAAATTGCTCAAACAAGAAGATAGGTTAAATGCCTCTCTGCTGTGTGGTGGCACTGACCTGAGGATAAGCATAACCTATATATTCTAGAATTCATTGTTGTTTGTCGCCTCTTTGCTGTTGTGTGGCACTGACCTGAGGCTTGGCTTCTCTTGAAAGCTGTAAGAATAGTGTCTTCTTGTCAAAAAAATTACCCGAAGACCGCTCAAAAATCTCCTGAGGGTTGATTGATTACCATATAAGCGTGGGATCCATAACTGCTTGTTGAAATAATTGAACCTTAAACAATCACCAATCTCTGTCAAAAGTCTGTGTATGGATTTTAAGTGGACAAGTATACTGACAATCATCATGGTTGCAATTCTTGAAAGTCCAAATCAAATGTTGCGTCTTATAGTACTAGTAATCTCGACGAAAACAAGAATCTAGCATCAAATGATTTTGGTAACACGTCCTGAATGATTTGATTACCTGTATGATTCCAAAATGAATCGTTCCTCCTATGATCAAAATAATGAGCTGCTGTGTTCAAGGAGTAAACCTGTTAGATTTCTATCTTAAGATTTTCACATCACACAAATCATAAAAACATCTTTAGTTTTGTCTTTTAATGTTAGTTTCCTCTATTTTGATTTAAACATTTAGTCAATTTAGAGTTATAAGTTAGACTATATCATGGAATTCAGTATGGGATTATATTACTTATAAGGGTCACGTCTGAGGTGACCAAACATGCTTTCAATGTTAAATGGGTCACGTCTGAGGTGACGAAATGTGTTTTGTTTAAAAGGATCACGACTGAGGTGATCAAAAGTTTTCAAAGTTAAAATGATCATGTCTGAGGTGATCAAAAGTTTTTAAGTTAAAATGATCATGTCTGAGATGATCAATGCTTGTAATGTTCAATCAATAGTTAGATAGGGTTAAATGTCAAATGGTCATAAAGTCAATACCACAAGTATGATCCATTCGCATGACTGGACCATGGTATGGACCAGTCATTTGATTGGACCATACTTATTCACTAGACAACTGAATGGAGCATGAGTATGAACCATTCACACGAATGGCTTACAAGATTGAGCTAGTCGCCCGAATGGAGTTGTCCGAACGAGTCAGTCGCCTGACTGAAACCCAGTCGGCCGACTGAATGTGATCGACTAAACCAATCGCACGACTAAGATCCAATTGCCCGAATGAAAAGAGCGAATGGGTCCAGTCACCCGATTGAAACCAGATTCAGTATAAATAGGGCCATAATCGATCACATAAATTCATCACCCCTCATTCCCCCTAAACTCGCACAACATACCGTTACTCTGCCAAATTTCCTCTAACCTAATTTGAGTTCATATTTCGATATTCTGACAATCTCTGGTGTTTACACAGGTATAATGTGGTGCAATCTACCCAAATTTCAGTCGATTTGACTCCAAAATTACGATATTCGGCCCTAACAAGAACTGAGACTTAAGTTGGACAAATAACTAATAAAACTAAGTAATATTGAAATCAAGGTATAAGATACTTAGTAGGGTTATTGTGAGTCTATTGAAGCAAACCACGATGTCTAATGTTTATATTTGGTCAAAATTCAAATTTCAATCGAACAAACAGTGGGTCATGCGACTGGACAACCGGATGAACTACAATCGCCCGACTGAGCTGGACGAATGACTCAGTTGACCAAATGAATGATACGAATGAGCTTAGTCGGCCGACTGAACCAATCGCAGGCTCAGTCACCCGATTGAATTCTGTCGCATGATTAGTCACCCGATTATATCCAGTTGCATGTTAGGTCAAACGACTAAACTCAGTTGTATGGTTCAATCGCACAATTGAACCAGACTGATCTCAAATAGGTTAATAATCAATGGTTTCTGTTGTGTGATGAACTAACTTGTATGCTCCTTGTGCTACAGATTGATGGCTGATAGGTGGACCATAAACACCAAGCATAATATTTGTGCTCGTCTGGACGCCACAACTCGGAACGTTGCCGAGTTTGCTGGCATCATAGCTTTTTTGAAGAGGTCACGGATCCACATAGCCATATTTACACCGTGCACTCCCTATAGGTCTCTACTGCAAGCCTTCTGGGAGGGTGCATCGGTTGATCGATCTCATGAGCCCTACTGCATTCGGAGTACTATTTTTGGGCAGGATATCGAGGTGACTGCTGAAAATATTCAACGAGTACTACATCTGGGTGACGATCAGATCACCCGACCATACTACACCCTCTGACAGTGAGAGGGTGTTTCCTCAGGATTAAGTACTCTGGGGACATAAATGCAGGTGTGCTCAACAAAAGCAACCTGTGTCCCCAGTACATGTACTTAGCACATGTGATACTTAAGTGCTTAGCTTCGAGGAGGGGTTTTAGGATCAGTGATTTAAGTTTGATTAATTAGAGTAGATTGCAGCGGAATTCGAACAATGATTAGACAATTAGCAAGAACTCAATTGATATTCAATGGAATAGTACACGGTTAGAGAGAGAGAGAATTCTACAAAAGGAATATTTCATTCAAATGCTGTCGTGGTGGCTGAAAGTCACATGTTACAATTAGGTCAACATTCCTTATATAGGAATGTGACGTCTGCTGATGTCACTTGATAGTGACATCTAACAGAATTATACAAACAACTGAAACTATGCAAACTACTGAGAAGTTCTCAACAACTGATCACATCTCAGAGAATGCTAAGTACAAGAACATAAAAAACTACTAAACTAAAAATACTGAAACTATAAACTACTGAAAGGTAAATTACAAGTACTGAAAAGGAAAACCATCACAACTACTGAAGTTAATAACTTCAGTTGTTGTGACAACTACTGAAGTTAATAACTTCAGTTGTTGTGACAACACTGATCACTCTGGTCTTCAGTCTTTGTCTTCAGTAGAAATCTTCAGATCTTGTCTTCAGACCTTGTAATCAGCTGATGTCTTCAGCTGTTGTGATCTTCTTCAGCAGTTGTAATGTCTGTGGGACTTGGAGGTTTTCTGATCAGGCTCATTGGTTCTTTTGGTCCAACAAAAACCCCTGAACCAATGCAGCCAAAACCTCTAAGTTTATTGATGATCCCACTTATTCTTGGGCAGAAACACCCTCTTGATCAGCTTTAGAGGTAATCATGTAAGCACAGGCCGGGAAAAGGTTTCTGATCTTTTGATTGGCTAAGTGTGGAAGGGAACTCTGTCTTAGGGAAACTGGACACAGAGTCTTGTCCAACCATGAAACCTAATTCCCATTGATGAGTCTGTAAGACTCTCTTGCATAGGCCTCAAGGAGAACAACTTGTCCTCCTTGGTGAGTTCTTCTGCTTCTCCCTCAAAGAAGAACTCAGGGCCATAATATTCAGACAGATACCTTACTGTCTTCCCATTCTTCAACTCAACAGTTGTGATCTCTCTGTATGCGAATTCATCTGGATGAGAGCCTTCTAGCAACAACTGGAGTTCACTCTTTTGAAGATCTTCAAGTCTCTTGTATACAGCCCCTTCTTGATCATTTTGTTCTCAAGTAGAGATTGAGGGGTTGTCTTTGAGTTGTGTGCTCTCTTGAATTCTTCTATAATCTCCCAGGGTGAGACTACCATAGCCAACATAATTACAGCATTCAAAGTCTTTTCCACTTGGCCATGATATCTACTTGGTATGTTCTTCTTGTGTATTCTGGAACTTACCCTGGGGTTTGGCCAAATCCTCACTCTTTCTCTTTGATGTTGGAATGTATGCCTAAATCAGAGCTTGTTTCTTCATTGCTTGAATGGATGAGGACTGAGGGAAGTCCTTGTCAACCATTTTGAGAAATTGCTCATCATGCTGCTTCTGCTGTTCTACTTCTTCAATCTTCACTTTCACCATTTGCATTTGCAAGTCAGGTGTGATCATCTGTTGACTTCTGGGCTCAGGTGTTTTAAGTTTAAGAACAGCAGAGATTGGCAGACTGTCTTCATTCTCATCCTCCTCTTCTTCTTCTACCCTCAACACCCTTCTCCTCCTTCTGGGTGTATCACTGGGTGTGGTTTGAGATGGTTTTTGGGGTAATGGAATTGGTTTTGTGGGTTGAGTTGTGGGTGGTTTTGGTTTAGGGATAGAATTGGTAGATTTTGAGATGATGCTTTGAGGGTTGTTTTTGAGTGGGAGTATGAGAAGGCTGATCTAGCAATTTAGTGGTGAGTTTGGCTTTTGAGAGCTTTGCCATCTCAGTTCTCTTCCCAGCACCTGCTTCATCCAGTGCTTCGATGATCAACCCTTTGTTGTAGCTTCCAACAGAACAGATTTTCTTGGTTATCTCCAAGATACTGTCTCTGGACCAAGACTCCATCTCTATCAATGATCTTCCTAGATATTTGGCAATAAACTGATCATAATCTCCAACCTTTCCCTATCCATCACATGTAACTAGCCTTTCTTGCTTGAATTTCATTTATCTCCAGCCTTCTGATCTCAACATCTAAGGTGGCTGTGTCATGACCCTGTCTGAAGAGCTGATCTATTATTTTGTCCATAGATCGGCTGTGAGCTTCATCAGCTTCTTTGACTAGATCTTCCTTTTGTAAGTGATTAGCTGATCTTTCTTCTCTTTGTCTATGCTCAGCTCTTGCACTGTGATCAGCTGTTTCTCTGAGATCAGTTCTTGTTCTTTCTCCAAGTCCTTTTTTTTCTGTTCTTTCTCATCTTCTACTTTCTTCCTTTTCCTTTCTTTTACTGCCTTAGACTTAGTAGTCTCCCCCTTTTTGGGTGCATTAGGATCAGGGGCTTGAAAGGCAGAAAGTGACTTGTGAACAGCATCATCAAGGAGTGTTTGAAGATTTGAGGAGATCCTCTCATCAATGGCTTTATATACTATCTCAGTGATGATGGGAGTGATGAGAGGTAAGGAGCTTTGAAAGGTTGCAACCATCTGCTCAGAGGGGTTCTATCCCTGAGAGGTGGTACCAAAAGCAGTGGCTGGTGGCTTAGTTAAGTGTATTGGCTGTGCGTTTGGTGAACCTTTGAATGAAGGTGCCATCTGTCGGTTTATTGGGGAAAATGGACTTTTATCTAAGACATTTTGGCTAGCAGTTCTTTGAGTCTGCTCACCTCAGTCTCTAGGATTGTGTTATGGGCTAAGACATCAAAGAAAAAGCCCAGGTCATCATCAGTCTTTGCTGAATCATTTGACCTCCTGATTAAATCAGGATGTACATGCCCTGAGTGTAGATCAGTATATGCATGTGCCCCTTGTTCTTGGTTTGGGGACTTCCTGCCTCTGGACTTTGTCCTTCATTGGCAGTTGCTCTGGTGAGGTCTTATATATGTTACCAACTTCATCCTGTTCATTTGCTGAATCAGTAGAAGTGGCAGCCTGACCAGATGTTCTAACCTCCTCTTCTACACTTGGAGATTGAACATTATAACCCCTGTGCTTGTGGGTTATCAATAACATTTGGTCCTCCCCCTCAATTGTTTAGGTATTCCCAGTGTTAATTGGTTTCTGGGGAGGGGGTGAGGAATGCAGCTGACTCAGCACTTTAGCAACTATAAGGTTGGGCTTTGAGGGCGGTTGCATTTGGAGATTGGTCAGAAGCATATTGCACCCAGGTGAGATGCTCTTCAATGGTAACCTCTCAACTGAGATAGGTTCCAGTAATGTGGTATCCCTAAATTTGGTTGCAACATCCTGTGGAGGGATAACCTGTGCGGTTTTAGCTGGTTGAGTCTCTGACATGACTGGGGGGTTAGAACCAGTATGT